>VYYT01000356.1:104530-286733 GCA_032988895.1 Colletotrichum kahawae | reverse complement strand
CAGGAGAGTGCTCGTACGGAGGGGGGTGAATCGCGCGGGCGGCGATGTGGTAACTGCGGAAAGACTGGACATAATGTACGAACATGTCAGGTAGTTTGGGAGACCTCTGAAGAAGAGGGTGATGAGTGGTTTCAATTGATTTCGTACGATGTGGCTTAATTGACTTACACAAATGGCTGGAGGGTAGTGAAAGGTGGGCGGCTCGCTATGATGGGCGACTCGCTATGCATATACGTTATTATTAGTAATAATATCTATAATTTACTCCTAATAATTAAATAGCTATAAATATAATACTCTAATATCTTCTAAATTTATATAGAATATCTCCTTTAACAACACTATTTAATAGTTTAACTTAAAAATAAAAGAGATTTAAGTAAAGAGAAACCTAAAGTAGTAGTTTTTATATTATAACTTATACTTATAGTCAAAGTTTTAAATTATATTATATATAATATAGTTAACTACTAAATAGAAGTTACTTAGATTTAACTCTTTAAGCTTAAGGTTTAGTTATATCTTCAGAGTATTCTTAATAATCTTAATCTCTATATAGACTTAAATCTCTATTAAAAGTAGTAATAATAGTAATAGTTATAATAAAGATAATAAATAATATTTATTAAAAAGATTATCTTTTTCAATAGTAAAATTAATTAGTAGTTTAATTATAGTTTTAATAATAGGTTTAATAATAAGTTTAATATTATTAACTTCTAACTATTCTATAAATATCTTTTCTATTTTATTAGTATTATTATCTATTACCTAAAGTATTAATAAGTTATATTATTTATCTATAAAGTTTATTTATAGCTAAAGCTATTCAAAAATAACTAAAATTATAGGTTTATATATATTACCACTAATATAAAATCTTTTTTCTCTTATATTTACTCTACTTTAAAAGTTATAATTACTACTAATTAAGCTTACTTTACTTCTCTTAAAGCTAATAAAAGACTTTACTATCTTTTTTATAGTTAGCTAAAAGCTTTCTATTATAGCTATTTTATTAAAAGTAATATATTTTAAGTTAAATTAAAATTAATATAATATAAGCTCTTTTTTATAATTTTCTTAGAAAACTAAAATAAATAGAAAGAAACTTTATATTACTAATTTTATTAGTAGAAATTCTAGTTTGAGAAAGATATTCTTATATTTATATAATATAGCTATCTTTAATAACTATACTAATTATACAAAAGTTAGATTATTATTATCTTATTTTAGTATTATGTTATTATACGTATATTACGCTCTAAATAGTATTAAAAGCCTGAATTACGTTAAAAAGCGCGTTAATTAACGTTAGTAGTGTTATCGTTAATAGTAAAAAGTAGCGTAGAGGGGCAATAAATTGCGCACTAACAGGGGTTTTGGGTAAGGCAAATGCAAATGAGTGCATCTCCTACACATCTAACTGCATCTGGTGCATTGCTCCATTCTTTCCAGTCAGCTGCGAATCAGATCCCCACATCGCCTCCGTCAGCTGCGATTTGTGCAGGGGTGGAGTGGGTAATTATCTCCGACGAGGCGTCTAGCTGCGTTGTGGTGAATGATGGATGAGCTCCTTTGAACAAGCCAGAGCTGATATCATAGTCTGTTTTTGAGGGATAAAATCTGCGACGGAATTAAATCCCGAACCAGTCTCATCTTAGCCTGGCGGAGTGGAGTAGTCTTGGGCGACTGCAGTGGCACGAAGTACATAGGTCTTCTCTTGAGCGTGATAATGCAATTTGCCCCGTTGTAAACGCTGACATTGATATCTATCTGTCGATCCTGCAATATCTCAATGCCATAAGCTAAGGAGACTTAGACGTTGTGTTTCGCTCTTTCCACACCAAACGACGAGACACCCAACGCTAAGGTCTGAGGTCATCGGCGGTGTAGTACTGGCCCTTTCCTGTGTACATCCACTCTGTCACGTGGACGTCACCTCCTGAGGGGCATTGAAGTCCTGTTCCAGCTCCATTGCAAGTTGCATAGACGCCAAGAAGGGTCCCGGTGAATGGGCCACTTTGGCCGCTGACCAACTTCGCTGACACGGTAGCCATCGTGATTTTGTTTTCGGGCTCTGCAGCTGAATATGCGGCAAAAGTGTAGTGCGTTGCATTTGGTGTAAAATCTCGGATTGAATGAGATCTGTATCCCATGCTTTTGGTACTTTCTCGAGATTTTCTTCAGGGGCACCGTTTCCTGTGGCCCTAAAACGCAAGAAGCGATCAGTACCTTCGGTGCCGTCAGCCTTGGGTTGTGCTATGACGGCGAGATCGGCGTGATTGTGCTGCGTCAAGAACAGAGTAACTCCTGCCTCCACATCAGCTTCAGCGAGGGTGACATTCAGGGTCACGTTGAAGTTGAATAGAGAGTCTGCTTGTGGCCGGCCGATGAAGGAGAGTCCAGATCGGCCATCAAGCTCTGCATTGTCGCCAGTGAGGTTTCCTCGACTAGGCACGATGTGCATTCCTTTCGAGTCAACAATCTCAACCGCTCCCTGCAATGGGACCCTCCAATGAATCAGGTTTCGTGGTATCTCGCTCATTGTCGTGAAGTGATATATGTCAGGGTCAGAGTTGAACGGGCCATGGCCCGGGAGGTCGCGGCTAGACGGGGGCATCTGCCACCCCGACATCCTGCCTCTGACTGGCTCCAAGATTGGCCATTCGCCCTGCTCCCAAGTTACTGGGAAAAGGACCGTTTCTCGTCCCATGGGATAGATGGACCATTCTGGTCCTGAACGCGTGGACAACGCGACACCCCACCAATTGTCATTAGTGTCTTGGAACAGGTCTGCGTGGCCAACGGTCTGATGTTTCGAAGTCAGACAACGATTCGAGAACGTCCCAAGTTTGACATACCTGAAAATACTCATCTGTATCCTTATTCGTAAGCACTGGATTGTTGGGGCATGGCGTATATGGGCCAGTGAGGTCACCAGATCTTGTCATGACTTGATAGTGACCAGTCTCAGTCCCCCCTTCAGCCATTGAGATGTAGTAGAATCCGTCTTTTCGGTAGATGTGAGGGCCTTCAGGCCACACACCCCCAGTCCCTGACCAAAGGAAAGTGTTGTTGAGAACTTTGCCACTTTCAAGGTCGACATCAAGAAGCACGGTGCCTTGGCCTCCTCCTGGAATGTAAAGCTTGCCGTCATCGTCCCAGAAAAGATCTAGATCTCCGACCGGCGTCGGAAATGTGATAGGGTCCTCCCAGGCAGCGTTGGTGTACGGATCATTTGTCTTGAATATTGTTCCCAACATGCCATCAGGCAAGCCAAGGTATTCACATATGACCCAGAACTGTCCATCGCGGTGCCTGATGGTAGCCGCATAGAACCCTTCTTGTTGGCCTTAAAGTGCGTCCATGTCAACACAGCTGATTGTAAAACACTGAAGCCACATGATATAGTGGACATACCTTTTGTCTGTTGAGCTGCACCGGGCATTTGGGCTTCCCGGTTCCATGCATGGCTAATTAGCTTCCAGTTGGTCAAGTCCTTCGATGCATAGACTCGAAGGCCCGGGAAAGTGATGAAGCTGGAAGTGATGCAGTAGAATATTCCATCAACCTGCACACAAGAGGGATCAGAGTGCCAACCAGGCAAGACAGGGTTGTAAAATGTCGTGTTTTCAGCGCGTATGGGAGAGGTCCCATTGAAAACGAGCCAGCCTGTCAGCAGGTACTTGAGGACAGAGTGCATCATCGTCGACAGTCGTTCGCGCTCAAAGGACGTCCCATGGTTTTACGCCGTCAGATCTAGTTACTGCAAAGCGGCTGTATCACAATCTAAATACTTCATCATTGACACATGTCTTCTTGGACTTGTGTAGACCGAGGATACGATCAAGACTTCCCGGGTCTTAGTAGTCGCCCATCGGCATGGCATTGCTTGGAAAACTTCAGCCGTTCAATTCCGGCTAAATGGCAAATCCCAGGGTGAAAGATCTCACAACAAGCAACATTCGGAGGTCATCTTCAGAGTGTCCTCGTCGCCTAGCGTCAGTAATGAGGAGAGCAAGGTAAGATACATTGACGGTGCGACCGTGAGTAAGTACAACAGGTGCTCAATAATTGATGCTGTGCCGCACCAATGCAAGCGCATCCCGCGTAATCGTATCTGGCGTTACTCTAATTCGAGTGGTCGTATCCCGCGGGTTACACCCTTTTCAGGCATGGGATTGCGGGGAAGGAGGGATCTACTGAGGTCTCAGCTGCTCATTTCGATCTTACCAGATTTACCCGAAGAACGGAAAAGGATCTGTGACGTTCTCGTGGGGTATTTCGGTTTTTCTCATCAAGATTGAAGAGGGAAACTAACCAGGAGTTGCAGCTTTCGAATCGTCGCCGGTGAAGAAGATCATCTCGTATGATTTGATGGTCGGCATCCGGCCGATTGAGCGTGGAGCGGTTCCAGGTCTTCGCAACTCATTTTACCCAGGCCCCATCACGTGCATTGGAAATGCTACTTCAGTAAATCCCACATAGGACTTGTAATGGGTGTAAATGTGAACTTGCGTTATGTTTTGGCTAAACTGTTCACCTTCTCTCCACCCGGAAGGCTTTGCTTGAGGAAGACTGATTGTCGTGAGGTTGACTATCCAACCAGTCGTTGTTGTTGTTTCCGATGTTCATGGCAAACATCACAGTAACACTAGCCAACTATACAAATGACAGTCGATCCGGTGATTCTCAGACAATAACTATGAATTAACAGCAACCTCAAGAATCCATCACTTTCAGCATGCAGTGCAAAGCTTTCATCATTCTCTTTCTCACAATGTTAGGCTTCGGCCGCATTGGGCTTGCTTTGGTCATGCGACAGGGTAACACCTTCGCAAATCCAATTCTATGGGCGGATCTTGCAGACCCGGAGGTTTTTCGAGTCAACGACACGTACTACTACAGCGCCTCAACAATGCACTACTCCCCCGGCGCACCCTTACTGAGATCATACGACTTGGTAAACTGGGAATTCGTCTCGCATTCCGCCCCCGAGCTTCCAGGATCCCAATTATATCTCAATGGAAGTGATCACGCAGCATACGTCAAGGGTTTCTGGGCATCCTCACTTGGATATCGCCAAAGTAATGGTGTTTTCTACTGGTACGGCTGCATTCAAGGCGAAGGCAAAACTCACATCTTCACTGCCTCAAGCCCCGAAGGGCCTTGGACTCATCACGAACCCATCCCCACTTGCTACTATGATCTGGGGCTACTGATAGACACCGATGACACCATGTACATCGCTTATGGAGCGGTAGACATTCACGTTGCTCAGCTGTCCCCTGATGGGTTTTCGGAAGTTCGCAGTGAGGTACGCACTCCCTACAAAGTCTGACCTCTGTCCATGGCGCTGATGAAAACATTTGCAGATAGTTTACACCGAAGATGCGCACAGGTACATCGAAGGTTCACGCTTCTACCACATCGATGGTAACTGCTACATCTGGATCACCAAACCAGGAGATGAACAGCATGTCCTCAAGTCGACATCCGGTCCATGGGGTCCCTATGAGATCAGGGAAGTCATCGCTCAGATGGAAGCACCAGTCGAGGGAGCTGGCGCTCCTCACCAAGGAGGTCTCGTCTCCACAGAAAACGGCGACTGGCTGTACATGGCCTTCATCGATGTGTATCCAGGTGGTCGTATACCAGTTCTTGCCCCCATTGAATGGGATGCCGAGGGCTGGCCGGAGGTGGTGACGGATGCAGATGGTGGCTGGGGTGTCACCTACCCTGCCCCCATTCAGACTACCAAAACCGTGGAAGGAAGTGGCCCCTATGTCGACAGATACGAGGGAGATGCACTGGGACCTCGCTGGGAATGGAATCATAACCCAGAAAATGACGCATGGAGCTTGAGTCCCGATGGGCTGGTCTTGAACACGGCGACGGTTTGTGCAGGGCTATACGGAGCCTCAAACACTCTCACGCAACGCATCCTTGGGCCCAAGAGCCAAGGAACCTTTCGGCTTGATATCTCTGGAATGATTGACGGTGATCAGGGTGGTGTCACGGCAATTCGACAAGACAGTGCGTACATCGGGATCCACAAGACCGACGGAATGGCGCAACTTGTCTATGTTGATGGCATCAGCATGGATTCAGAGCAAGATTGGTTGACCACTTCCAACGGCTACGTCAAGGCAGAGGGCCCTGTGATCAAAGGCACAGACCTGTGGCTACGGATCAAAGCCGACATTACGCCCTCGGTCTTGGGAGACTCTAGCAGCATTCCCCGATATGCTTCTTTCTGGTACAGCGTTGATGGGCAAACCTTTGAACAACTTGGGCCACAGTACGCTCTCAACGCCGAGTGGTACTTTTTCATGGGATACCGTTTCGGCGTCTTCAACTGGGCCAAGAAGAACTTGGGTGGGAGTTTAGTGGTGAAGGAATTTACGCTAGAAATGTTGGATTAGTGCTTGAGACTCAAGGTTCACATCGAATAGCTATATTTTACAACGCCTCGTTCAATCTGCCTCTTGCCAACAGCTCAAGAAGTGCCAATGGTAGACACAATCCGTCACGTGTGGGTAGAAAGCTTATCACGAGACTGGTCTACTTTCGATTTCTATTTTGGCAAATTCTACTTCTAAACATAACGGTCTGCTGATCTATCACTGGTCAGAGTCCTGAGGATACACCGTTCCGCCCTGTCGCCTTATTTCGTCCATGATTTCCATGACGCGTATGGTCTCTGACCATGGCATAACCGAACTTTCCAGCTTTCCAGCCAAAACGTCCAATGCAGCGTTGTCAGCTTCCCAGTAATAGCCGCGCCCAACTGGCTTGTAGTCGTGCTTCTTTGAAACATTCCTCTTCACGATGCCCGCATTCTGGTCCCTCCAGAACTTCTCGTAGACCGTGAAAGACTCAGGGTCGGAGGGAACTGTTCCATGGACTTCAACAGTGCCATTGGTTCCTTGAATTCGCGCTATCACATCCGGGTTACCCGTCGCCATCGTTGTGGAAGTGATCACGCCTTGCCTTCCCGTCGAAGGGTACTGAAGGATCACGCTGGTTGTCACTTCAACCTCGCCCCAATGCGTTTGAGCGGCGAGAATCTTGGGTGTCTCTGAAGTGGCCGGTGTTCCTGCATCCAGGCCGAGGATAGCCCACGTCAAGGTGTAAATGCCGAGATCAAGTAGTGAGCCAGCACCAAGGCGAGGCTGCTTGTACCTGGATCCATCTGGTAGGTTGGGGATATCCATCTCTAAGCCGAACTCGGAGTACACCCTGAAGACGTCGCCAATGATCTTCTCCTTGTGCAACATGCGCTGCAGGTCCTGAACAAGCGGGCGGTGGCGGAGCCACATTGCTTCAGCAACATAAACCCCTTTCTCCTTGGCAAAGGCGAATACTTCCTTCGCATCTCGGGCATTCAGAGTGAAAGCCTTCTCGCAAAGAACTGGCTTACCCGCCGCAATCGCATCCAGGCAGTTTTGTTTGTGGAATGCATGTGGGGTTCCGATATAGAGAATATCCACGCTCGGATCCGCATAGACGTCGCCGTAAGACCCGTAGATAGAAGGGCTATTTGAGGGGCAGTACTGCTGTGCAAAGTCTTTGCCCTTCTCGACGGAGGAGCTGCCAATTGCTTGCACAATATGCTTGACCTTCGCATCTGGTCGGGAGATCAAAAGATCCTCCACAAACCAGGAGGAGATCATCCCCGTCGCTATGATCGGTTAGCCAGTGTGTCAAACAACGGAAACTGGGCGCCATGCGCGGGGGAAGATCTCACCAACAATTCCCCAGCGAATCGCTGGTAATTCCGACATTGTGATGTGATTGGCTGAGACGAGTAACCGTCAGACGGTGCTAGTAGAGGTCTCTTGACGGGAATGCGGGATTTCCAAATAATCTGGAAGATCTCGGCGGAAGAAGACTCAGCCATTTGAACAGAATTCAATGACCGAAGGCCCATCTTATTTATATAGTCTGCATAGACTGAGGCAGCCGCCCCGGCCCTGGGCTATTGACGTCGGCGTTCGGGAATTCCCCCGCAGTGACGGTCGGCGGTTTGACAATTGAGCGGTTACGAATCTGAGCATTTTCGCCGGTTGTCCCTGCATTCGCCTGAAAAAGTAACAAAACCCGCGGGCTATTGCAAACACCCATTGGGACTTCGGTCGTGGTCATAAAAGAACCTCGTGCACTCTTTAAGCGAGGCGTTGATAGCTTTGCTCTTCCATCGATCAAGCATTTTCGCGCCTACGTCATTTATCGACCGCCTTCCCGCAACGGAAGCTGACCACCCTCACCCGACCGTGCTTGAAAAAGAACCTCAGACGATGGCCTCACAACATAAGATCCTCAATGTCGGAGTTGTTGGCATCGGCCGCATGGGTCAACGTCATGCCATGAACATTTTGCGACTAGTCCCCCGAGCTAAGCTTCTCTGCGCTTGCTCCCCTGCAAAAGCTGATCTCGATTGGGCTGCTGTCAATCTTGAGCCTTACGGAGTGAAGGTGTACAGCACTTTCGAAGAAATGATCGAGACCCCTGGACTCGAGGCTGTAATCATCTCGTCTATCACAGCGCTTCACATGCCGCAGACTATTGCGGCATTTAAGAAAGGCTTCCATGTTCTGTGCGAAAAGCCAATCTGCAACTCTGTCCCAGAGGTAATTTTGTCACCGTCTGCATCGGATGAACCACGAATGCTAATATCCATGAAGCTCGAAGACTTGTGTCGGCGTGTCGAATCCACACCTCAGACAGAGGTAATGGTTGCGTTCTCCCGTCGCTTCGACGATAGTTATCAAGACGCCCTTTCCAAGATCAAGGAAGGCACAATTGGAAGACCATTCGTCTTCAGATCCCACGGCATAGAGAAAGGTGACCAGAGTCCATTCTTCATCCAGTATCTTGCCAACTCTGGCGGAATCTACTACGACACTGCCATTCACGACATCGACTTGTCGCTGATGTTCCTTGGCGAGGATTCGGTACCGAAATCTTTGTCAGCTATCGGTACAGCCGACATATTTCCAGATCTCAAGAAGACTGGAGACGCCGACAGTGCGATTGGGCTGTGTGAGTACTGGGATGGCAAGATGGCCCATTTCTATCATTCCAGGAGTTCTGCCGTGGGAAACGACAACGTCACTGAGATATTTGGCACCGAGGGCAAGTTGACGGTCAACACTACGCCTAGAAAGAATCGTGTGGAGATCGCTGCGAGTGATGAATTCGTCAAAGTTGAGCCGACTCCCTCGTGGTACGACAGGTACATCTCAGCGTTTGTCGTGGAGGCAAACGCCTTTGTAGATGCAATTCTTGATGGAAAGGACATGCCCATCCCGCTGAGATCAGCCGTGACATCGTTGCGGATAGCTGCCGGTTTACAGGAGAGTCTACGTACTGGTCAGAAGATCTACTTCAACCGCCAGGGCATTGCCACAGGACCTACTCCACAGCTGTAGAGGCGTTCGTGACTTATAGACAGCTCATAGAGGGTTCATGCTACCTTGCCAAGATAGCAACTTACGTCCTTGATATCGAAAATTCCATATGTTCCTTTCTAGTGAACGCGAAATCACACAATACACAGGCAGGACCTCAATCACATTCACCATCATTGACATTGGATGCTACATCGGTTTAATAATTTGCAATTCAATTGCACATGTCCATTAGACTACCCGAGTGAACAATACCATTGCGGTGTTTTCCTTCTTCACTCACTTGCCCTCCGGTACCCTTCTTCTGCTAGATTTGCTACGTGTATCGTATTCCAAATCTGAGATACTCAAGGCCGGGGGGGCAAGATTGTCTCAAAGAGCTAGACGTGCACAATGCGTTAGCCCAAACGTCCAATTCAAGGAGTCCAGCCGATTTTGGTGGAGATAGGAGGAGTCAGCTTTGCGTACCCAGAGGTTAAGCTCTCTCTTGTTCTTTCGAAGCTCGTAGTACTTCTGATCAAGTTTATCTGATATGTGTCAGTACATTGCCAGCACACGAAAGCAGAGGGAATACTGACCGGAGGTAACGTGCAGAAGATCCTTGTACTTCTTCTCCTTGCTGATATTCTGGAGGCCGTCAAGGAACAGCGCAGCCTTAGCGTCATCGCCAATCTGATTGACGAGGAACCTGACGACTATCAACTATGTCAGTACGCTGCCATACAGCGAATGAAACCAGACTATACTCACAGTCAGGAGAATAGTACGCTGCAGAGCATTTCTGACTGCAGGTAGAGATTCCGTTGGCAAATGTGTTCTGGTCCTCTTCATTCGGTTCGCCGTCCGTGATCGTGATAATGAGAGGCGGCCGCTTAAAGTCCTCCTCCTTGTCGAGAACGTCGTACACAAAGGGCTTGAGGATCTTTTCGTTGAGACCTGTTCCGAGCTTGGTGGATCCGTTGGGCTTGAAATTGAACTTTCCACGGATGTCGCTGCCCCTGACATTGTCGAGACCTCCGTCGTTCCTGTTCAGGAAGCGAATGTGCACACCCATGTTCTCAGGGGCAAATGAGTTCATCAGCACGCCAATGTCGTCAACAAGATCAGTCTGGGCGGTCCATCGATTTCCCTCCATGGATCCACTGTCATCTGTTCGTGGGATCTTCATCAGCGAATACTCCTCAGGTCATCTCTAGTGTCTAGAAAGCCTACCGCAGTAAAGAATGGGCTGGTACAAGGCACAACGCAGCTTCTCGTTGAACTCGCCCGGGTCCTCGGTCTTCGTGCCCGCATCCTTTTGTCTCTCCCATGCCTCATCAGCAATGTCGTCGATCAACGGATGGTCTGGTGGATAGGTATCGTCGAGGCCCATGTCTTTGATGATCTTCCTGATTGAGTCTACACAGTCCTGGTACGAGCTGGGCAACTGTGGCTTCTTCAAAAAACAAGTCAGTTTATTCGTCAGAGCAAGCTGGACAGTGCAGATGCGCTTACTTGAGGCTTGTCCCCAGGATTAGTTTTACCAATTTCGTTGTTGATGTGCTTGAAGGCTGCAGCAAGAGCATCCTTGAGAGTCTTCCAGGGCTTGCAGTATGCGAAAAGCAGAAGGACTGCGGAGATGATGAATTTGGCCAGCGCAGGTCCGATTGAGCCCTGGTTCTCAGGATCCTCGAGAGGCTCGGTGATTGAGGGGCTGATGAGGCCGTTGGCAATGTCCTTGGCCGTTTCTCCGTTGCTGTTTTTGACAGTTTCAGAGGCTCCCGCTTTCTTCAATGCATCGATGATCCGAGGGTCTGCCTGGTTTCGTAGTGCCGTCATGAACGGGGTGTCATTGGGTCTGCGCCCCTCTCGCGCATTCCTGTCAACGGACTCGTCCTTGAGAATGATCTTGACAACCTCAAAGGCATTCTCCTTGGCAGTGACAGCCATGTGAAGAAGAGATTGATCCTTGTATCGTGCTCTGGTGTTAGCTTTGCTACCGATAAGGAGCCGAATGTTGGTGAGGTTGCCCAACATGACTGCCCAGGCAAGTGCGCTGTAGCCATCCGGAGCCTCGTCGATTTGGAAAGAGGGGTCGCTGCGGGCCTTCCGAAGGTCACCGCGAGTGATTTCCGCATTACGGCTGACCCTCTCGTGAATCCTGCCTCCGATGGACATGACGGGCAGCAGAGTTGCTGGGGATACAGAAGTTGTGGGTATGGTAGAGGGAGTATGACTGATATGAGCATGAAGAACTTGAATATTGTTGCCTCGAATTTTTTGTATCCTCGGGGTAAGTCAATTGACTTTATACTTGCGATCAGTCCACTATGATTGCCCGCCCAGATGGTGGTACTCAACACCATCTTCATTTTACCAGCGACGTACAAGTCATTTGTCATAGGGACGCCTCACATCTAGCTTGTTCGGAGCTTATTCCGACTCTGATACTCCAGGCTGATTGGCTCCACTGTGAGCGAACACGATGCCATGTCACTCAATGTAGCCAGTTACATGCCAATTCTTCCCAATCTTGTCCATGTCACATGTGTTTCGAAGCCAATCATTTTCACCAGAGTCAACCCTCTTGGACTCGATACAGGAACAACGGCAGGTAAGCACCAACAGGTCTTAGAAGAAGCCATTCTGCCGGAAGTAGTTTCAATAATATTGCGCTCTGCACTATCCATTCCTATTGCAAAGATGGGGTTCTATTCTGCTACCCCTCTAAGGGGCCCAAGACGTAGCCAAAGCCACGGTCAAGACAGCTATGAGTCAGGTTGCTGCCAGCCAGCGGTACTCGAAAACGGATCGGTGAGCCAAAGGTTGAACAGAGAATAGAATCTGATCGCTCTTGGAAGCGAGACAGTCAATCTCATGGAAGCGTCATCCCAAACAACGCCTTTCCAGGGGCTGCCAAGACATCGGAAAAGGTTATTCTGCGCAGGATGTATCACGGCACGAGAAGGTCGTTCTACCGCACACAAGCGCCCTGAAATTGACTTGGCGGCGGGGAAGTGAGACTAGTGGACTGTTGTCCTCAAACGACTCGGACCGCGCCGACGGCGGTACTATGCCGTTCGTCCCGAGATGGTGGGAGCACCCATGACGTCACAATGACTTGGAGAGACGTTATCTCAGACAAACAGATAGAGTGCCGGGGGTTCTGAGATCATCTAGAGACAGGATCCGCGAGCAGATGACTGCATGAGGTTCAGGCTATCATGGCCGTAACATGCCTCCGTTGCTGTTGATACGAGGTAGCTTGAAGAATAGCTAGACATTTCAACACGGCTCTTTGGCATATACCAACGCCAGATATTGTTACGAGGAATACGTGACATTTGATTTCATTCTATCCAAGACAGCGATTACCGTCCTCAACGGCCGTAGCTAGGTCCGGCAGTTATGTCTCAGATGATCTCAGTCGGAAAATGGTGAGTACGGAAACGGCAAGACATATGAATCAATGAACCAGATAGCTGAAAGCTCCCCCCGCTTTCTACGAAATTGAGTACCGTTTGTACGTTGTGTTACGGAGTTTCCCAGACGCAAAAGACGGTGTGTCTTGTGGGGGGAACCGCTCTACCTGGTGCATGGAATTCATGTACAAATCATTCACAATTTTGGCAATTCGTATGCACCCAATACTCTAAATTCTACATTAACTTGCAGTCTGGTATCCGTGGTTGGCATTCTCTAATACTCTTTCAGAGATAGTCGTGTTGAACCCGTGTTGCGAGTAGCAGCTGCCCGGGCTGCGAGACATGGGGTGTAGAGTGATTTGTTTCTGCCTGAGCTATTTAAATCACTTCGCCATTTGCACTTCAACTGCACTTCAACTTCAGGTATGAATTCCGTCGTCTGGTGTCCAGCCCATCTCTGTATCTTCATCATCTCCCCACTCAGAATCTGAACCGAGCGTGGAGACCGGATAGTTACTGTAATATGCCTCACTGCCATCCCTGTTACCAAGCTTTCTATCCAACATATGTAAAAGATGTCTGTCATGATTGTCTTCGTCATCATTTGTCCAGATATCATTCCAGTTCTCCCACGGTCTGTTATTATGTTCATGCCGAACATGGCTGGTGAAGTAAGTCAGCTGAGAGGCGCGAAAGAGCTCCAGGTCGGGGCATTGTGTCCGCAGAAAGACAAAGACCTTGTCCCAGTTACCACCGTCTCCGTAAACTTTGACGTCGTCGAGAGAAATTCGCCGGGCTACAGGTGGCAGCTTGGTTTCCTTTACGGGTGCGACTGCCAAAAGCTTCAAAATCGACTGTACGTTCGTCCAGATACGCTGAAGTGAGAGGTCTATCAAGCCCCTATATCCAGGTTCTGGACTCCATCGGAGTCGATCAAGTTGATAGTGTGACACAACGATGGCCAGTGACTCAAGCCTTTGGCAGGACCCAACGAATTCCCAAAGGGCATCCTGGTGCTCTCTATTGGGATAGTCAACTTGAATGTTGCTCGGGGCATAACCGGTTCCAGCAATGTCCGTGAAGTCTCCGTCGTTGTAGTTGTCGTCCTCGGATATCATCTGCCAGTCGCTCCCACCCGGCCCCGTTTCATCGACAATGACTAAGCGGAGTCTGCGCAGTTGATTTCGGGCATCTTGAGATAGCACAGTTGTGATTTCTCCAACGTGCCATGTGCTGGGGACCAACAGACTGAGGTCCGTAAGGTGACTGAGTGCCGTAGCTCTGAGTCCATGTTGAATGGTCATGACGAATTCGTTCATTCCCTTCATATCATAGCAATTGGCCCGTAAGTTCTCTCGACTATGAGCGCCCATAACCCTTGCGGTGAATTGCTCGATACAATCAAGCGAGTCGAAAAGACGGCGGATCACGGAGTGTTCATCCGTTTTGTCATAATGCAATTGCGGATCTGCTCGCAGTCCCCGTCTGCCATAAGAGCTGAGAGTATCAACATAGCCAGAGTTTAGGACAATGTCATTTGGATCCACATTTTGGCCTACAAACCTACACACGTTCTCGGGTCAGCTACTGTCTCCACACGACTGTATCAAACTGGGGATTAACAAGCTCGAATGTAGAGGATAACTGCCTTACTCTTGCCAATCAAAGGAATAGAGTCGTGAGAATGAATTCAAGTCGTACATGTCCTCAAGGTTCAGACTTCTCACGGAACTGCTCAGACTACCATTTTGATCGCCACAACAGGCTGCAATGCGTTTGATCATACCGGGGTCATCGAGACGAATGTTCCACCACAGATGCCTCCGAAAGAGCCTGTTGACAGAGTGATTCCACTCGTGGGATACAAGGCGCAAAGGTAATAAGGCCTGAAGGGATAGATCCGAACGAAAGAAGGTCGATTCGTAGGGTTCGCCGTCGCGGCCATAGAATACCGCTGTGGAGCCCCGGCCACCGGTGAAGTTTATCCATTCAACGAGGTCACGGACCTCGTGAAAGGTCTCGACTCTGGCAACGAAGATATATTGGTCAACGATCTATGGCAATTAGCAGCTTTCATCTTCATTCGGCCGGGAGCTGGTGCCTACTTGGTCGACGATTTCTGGGGGAAGAGGCATTTTTGCGATGGTTTCTTATCAAGTTGGAAGACGGATGGTCAGCGACCGATAAACTGTTTAATTGGCGAGCCGCTGCCTTGAAGGCCCGACCGCATGGAACCTAGCGTGACACGGTGGCTGCAGGCAACAACAGCCACAGTTCCATCAGTGGCAACAGCCACAGCACAGGGTTCATTGAGTGTGCTTGTCAATTGAAATCTCACGAGGATGTTGATTCATTTCAATTAGGAACTCCCTCGACGATAGACAATCTTAGATCGAGTGATAGCTTGCTATTTAATGACTTAGTGTTTTCAGCGCTCTACATTCAAATTGGCCTTGATCGCAACTAGCTGACTAAACTTTCGCAAACTTTCTGTTGCATTTTAGGCGCAGTAAGGGGATTGTAATCACAAAGGAGAGACATAGGACGACAGAAACCAAGCCTCTCTCATCGCCCTGAGAGAATTTCGCAAAGCTTTAAACGGTGGAAGCACGTAAAAGGCTCTGCGTGCGATATAAGTTGAGTGTTCCAGATTGCAGGAAGGTTGCTTGGTTTTCCAAATAATCGTTCCTGGTAAGGCCGCGACTTTGGACGGTGTTTGAGACATGACGTCGCCGCGATCCGGACTCGATTGGGGCAACACAGTCCGATGTGAAGTCGGACAACACTGAATTGCTTCTGGACGGGAGATGCGGCTCAATTGCGGAAGTTGCATTGAATTTAAATAGCCTGTCTACAATATCAATGGTACTATGATTGCTCGCCTAGCATCATGAATGCCGACGTGGACCCAATTCCGCTTGCGCGTTCGCCAGACCCCTGTCCTGGGGTATCCTCGTCTCAATTCGCATGATTTTTGTCGGATGATAGACCAGGACCAGGTATTCACACGATGCATGATCGACGGCTCAGAAGTGACATCGATCCGAGACACACGGTTGTCAACGTCTCACGGCTTGACTGTTCCGAACAAAAAATGAGTATCAAGTACGGAGCCTTTTTAGTCGCCCACGGCCCCGGATTTCCCCAGAATGTCGGTTGCTTAGCTGTTGCATTTCATGGCGTTCTTTCAAAACTTGCTCGAACCACCTACGGTTGATGTTGAAAATCGACCGTCAAGTCGAACACCGCGTTGAGACTATCATACCCAAAAGTCGACCACACCCGAACGCCAAGTTGTAAAGAGGCAAAGAAGCGCGCCACCTCAGTTCAACCCGAAGACATGCGTCTATCCTATCTTGCTTGTGTTGCCACGCTTGCAGCGGAGGCCGTTGTTGCAGGTGTGAATGCACTGAGCCCTATCAAGCGTTGGTATTTCTAAAAGATAACCAAACCGCAGCACCCATGAAGGCGGAAGCGCTCCCTCTAACATTACTTCCCAAAGAGTTCGCCGACTACACAAAACGAAATCAGCCATCAGCGCAACAACTTGCTGCGAACGGTCGGGTTTGTGGGCTTGGTCCCCAACAAGGCGTGTGCGACAACGGACGATGCGGCACCTTCGTCGCTCCGACCGGGTTTACAATAATTCGTGGTGCGGAATCACAATGTGGAGCGGCTACAAAGAGGGCGTAATAATCGAGAGGAGAGAGGCGGCGGCACAATATTTTGAAGTCGCCTAATACTATCATTTCGGTTGTATCTATTCCGAACGGACATATCACGGCACTAGATGAATTCAGGCATCAATCCAACAGCTTTCAATATCCAGACAGATTTAGTAGTGGTCCTCCAACGTCATTGTCACTGTCTTCGAGACCAGATACTCCTCGATTGCGACATCCTTTCCGGACTCTTTGCCGTACCCGGACAACTTCATCCCGCCAAACGGAGACTCGGCTGCCGATGAGTTGCCAGTATTCATCCCGATCATGCCCGCATCGAGATTCTCCATCAGACGCCAGGTTCGGTCCATGTTCTTGGTGAAGAAGTAACTGGCGAGACCCATGCTCGTGTCGTTTGCCCACTTCACCACCTCGTCCTCGGTCTCGAAACTGTAAACTCCAAGGACCGGCGCAAAGGTCTCTTCTCGACTGATCAGCATCGACTGCTTCATGTCGCGCAGAATGGTAGGCTCGTGAAAGTATCCGGCCTCCAGGCCCACCTCGGTGCCCGCTCTGCCGCCCAGCACCACCTTGGCGCCGGCCTCGACGGCATCCTTCACGTGAGCTTGGGCCTTAGGAATCGCCCGGGGTGTAGTCAAAGGCCCCATCGTCGTGCCGTCTTTTGCGCCGTGGCCCATCTTGATGGTCTTGGTGCGCTCGACCAGCTTGTCCAAGAACTCCTCGTATATCTTGGCTTCCACGTAGACTCTGTTCGCCGTAATGCATGCCTGCCCTGCGTGTCTCCACTTCAGCGCAAGCAATGCTTCCAGGGCCTGTTCCTGGTTGCAGTCGTCGAAGATGATGAATGGGCAGTTTCCTCCAAGCTCGAGGGTGACTTTTTTGAGACCCTCGGAGCAATGCTTGGCGATGAGACTCCCGATGGCGGTGGAGCCGGTGAATGATACCTTCTTGGTAAGAGGGTGTTTGCAGAGTGCTTCGGCCACCTCGGGCGTGTTATCGAGTGATGTAGTGATAACATTGAATACACCAGGACCGAAACCGGCTTGCGTTGCGAGGTTCGCGAGAATAAGACAGGTGAGCGGCGTCTCCGGAGATGGCTTGGCGATCATGGTACATCCAGCAGCGAAGGCAGCCCCGGCTTTGCGTAGAATCATGCTAACACCTCTTGTAAGCGCATGTCTTGAACCAATCCAACGGATCTGCTCACGCAATGGGAAAATTCCATGGAACCAACGCGACCGTCACACCAATCGGCTGCTTCACAACCAAGGCCCTCCTGTTAGGCGCAGAAGGAGTTGAGATGTTCCCGCGGATACGCTCAGCTTCCCCGGCGAACCACCAGGTGAAGCCAAGCGCATAGTCAAGTTCACCCTGGGCCTCCGCAAGAGGCTTTCCGGACTCGTGGGTCAATACGGTGGCGATGTCATCGCGATTTTCCCGAATCAGTCGGTCCCACTCTAAGAGCTTCTTCGCCCTTGAGCGCGGATTCTCATAGCGGTATTTCTGAAATGCCTCGTGCGACGACTTCACCACTGCATCGATGTCGGACTTATTGAAATCGGGGCTGGAGGCGAAGACTTTGCCGGTTCCTGGATCCTCGATATCGAATGTTTTCCCTGATGATGCCTTCGTCCAAGTTCCGTCTACGTACGCGTCTGTCTTGAGCAGATCTGGGTTTGATAGCTAGAATGCTCTCGTTAGCACAAGCTGAGCATCTCGGTAAGCCAGGGCCATACTTTGAAAGGTAAGTTCTGAGCCATGTTGGCGGTCGCAAATACTAAGACACCCCAAATTGAATGCAAGATCAGCAAGATAGTTGTCTTGCAATCCGGTCGTCTAAGTTGACTTAAATGGCCATGCAGCCGATTGTTATATAGCCGATATGGACTTGAACCCCTCAACCCCGCATTCGAAGAACGGTCGCACAACGCCTCCGATGACGACACATCCGCTGAGCCATACAAAACTTAACCAATGGCGGTGTCTATTAATCATTGATGAACGCTTTTTGGAGTAATTCTTGTTTGGGCCAATGTCGGTTCACGGAAATCATCTTGGCTCGGAAAACCTTGTCCGCCACAACCGATCGGTCACTCCTGATCGACAATCTCTCCACATGAATTGTCCAGTAAGGTATTGGGGAAATAGTGTCGATAATAACTTCAATTTAATGACCTTCGAACAGGTGAAACACTCGCTAATACAGCAAGCATTCCTAGTGTTTTGGCAAAGTCTACACTACAGCGCTCCATCCATGTAAGCTACTCTATCTAGCGTGCTTTCAGAACTTCATGTCAATCTCCTCCTCGCGTCTTCTGATCTCCAACTCCAGCATCGGATTCAAACACGGGTTGATGCCATAGTCAGTGATGGTAGTATTAGCTCCGGCAGGCAGTCTCCACTCATATTGCAGCAAGATGTGAACCAGCGCAATCTTGATCTCGTTGGCGGCAAAGAACCGCCCGGGGCAAGCATGCTTTCCGTGGCCGAAGCCGAGATGCTCTGGGCTGGTAGAAACGAGCTGTGATACATTCTCCTTGCCAGGCTGCTCGCGCATGCGAAGGAAGCGGTAGCCATCCCACTTCTCGGGATTCTCATAGACGTTCGCATCGAAGAGTGCGTGCGAGGAGACGCAGACGGAGGTACCTTTCGGGATAAACGTGCCGTCGGAGAGGGTGACATCTCCAACAGCAACGCGCTGCATGCTAGCTGTGTTGATCACTGATTAGCTGACCGGGTTGCGATGTAGAAGCTAGCTTGTAGGGGTAGCGTACCAAGTTGCAAAGGCTTCAAGCGCTGGCTTTCCTTGACAACACTGTCCAGGAGTTTCATATTGTACAGAGAAGTCTTCTTCCATCCGCCCTCGCTGAGAACATCGATGATCTCCTTCCTCAGAGGCTCGATAATCTCAGGGTTGTGGGCAATGTCGACGAGTACTTGGCCCAGAAGGTCGGTGGTAGTGTGAATAGCTACTGTCGAGAGGAATAGCTGAGAAACAGACGGGTTGTAGTGGGTGCCCTTCGAAGCTGTTTCGAACCAGTCAATTGCATCGTTGTACTCTGGCGGCGCACGGCCGTCCGCAACGGCAGCGGCCTTCAATACGCGGCGCTTCTCGATGATAGGCTTCATGATGTTTGCGGCCTCGACGATTTGAGAGCGAGCTTTTTGGCAGCCGGGGATGAACCAGTGGACGATGGGACGCATGAAGCTGGGCCACTCGCGAAGACGATCGGCAGAAGAGAAACCGTTCATAGTATACTCCTTCGTGAGAGTAAGCCATTCTTCATTTCGGCACAGCTCTGTTCCAAGGAAGACGCGTGATGAGATTCGGGCAACGAAGTGAAGGATCGTGGAGCGCATGGGGATCGCATGCCATTCTGGTAACTGTCAGTCGTGTCGCTGTCTTTCTTCTACATCAGAGAGCTTATACCCTTGCTGTCGGTGAAGATATCTTTCAGTGCCAGCGAGGCTTCGTCGGCGAGGGGCTCAGTGACCTTGGCTACAGTGTTCGACGCTTGTCAGTATCCATCGGACGTATCATCGATTAGGCAGACCGACCAAGGGACTTGGTGAGATCCTTATTGATGACGACCAATGTAATGCTGTCGCGAGTTCCCTCGTGGAAGGCATCAAATCCTGGGTCTTGGTCTGGAAAAACTGTTGAAGCATTAGGTCAGTGACTGTTCAAACACCGAGACGACCCAGGGAAGGCTCACATCGGCGGAGAACTGGGTGAAGCTCAGGCGAGCATCATTCCGTATTTCGTTTGCCATGGAGGGAGGCAACACGATGGTCTCACCCATATCGCTAACCAATCGGACCGGCTTATTGGGGTTGGTCTTGAACCATGAGTACATCATCTCTCTTGCACCGGTCAGGTAGCGCTTCTTGGGTCGGCTGTCGGTGAGCTCAAACTTTCCCTTGGGATTGATTGAAGGCGTGTTCATCTTGGAATCCTGCATAGAGTACGCAAAGACGATAACCAGGATAGTGGTCAAGAAGTATGACAAAGGCTTCGCGGATCCATCGAGGGTAAATCTCGCGTCTCCCACAGGAGAGCGAATCGTGTCTATTGCTTCCATCGGTGGAGGGTCGTCAGTTAGAAGGAGCTGTCCGAGGTTGCGAAATTCTGAATGATAACAGCAGGTATGATTCCTCGTCTAGGGATGTTGACGGGGCTGGGTTTATGTATGTCTCGATAGAAAATGTTGTCACCGCCTAAGGCTCCTGGGCTCTACTTCCGATGCTACCCTCGCTCATGACCATGGGCTGTACGGCCAACTTCTCTTGCCGTCTACCTTTGGTCGGATGCTTACCATCACCCCGTAAACATGTGTGGACCCTTGAACCGAAAGCGAAGGCAGGGTCGCGACGTGGTTGGGGCTGCGGGGATGGGCGGGTTGTGTGTCACACAAGCACGCGCATAGGTCTGCAGATTCTTGACAGTGCAAGAAGTTACCGCAGACCCATACAGCGTCTATTAGAAAAGATGATATCAGTGTACACTCTGATGGAAATGTCAGAACCTTTCCAGCTGTTGCGGCTAGCTCATTCTCAGATGTCTCAGTCTTGGGCTGACAGGCATAGCTTCCGTCAAGACTATGTTACCAGTAGCGCGGAGAGGCATCCGATCGACATTGGAAATCATAGTTCGGACCGTGTTGTGGTGAACACTCCAGCCGGCGTACACACCCTCAGGAGTTGCACTGGCAGCGCCTTTGACAGGACGATGTGTGTGCTCGTCGTTCGGCAACTCTTACCGCCAGCCCCATGACTGCACGTAATCCGAGGGCAACTATTTGTCCACAAGCTCACATAATAATACGAGAAAGCCTATGAATGACGTCTGGAGCTCCTCCCACGCAGTGCATAACGCTCAAAACCGACCAGCTTTAGCCTCTCCTAGCGCCCATCGGGCCTCCACACGGGATCTCCCCTACACCAAGCCGCAGCGAGCCTCAACCTCACAGGCTCCAAGACGGCACGCTTGCCTGGTCTGGAGCCAATCCCACTTGCAAATGTGGTGCCTTTTAGCGGGCGACCGGGCCGCCGATCGTTGTTGTCTCAGAGGTTCATTCACGATGCCGAGCCCGTTCATGGCGCGCGGAGGAACTCCGTCCAAAAACTAGGACCGAAACACCCGCTTAATAAGCGGTTGGTCCGGGTGAGGTTGACGTGCCGGATAAGTTTCCGAATATTCCCCGGTTATTTCTGTCTTTTGGGATGGGCTTTGATGGCTTTTGCTCACCATGTCAAAGCTAAGCTCTGTACCCCCGTCGATCACCTTCGGGAGCCCACTTGTCGCCGTCCGGACAAAACCCATCTTCAACAGGTACTTCTTATGAACATTACATGTAGGTACTCAATCGAGCTATTATTGCCTCTAAACTGTTGAAGACACCTTGACGGACTCAGGTTTTGACTGGAGTTGTCCTAACGTACTCCGCCTGGACCGAGGCTCGCCGTGGTCTGTACTCCCGAACATTGCCGTTTCAATCATGGACGATCATACTATGAGGTAGTCGTGACAGTCCTCGAGCTTCCAGCACTCAGATTGAGTTTTTCTCGTCCTGCGGGGAGCTTGTCTAGATTATGACACGACAAGGTTCTCTTGATCGACCTATCTGCCGGTGGGACAGCCCAGGCCAAGTGGTCGAGGACTTCGGAGAAATCACACTTCTCACAAAGATGTTTGCTCCTGAACTTCCATCCCGATTACACGAACTCTTCAATAAGGATACGTGCACGAGTCGTCTCAAGCCTGCAGGTGGCAGGCGACAGGAAACGCAGTCGGCGCACGGAATGGTTCACCAGCCCGTGAGACAAGATGATCCAGCGGCCAGCGAGAAGTGGCCATGCCTCCGAAATACTGCGGCACTTTGGGCAATTCAATGCCGAGAAGTAAGGTATCATGAACCGAAGAAACCTCGTTCATCCATCGCTTGGCCGAAGCGACTAAAAGATAGTTATGACTCCAGAGAAGACAGGGTAGTAAGTGTTCCGAGATGGACGAGACCTTTGACTTTTTCGATAATCTTCACGGTCTAAACAGCTGCCCGAGTAAAATGTGTTCTCGTTGGTAAACCCAGCCCCTGAATTACTCCACACTTCTGTTATGATTCGAGTTCCCAAGACCAGGCCAAATGTATAAGGCGGCTATCCTCGGGGGTTCTCCTTGGCAGTACTCCTGACCGAGGAACTCTCAATTCACTCATTATACGATAATTAACAAATATACGGATAATTGAATAGCTCAGCCACATGTTCCAGTTCAGACACGCATCATTCGAGCTCCCTGGACGAATGCGGCACGGCTGGAGGCACGGGAACGCTAGAACAGACAATGTCTCAGGCTCTTGGAGCGGCAGCCGGAAGCCACATGGGCCAGGCCGCTCGTTGTCAGTTCACCAGGTCTCACCTTTGCCCTTGCGTGGTAGTGGATGCTGACGACAGAAGCCGCGGCAATTACATCTTCTCGAAACGGGCGTCCATGAATACATCATTCAATTCTTTCAGCTGGTCAGTTTGAAGAATGCGTGTGAAATTTAACGTAAACGGGTCAGCGTCTTTGCCTCTTTCATTCCAGCAGTGTTGCTCATCATTTCTCAAACTTGCTCGTCACTTGCCTCCATGAAGATGACGTTTCAGCCAGGAAGTCGTCATCGCATCATGACTTTCTTCGCCTTGTTTCCTGTCGGCGGCTGTGTGAAAATAGTAGTGCGTGCGGGGAGTCCCGTCACGAATAGCATTCCAGTGCTGAGCATCCTTGCTCTAGCCGAGACGTACCCGTGGTCAGTGTCTTGAACCCTTCAATTAACCGCCATTCCACAGAATGGCATGATAATCTAGTTTGAAGCCACGGATTGCCTTATGCATCCTCCTTCGTTGCAATTGCGCATCTTTTTAGGGTTAGAACCTTGAGGAAAAGGGACTAGAGGCGGGAGCTGAAGACGGGCCGGGTGTGTCGTTTCTCCCCGCGTGCAGGAGGGGAACATGTGCTTGGAAGAAAGCCCACTTGGTAAACGCGAGCCAGTGGCTGCAGTCCAGACTACAATTTCTGCCGTCAATCAGGACTGGTGGAACAGAAGGCGCGCTATGCTATCCAGTCGGTTGCGATTTGCCGTCCAGAATATCGTATGAGACGATCCTTCATTTCAACCACGGGAAAGTAGCGAATTCATGATCACGGACCCATTCCTAGGACCGAAACATTCGAACTGTGGCTGGCTGAAATGCCAGTCGAAAACACCTCCCTCGCCGGATTGCAATGTGCGGGCGTCCTGTCATTCGCGTTCTCTGACTGAAGCGCCATTGAGATGGATTTTGACGAATTCAGCGACGTTGGTTTCTTGTGGTTTGTCAGCCCGAGAGACCATCGATAGCTTCTTCTCACTCGTACTTATTGTGAAGACAGGCCCTCTTTGATATTCTTCTTCTGTATCCTATAAGAAGCAGACTTGTATCCGCATCAAAAGCCCTACCATGACTCTCATCGACTCAATCACAAGCTTACCTTTCCGTAAACCTGCTCAAAGCCCTCAAGAACCTTCACTTTCGTTGACATCAATCTCATCTGACACAATGGCCTTCCTCGTTCCCGTTAAGGAGTCTGACATCTCCATCGTCTACGACTCCAACCACCGCAAGCTCGTTCTCGGGGCCAAGGGTGAGATTCCCAAGGTCTGGTTCAACCCTTTCTTCCAACAGGAGACTCTGCTCGGCGGCCTGAGCTTCTCCATCCGCGACTTCGCCGGTGGTATTCCTGTCCAGAAGGGTGAAAAGTCTTTCGACATCTCGCTTGACTTTCCGATCAACCTGCCCCTGCAGCACTTCAATAACAAGAGTGTCCTGATCGAGACCGCCAGCGGCACTTTCCCCGTCAAGATCAAGTACACCGGCTTCGCGCCAGGCCCCATCATCACCGGCGGCAAGGACGGCGAGGAGGAGGGTACCACTACCCGAAGCGTCCTGCCTCCGATTACGAACTTCCTCCCTGCCCCTGAGCATGTCTTGCGCATCACTGCGCAGATTCCCAGGGCTGAGGCGCCCGCTACTGCTGACGTCAAGCCTTCCTACAACCGCGTCTTCCTCGAGTTGGTTGACACTACGGTCCAGCAGGGAAGCATTTCCTGGACCTTTAAGTGGAGGGAGCTTCCCACTGCTGAGGGCACAAACCCCCAGCTTATCGACATCACCACCCACACCTATAACGGTCTGGTCGGCCATGCCGCCCACAACTCCTACGTCATCCAGGGCCACATTGTCCACTTCGTCGTTTTCGAGAAGAAGTAAGGATAGCCACATCCGACCTCTGAGTGGCCTTTTCAATGGAATTCACACGTCTACTTAGTGGTATCAATGTAGTTCGCGGCGGAGATGTCGTCGAAGGCGGTTGGCATGTGGTGTGAGCCTGAGGTGGACCTTAGTTCTAATTCTACAAGTTGGACTCCGACTTGGATCTCGTTATCTATATCAATACATTTCTTTTGTGGCAACCCTACACTGCTGAGTTGTCCCATCGAGCAGGCATGATGCAGATTAAAACATTCCATGGCTAGGCACCTGTTCTGCATGTCATGATCATTGAAGGTTCGGCCCGGATCTTCACGGGAGGATACCTAGTTTTGCACGAGTTCTTCGGGGCTCAGGAGACACATACATACGTCACAATAACAGAAGCAGGCCCTCATCACAGACCTTATTTCACTGCATATTCAGAAATCTTCACGGTGAGGAGGTACAATATCCAAGTTTGGGCTACATCTACCACAATCAGTATGGATAATGTTTCAAGAACGTCAACGTCAGCCCAGCCACTCAGTTGTAGTCCGGCAATCTACTTACTGCTCTCCTAAGACGCACGCCGGGAAAAGGTGCAGTGATTCCCACCCTAAAAGTTTCCCCGAAGTCTCCCTATTCGGAACAAGCTTCAGCAATCTGAATGGTTAAAACAGGAAGCTCACAAATTATTAGCTGGGTAACTGATATAAACTTATTAAATTTTCTACTAAACGGATTCTACTGCGTATTTAGAACGACCACCTGCGTCTAATCTGAGACTGTAAACCTAAGGCTTAACCCCGCATATTCTGGGTCTGCGTCGAACCTAAACCCGGCCGAGCCTCCCCACACCGTGACCTCTGTGATCCTCTTGTTGCCAAGGGCGGCCTTGTGTTGTATGAGGAACAGCGCCGCACCAGCACCATGGGTGCTGCCAAGGATGGCAAGGCCCTCGTCTGTGTTCATTGAGAGTATCACCCTGTTGTTCCATCCCGGTACGAACTGGTGTCCCTTGTTGTACAAAGCCTGCAAGACGACATTGAAAGTAGGGCGGTAGGTGACATTGCTGCGGTAGATGAGCCTGACGTTGCTCGGATGGACGCCCTTCGCCTGGCAAGCATCGAGCCACTGGAAGTAAACAAGATCAGACAGCTGCTCCAGATCAGGGACATCCCCAATCTTGTTTTTCTCAATTTGAAAGCGAGGGCTGAAGTTTCTATCAAAAATGATAGCGCCCGATCTTGGGTTGAGGACGTTCTGGTAAGAAGCGTGCGTTGCCTAGAGGAGGGACGAAGGGCATTAGAGGACTAGAGTTCTAGATGGACAAGTTTTGTCAGCAGTTACTTACATCTCCAACACTACTACCGTCGCGCTTGTAGAAGTTATTTGCGTGCATGTAAGTGGACAGACCATTCTCTGCCGGGTCGACTGGATAACGTGGGTCCGCGAATGTGACATCCAAGAGGTTTCCGAACCCAGGCGTCGCATCGAATTCGTCGAAATCTGAATCATCGTCGAAACCATCGTCGGCCGAGTCCGTCCCGGCGTCCACGGTGTTAAAGGGGCCCCAGTCTATCTCGCGAGTCCATCCCCAGCGTTCGACAGCATTGGGATCCTGCCACGGCGTGGCGACGATGACTCCGCTATTCCGCTGCTGTGCCGCCGAGTTGCTGAGTGGAAAAAGTGATTTGAGGTAGTCTCCCTTCTGGATACGACCATTGTAGTCGCCAGGGAAGTCTGGGAACTGTCCTTGTACTCGCTTGCTGAGAGTCTCACGCTGCAAGGAGTTGATGTAGTTGGTGCTTTCACCGCCCCCTGTTGGGGTGGGAGAAGCGTTGATGACGGCCGCTTGGATGAAAAGGAGTGACAGCAGAAAGCGGAGGCCCTTGGCACCGCAGGAACGAACGGTGCTAACCATTGTGATTTGTTATCGTTGATCGCGTGGCAAAGAAGAGAAGCAGGAGAAGAGAATATGCGCTCGAACATGAATACAGCGGGTCGCTACCTCTTGTAGGCGATGGACATGACAATGGATTCAGATTCTTCGGTCAGGGCGACCGAGAAAATACTCCGAAAGGGATGCGAAATTAAGAATCGCGATTAACCTTTCGAGATTTTTCGCTCCAGCGATTAACAAAATGGTGTTCTGGTCCCCGGCGGCGCCACCGGATCCACCTCGACGGAATTGCCAGTGTGTAACTCAATGCGGCGTCTATAAATAGCCCCCTCATCCATAGAGCGGTAAAAGGTAGCCGCAACGTGGCGCGCATACACAGATAACACACCCAGGCTTTTTTCGCCAAGCTATGCGCAATAGATGAATGCAGACACAAGTAAAATTGCAGGAAGCAGACATATGAGTGAACTTATTTCTTCGTTATGCACCATAGGTTAATATATTAGCTGCTCCACCATCCCGGCGATGCGAACCTCTCAAACTTTAAAAGATTACTAAATGCTGGGGTCAAGCTTGCAAGATTTCTCGCTGCCTATTGGTGTACCTGGTTCAACGGATCTATCGTGATCACTTTAGGTATATATTCACTCGCCCGGAGATAGTTTTCCAACATTACACCCCTTACGCGAGAACTCTTGTCTTCTTTCACTTCACCTTCCACAGACACCATGATTTTGAGAGCTCGGTACCTTCTCACAGTATGTCTGTTCTTCTCAGAGGTTGCCGTGTCAGCTATCCTACCTCGCGACGGAGATGATTACGCCGGACATCCGGAGGTGAACCATGACGAAGTAGCCGCTTTCAAACAAGATTCTTCCCCCGGAATAGATGGGCGCCTCGAACTCATGTTCAACCCTCAGCTGGTTGTCACAGGAGGTTGCGACCCATATCCTGCAGTCGATGCCAACGGAGGTCTTGGGTAAGAGAATCTACCTCACTATTCTGCAGTAGATCAATGGCTAATAGTATCTCGCAGACAAGGTCTAAGACCGACAGGTGGTGGAAGATCAGGCTGCGGCAATGGCGGTAGTGGCCAGGTCTATGCTCGCCGCGGCAGTAGTCACGACCGCGACGCTATTATTTACAGCTTCTACTTCCCAAAGGTCAAGGACGGACATCGTCATTACTGGGCCAGCATCGTCGTTTGGATCTACCAAGGGAGCTGCGATATCGAAAAGCCCTCGTCATACCGACCAGTTGGGGTATCATACACAACCGACCACGAAACATGGGGCTTCTCAGGTAGTGACCTGACGTCCAAGGACTCGCCCACAAGTTTCGTTTTCCAATTCCACGACAAGACCATGTCACCGTTTAGAGACGCCGATATTGCCGCGGCTTCTCGGCGCACTCTGATCTCTTGGATGTCACTACCCGAAAAGGCGCGTCAGGCTTTGACTGACGTCAAGTATGAAAAGACTAAAGTGCCGTTCACCGATGCCAACCTCCAGGCCTCTCTGGATACTGCGTACCAAGAAAGCTTTTACTTGGGGTTAAAGGACGGACAGGACTGCAATAAGATTATTCAAGATGGTGATGCAGCTGACTTAAATCCTGACGAAAATCCCGAAGATAAAAGCCCAGAGGCAATCCCCCTCCCCCCTGTAACAGTTTAGTTATACACATCAAAATTAACGCATTACGCATTTTCTCCCTTTTATACAAAGTACCGACTAATGGCATACTTCAGAAGAGAAAGACGAGAGATCGACCTGCATACGGTTGATTGCATGTATATACTCCCGAGCCGTCTGCCCAAAGCACAACGTACCCAACCCCTGGTTATCACTGGTAGACTCTCTTCAGACTTGCGAAGAGGAGCCGGTAGGGCATCCAACTAGAATCATACATCAGAAACCCTCAAGGGTCCGCTTCTTCAAATCCACTCGTTGTTTTGAGGTAATCGTGGTTCCACTTTTGCGACAGTGAGGTATTGTGAATGTACCAACCAACCAGCTTCGATCAAGGTGCATGTTGTGTTACCACACCTCTGCCAAGACGAATGCCGCAGTCAATAGTGGCGGCTCACTTGCAGAACAAGGCAAGCAGCGGGAGATGGCAATGGTTCCACATCGACCTGGGGCTCAATGAGGGCATTAAATTCGGGGTAAAGCCCACATCCCCTCCCGACACGTTCTCCAACTGTTCGCCTCTCCTTCGCAAGACCTCTCTAGTAGCTATTCACCCTCGCAACAATGGCACTTTCTAATAAGCCACCAATATTCTCGTTCCCGAAAACCGAAATACCGGGCTGGCTTTTCTTCTGCATCTTCGTAGCATTCGCTTCAGTCCGTGCTAGCGCAGCCTCTGCAGACTCTGATGCCGACGACGCCTTGTCAGACTTTACCAACGATCTATTCACGGATCTGGGGCCTCTTTTGGCCCTGTTTGGCGAGCAAATGACGAAGCAATGCATTAGCGAAAGTACGACCTATTACGACTATTTTATCTTTGGCATGGGCCCCATCGGTGTGATCACGACTATGGTCTCTACCATCCGCCTATGCGGTCCCGCATCTCTCCGTGCCTTCATCGGAAGATCCAAAGAGGGTAACAGTGCGATAGAAGCTGAGCTTTGTACTTCCACCAGTCGTGACGTATGCGAGGTCTTCAACAACGGCGGTATTACTCGTGTACTGGGCAAACCTAAGATTCTCGAGCTCATCCGTACGCCAGAAGATTACCATCATCGTGCGCCTGCCGGGCGCGAAATTAATCGGAAAGCTGGCTTGTATCTATTCCGAGACTTTGTAGAAGACGCCGGTAATACATGGTACGCAGAGGCAACAATACAGCCAGGATGGATACTCCCCACGTCTGAACAGCTCAGTCCGGCTTCACAAAATCCGCCCAACCTATCGCTCAACGTCGGTATCACTCAATATGACCCATGGGTCTTTTGCCTTATTGTCTTGGTTGGTTTAATCCTCCAAGCCGGCGTGCTTGTAGTTGCCGGTATAGGCGTTTGGGTCCTGGGTTGGAATCTGAACGGGGGCACTACAGCATCGACGAATTACGCGCCAACCATTTTCATTATTGGTACAGTGCTCTTGTGTGGGGGAATATGCGCTTGCATCGCCATCATTGGGCAAGCTACCACAGAAGTCCGGTGCAAACGTACAACCTCTGAACCTGACTCCCCCGCAACATCTCTCATCTGGCTACAGCCTCGACAAGTCATAGCTGACCAGAGCTTTGACGCGTATGCTTTTATTGAAGACGAAGAAAATCGACTTAGGGTTTGGACATCTTCCATGAAAAGTTGGGACTTGAATCCTGGAAGAGAAGGGACGTTCAAGTCAGCGACATGCATTGCAGTTTTTGCAGTCCTCGTTGGTTATGTGTTACAATTTATTGGCCTACGAGGCATGAGAGCCTGGGTGTCAATTGCCCAATTAATCACGACCGTTGTCATGAGAATTCTCAGAGGGATGCTCCGACTACAGCGACTCAAAAAGGAAGACAATCAGTTGTTGAGGATGGCTGAACTAGTCGCTTGACTGGCTAGCTGTTGAAATCTCTCGGCGCGACAGTCTAAAAGCGCAGTCCACGCTACCGGAGTGCCACACAAAGCTCACAGTGAGTCATTCTTTGTAACGCCATTGAAATATTGACAGGTCGCTGAAAACGATGCAGCAATCGAAGCCAGTCTATCCCCCTGCCAAAGTGACCACGACCAGACGTCAACCAAGCTATCAAAACATGATGTATCTCAGGATTTGCCTTACCGCGATGACGGACAATGTTTCTCATCATCTCAAAGAAACTCAATTGAAGCATTCAACAGTTCCATGGGACGCCGAGGTTTCCAAGGTTCGCGACAAGGCAAAGGAGCTGACAGCTGCGCTCGAGCAGGTCGCAAGTATCTTTTGCAAAGGTAAAAAGATGATCTCCCTGAGTTTGCCAGGCTCTCAACTCTGTCGACCAGAAGGCATTACCAAAGAAGGCTCCCAAGACGAGAAAAGCTTCACCGTTCACCTTGAGCCACTGGAGAATCAAGCCACTCTCAATTGGAGAATTGATCATGTGGAAATTGAAGCAATTTTGGGCCTTGCTTTATGGTCTCTTGTCTCGGATCGCCGTTTATTGTACCGCGAAGTAAGATCTCCGCTTGAGTCCACTAGGGCTGAAAAGGTACCAATTAAGAGGATCATATCAGCCGGCCTGGATCCGCGCAATATCAATGGAAAACTAGAGCTGGCCTGCTGGAATGTAATTCTCAGATATCAAGACTTGGATCTCTTCCCAAAATACGGTATGCCTGAAACCTTACCACTTCCGCTAGATGCAGACCTCGGCAGCTACAGCCTCGGAAGTCTATGGCAGCACGTATATCGAGCCCGCACAGAATCGGATGCGCCTCTCAGAGAACTCCAAGAGAAATGCCCGATAGGCATACCAGGACAGAATTTTGCTACTATGGGGCTTGAGGATTCACCGATGCTTGTGAAGCGACTGTGTGGCTGGAGTGGTGTACTGAGAGCGCAGCAAAACATGCAATCAGCCAAGCAGTCCCGGTCTGACAGGGCACTTGGGCATCCAAAGGAGCACTCCAAGACGATCTGGGTTCAACTCCGCACCATCAATTCGTCTCTCCTGGATATCTGCACCCAAGAGCTTTTCGGGGCTTTCTTAGCTCAACTGCAGACGCAGGTAGACCACCACGAAGGTTGCGCACCAGTCGAGACAAAGTTTGATCTTAAACGTCTTAAGGAGAGAGCCGAGACTACTAAAGCTATTTCGCAAATTTTTGTGGAGTCTGGCTTGGGTTCTGGTGTGGATGCAATCCAGTGCACTCTGCCGGCTCTCGAAAGTCGACATGTTGGTGACCGCGACCGAGTTATTTCGATCGTTACATCGACTTGTGACTCATTCCTAGAGAGATCAGAGCCAACAGAAGCCTTAATGGTAGCAGACTATGCCATTGAACTCCTTCAGTCTCTGGAATCTAGAGAGGAAGAGCGCTTCTTCGCGCGAGCTCTTTGTATGCTGTCTAAAGTCCAAAGGTTCGAGATGAACAATGACAAGGGCCCAAGAATGCATCAGCGACATGTTGATCGTTCGTATCAGCTCTGGGGAGAAGCAACACGAAGACCCGATGCAGGCCATTTTCGATTAGCGACAATCAAGGACCTTCACAGAATCCATGTATCACTGTGGAGATGTCAGGGGGACAACAAAGCCGGGAAAGGGGTTGGCTACGATACACTGCTGGAAGCACTTGAGAAGAAAGACAGATTCGAAACATTGCGTTCCTTGAGTTTCCTCACAAGGGATGGTCTAGAAATATTATCGGCCCAAGAAAAGCACTCTGCTAGCGCAGCACTCCCACTGGCCGCGAAACAAGGGTGGTTCGAGGCCGTAGACACGTTGTTGAGCATAGGCATTGATCCGCTAGCTCAGGACGGGGCCGGAAGAACTGCGCTGGGTTACTGCGCTGAGTATGGTCAGTTCGCGCACGAGGTCTGCGCAGAAATAATTCTGAGCTATGGAAAAGCATCTGATCCGTTGAAGTGTGCATCATGGTCTACAGATGACGGATGTACTCCGCTGCTATTGGCAATCGACCAAGGCCACGAGGAAATGGTACGGATACTTTTGAAGAATGGATGTCCTGTAAACGAGCAAGGAGGCCTAGCGTTTTCTCCCCTAGGCGACCTCTCCCCTCTAGGCGATGCAATTACAAAGGGGCTTGAGGGCATTGTCAGGCAGCTCATCGATGCAGGAGCTGAGCTTCGACCAGACCACATCGACGCTGCAAAAGACGGGAATTCCCCGGGCATCAAGCAGCTGATTTTTGGTTACTTGAGACTTCTGGTGCACGAGTACCCAGATTCTTGGATGGAGCAGATGCCCGACGTCATCAAGCACGGCGACTTTAAGGCAGTAAAATTACTGCTACATCGCGGGGCTAAGTACTCATTTAAAAACATTGTACTTGCGGTCAGAAAGGGACAGCCAGAAGTCAGAGGCCTGTTTTTGGAACTGGTCCACAACTATGTGGCCGAGTTCCCGAACCACACAAAAGAATGGCTGTTGAAGTTGGCGGAGGAAGACGACCGCGACACGCTGCAAGCACTTCTCGATCACGGCGCCTCAGCAGTCTGGGACGGTGCCTAAGCTTAGACATATGCCTTCGTGTTTCGGAGTTGGCAGTTTCCTCTTGAGTATGCTGGATGGGTGTACTTCGAGGAAATCGAACCTTGGGGACGGTGAAGAAGCCAGGATAGTAATGACATGCAAAGTCAACTTGTCAGCAGTGATTCATTCTGTAATTCAGATACATCTCTATTGTACTTTGAATACTTATGTCTATAAAAACTTTTCATCCTTATTGGCCGACCGCTCTTAGCATTCCACCCTCTGGCCTGGACCATCATATCCTTCCTAGTCTCCCCAGGCAAGCTGATATGTCATCTAAATGTACCAAAGCTACTTCTCTACTGTAATTTGCTCTTCTCGGCTGGCCCGGTCTCTTTCATCAAAAAATCCATTCTCTCTGGATTTGGGACAAAATTGGTGCTATTTCGAAATGTATCTTTTGCATTTATGTAGCAGGTGATGGGATAAGGGACATTCTGGTTTTCGTCTTCCAAGATGGAAATAACAGCGAATACTAGGTCTTCATCCACCCAGCCCGCCCAGATAGCAAAACTCTTCATGAACGTTTCACTAAGAATCTGCATGTGAAGTCCAGAGCTTGTAGGTTCCGCAGACCCAGGAGCAACTAAGCTATCATATTCAGAAGTCCTAATAAGTAGCCTTCGTGACTGACGCCGGTAAGATCCGGGTCTTTGCGTCTAAACAGCGGTGCCTGAGAGACTAGACCTCCGCCCACCCCGAAAACACCACCACCCAGGCATCCCACCCCCAAAACCGCACATCGCCAAAACCTCAGGCACGCCTACGTCCTTCACCGCCAGAATGCGTCACATACACACACATAATGTGTCCATTCTCGGTCACTGACTGACTCCTCCCGGCGTCCGGCCCCCGAGCAGTGTGGGTGGGTGGATACCGGCGGCGGACCAATCCGGGATAAGCGGGTCGCGCCACGGGACTCGTTCAGTGTTCCTTCACAGACTGCGGTGCGTGTGGAGAAAAAAACATGCGTGTGTGTCTCCCCTCTTTGTCTTGGTTCTCCAAATCTTCCTTGGCCGAGGGCAGCTGTCCTGAGACATTGGAGTTGTGTTGTTTCTCTGTACCGAAAAACGACGCGACGTGGAAAACCCATCCCACTAACCAGTTGCTACCTAGGTAGTCTGCCAGTCTTCATCCCCACCGAACCACACCGAGCCCTCCCCCGCTCCGTCACGACTCACACCGGGCAGTCGCTAGTGTTGCTTCCTCAGGCCCGTCCCGCAAAGCAAACAAGGATCCTCCCTCACCCCTCCACCTACCCCAACCCAGGTTGCCTATTCCATCCACGCAAGCGCAGGCATCACCCTCGCCAAAAAGCCACGGGTGCGATCCGTGGTGAGTCGATCGCGTTAGGTAGCCGACATTGACATCGAGGACATCGCAAGCACCCGACGTCAAATGCTAGGTTCTCGACTAAGAAAGTCCCCGATGTCGCGGCACCAGAAAGCCCGCGAGCGACCAGGCAACAATCCCCATCCTCCAAATCATCACCCCGCCGTGCTGTGGTCGCAAAGTACCCCGCGCCTATCGATAAGCTCCCCAACACCACCCAAAAAATCAAAGAAACCCGCGATATCCTCCCAAACCTACTGCCGAGGCCCATCACCACCTCGCGAATCTTCAAAGTCCCCTTCGCTTAAACCCTCAAAAACCCAAAAGTTGGTGTCCTGACTCACCCGGCCACCACCACGTCCTCAAATCTTCAGACGAACGAACAGTAAAACGCCACGGGTACGGGATGTGTGTCTCGAGGCCCGGAGACCAGGGGGGAGGCAGGTGAGACATGCATAGCCAAGCGATCACAAGGACCGTTTTTGTTCATATCAACAATACACGAGAAATTCGTAGAATGTCACCGAATCGCAGGAACTGGGCTGTCATTTTTGTTTGAATCATCTTGTTTTTTTCTTGTTTGTTTGTGTGAATCTATGTATACTGTCCAATTGCTGTGGTATCATCCCATCGCTGTCCCGGCGATCATTCCTCCCCGACAAGTCCTGTTACCCTGCCCGAGGTGTAAACCAAGAAAAGAAAACATCAAAAGGCAGAACGCTTGCTATCTAGAATACATGTGCATAAAAACATCAGACGCGCAAAGATCTCTAAACAGAAAAGGCATTTGCGTGATAAATATGACTGGATCGTTTACTCCCAACGGTAGAGGCCATCATCGTAGAGGACCCGGTGTCGCCGGCTGCCGGGACCAACAGTGGCCCTTCGGCGCGGCATCATGCGCTCCATCAAGCGGCGGCGCTGGGCCTCATCCTCCTCCTCACGCTCGCGCTGCTCACGGGCACGACGCTCAGCAGCGAGGCGCTCGTTGATCTCCAACCGGCGAACAGCGTCAACAAGCTCCTGGTCTGAAGACAAAGGAACGTTGGCGTAGCCGGTCGAAGAGCGCTTGAAAGGGGCAGGAGGAACGGGCACGGCGGGGCGACGAGAGATCTTCTCGTTCTGGGCATCGATGCGCTCGAGAATGCGCTGCCTTCGCTCCGCCTCCTCGGCCGCACGCTCACGCTCCTCGCGATCATCACGTTCCTTGCGCTCCTTCTCCTTACGTCGGCGTCGGCGCTCCTCGTCCTCGGCGCTGGAGTGGCTGTGCTTAGAGTCTGAGGAGCGATGGCGGCGGTGGCCGCCGTCGATGACCTCAATCTCAACCTTGGGAGGGCGCGGGCGCTCGTCTACAATGACGGGGCGGAGAGTGTGGGAGTTGCGAGGGACGTGGCTGTAGCGGAAGTGAGGCTCGTCGCCGCCAGCGTTGGGGGAGGGAGGCGCCGTGTAAGGCGTGGAAAACTGCTTGGGTGGTGTGCGCGGGGTAGGAGGAGAGTCGACGATGACAATGCGCTCGGCACGCGAGCGGTTCTTGCGGTTCAAGTCGAGGACCCTCTGGCCGTTGACGTAGATACCCGATGCCCGGCGCTTCCTGTCGCTGGAGGAGGAGCTGGTGCGGGGCCGGGGAGACTCAGCGGATGGGCCGCGGGGTGAAGACATTGGCGGCGAGGGAGGCAGTTGCTGAGGGTATTGAGCAGGGTAGCCAGCCATTTGTGTGGGATAGCCGACGGAGCGAGGCGGGTGGTTGTAAACGACTGGGTTGCCGCAGAGGCGGCCGTTGCGAGAGTGGGAGCAGAGGGTTGGTGTCTGGTACTCGCTGCGACGGCCATCTGGGTAGACGTCGGTGTAGACGTCTGTGGTGCACATGGTGTCTGGTTGGAACGTATGAGTGCGCGGCGTGCGCTGGGGTGGTGCCGGTTGGACGATCTCTGGAGCAAAGCGAACTCGCTTCTGGGTGGTCGTCAACGTGGAAGATTGTTGGGGTGCGCTCCGAGTATTGGCGGAGCGACGAGACTTGTGCTTCAACACGATGGTGTTGTCAAGGTAGAGAACTTCGGGAGCACGAGTGGAGGACAATGTGTCGATGCCAAGAGGCTGTATTGAAGACCGAGTGTTGTTGGTTGGAGGTTGTCTGAATGGTAAAAGTGTAAGTTGGTTGGTGCTTCAAGATGTTATGCAGGTGATTGTTGGAGAATTAAATACCAGATGACTGAAGTCGAAGACGAGAAAGCAGAGGCTGAAAAGTATCTGCCTAAGTTTAGACGGGTGCGGGTGGATCGACAGGGCCGGGATAGATTGTGGTAGTGTTCTTCGTCTATGTGGGAAAGATTCAAAGTGTAAAAACGTTTGGGTGGATATAGCGAGCAAAGTAGAACGGCGTGATCTGGGGAGAAACCGCGTCTGAATTAAATATCGTCTGCTCGCGTTCCAAGGTGAGTACGAGCAGGGGGGCCGGAAGTCGAAAGTCGAAAAGTACGCCGCAGCAGCAGCCACGATGGCAGCGGACGGAGGTACCGCAGGAAGAGCCAGCAGCTAGAGACGCAAGTCGTGGGATGGTGGAGATTGAGGCCTTGTAGGCCTTGCAAGGTGCAGTGCGCCTGCGATGCATGCCACCATGATCCAACCCCTGCCTGCGTCTGCCTGAATGAGTGGCCGATGAGTCTTCACTAGACCCTTTTCGTACGACTAGGGGTCTCTGTTCGAGTCGTTGGAGGGTGTTTCTCTTTGTCTCTCGCACGTTTTGCGACGCCGCGCAGTACTTCTCTCTGACGATTCACAGCCTTCGCAGCTGGGAGGCCTAGGGGCTCAGCACCGACCAACTGACTTTGGTGGAGGGCGCAGGGGGTGCCCGTAAGCTGCCAATGCGAAGAAGGATGGAGGGAACCAAGGACTCTGGAGTGGTTGACAGCTCTCGCGGGACCCCGCTCCGTCTGTCTTTTGCGTCCCCGTTGTATTGGCCTTGCATATGAGGACTTGTGGGTGTGGTCGTGTTCGTCGAGATGTGCGTCGCGTTGGGAATCTTGGTGGTGTGTGTGTCTCTGTGGTTGTGGTGGTGATGGTTCACCGCACAATGGCGCCAGAACCGACTGGCTGGACGCCGGCGCGGTCTTTCGTCAGGCCTGGCTGGCCAGGACCGGCCACCACGGGCGCGCGCAGCGACGTCTCGGTAACCTCGTTGGGATACCAAGGTGAAGAGGCGAGGTCTTCATTTGTTGATGGTGGTGTGGTCCGTCGCAGCCTTCTCTGATAGATGACGGACCCAGGTCAAACTGAAAAGGCTGAAGGCTGAAAAAAGGCGAAACGATATTTTCCGGCGATATGATGCTATTTTCTGCACAGCCCTCAATGCCCATCATCGCACCCATGGCCGTTTTCCCCCGGCCGTCAATCTATTCGACCCGGGGGAGAGGCACGGCCCACGGGTCCAATCGTGGAGCACAGCGACAATGACCGCGAGGGCGACCGTGCTAGCGACAGCGGCAATCGAAACACGCACATGGTGACATTTGTGGTCTGTGTTCGCGGTTGACATAGAGTGTTTATCGATATTGTTGACTTTGACGATGATTCAGTCGGACAAGCGATAGACGCCGTCTTGCACGAGTCGCGACGGTTCCATTCTCGCAGGAATCAATTCGAAGTTGGCGTCCAATCACCCCGACGAAATGTGCGAATTGAATCTTTGGCGATGGTCATGAGCGAATAGCATCGCGCAAAACCTGAGTCATCTCGCCGTGTGCCGTCCTCGAAGCTCATGCAAGCTCTCTGTCCATCGGTGGTCGACTCCGCAGGTAACAAACAACCACAGCCTCCGTCTCCGAGGGCCCGTGACGTCCATGTCCACATCGTGGACCTGCATCGGCTGCAGCAGGCCATGATGGAGGTTGGTAGGTAATCGATCGTATCATGACGGCAGCGACGGGCTTCACTTCAGGCTCGGGTACGCTCGCCGTGCCGTGGCCGTTGGCCTCTTCGTCGATGGCCCTGTCGAAGGATCGCAGTCTGCAAGGGGAAGCCACAAGCCACCCAGTCGTCTGGACAAGCATTCCGAGCAAACGTCGACTGCTGTTCGTCCGAGCAGGGCAGCAAGCGTAGCGAGTGCGCGAAGGAATGCGATGAAGGGTGTTAGTGTGCGGGTGGCCGGGCTGTGCACATCTCTAACGCTTCTTGAGCTTCGCTAAGCCACCGTAGCCTGCTTCTCATCGGACCAACCGATGCACCAAGGCCTTGTTTCCCGCAGACGGGAAGCAGGAGAAGCTTAGAATTTTCATCATTGCCATTGCTTGCGTCGTCCGTGACCAGCGGCAGAGCGGGGTGCATGTCCATGGGTGAGGTGTTTCCGTGCAGTTTGGAGCATCATCGTGGGTGTGTTGTCGGCTCGTTTCTTTCCTTTTTTGGTGTTGCTCCTTTTGAAGGTAACACGAAACACCGCTGGAAAGACGTGGAATTGGAAAGCGCTGTCGCTATCAGTAGAAGACGCCCCATACCGCTCTTTCTCCACCTGCTCGACGCACCCAAGTAAGGTACGTACCGTACCTCATGCCACGCTTCAACTGGCAGCAGCAGCAGCAGCAACCATCAGGCAGCCGTCGCTCTTTCCCTCAGACAGAAAATCCAGACCTCGATGACTAAGGCAGCTGAAGTTAAGGAAGGTCACCCGATCAAGTTCACCTTGGTTTCCTTTGGCTTCTGCCTGCAGCAACACACCAACAACCGCACCCGACACCAAGATGGGAATGGGACGCCAGCTTGACGACCCCTGCATTACTCATTTGTTTCGACTACCTCCTCAACATCGACGCCGCAGACAGAAACGAATCCATTTACAGGTCTTGCTACCCGCTGGCTTACATTCCATTGGCTCGTGGCCGCCGCTTCTCGCTTCTCAACTGCAACCACCTCGGCCCAGACGCGTCAACCTCTGCAAATACCCCCTGATCCTTCGTCGAGTCGCTTCCTATCTTTTGTCAGAGAACAGCGGCAGCCCTCGCTCTAGCGCCCGCTCGCCACCCGTCATCCCATTCATACACACAGACGCAGACATGCGGTCCGTTGCGCCTTCGACGCGGCAAACCTTTCCACATGGTCAAGCTGGATGGAATGGCCAACCTGCATTTGCCATGACGCCGCCACATTGGCATCCCGAAATACCTGCTTGAACTTCTCGACACGGCAACCCCTCTCCTCTCATGCACGCAAGGCTGTAGGATCACCTACCATGTCGCCCATTACGGTCCAGCCCTTGGCAGTACGTACACACACCTACACAGCGAAAGAAGTCCTGTGCCTCCCCTTCAGCCCCCATTTGGGGGCCGTCTCTACATCACATCCGGAGGCCGCTCGCGAATAATTTGTTGTCCACAGCGACGTATGCGCCAAAATCTCTTTCGGCCTTCATTTCCACCATATCGATATTCTGTTTCTCCAGCCGCGCCGAAGACTCTGGACTCAACCAGAAGTGAGGTGGCGTTTGCTCAGCCTTACGAGGCAGAATCGCTCTTCCGGAGGGAGGGTCTTGTGTCGCCGTGCCGGAGCTAAGAATCCACCCTCAGGGCTGCCTCCGAGTCCGGAACCCCTGCGGATACCTCGGGGTCGCTGCTCCGTGCTTGGTCCATTAGCGCACAGCTATCCGGACAAGGAACCCTGCGCTGTCTCGGAGCATGGGAACCCATCTCTTCGTACCCGCTGCACGTCATTGGCGATTTGACTTTTGGACGCTGTTACTGGAAAGCAGTTCGGCTCAATCAGTGTTTCTCGGCAAAGTCGCCTTCGGCGACCTCGACTTCGACTCATCATTGTCTACACTACAGCTACCATGTTCCGTGGTACGGCACTACTGCCGTGTCACGCGTGGTCTCTAGACCCGTCAATGCCCAACGTCTGTCTTTCATCCTCCGGGACATATGCTGCAAGTCGCCCTGATTGCTTTGGTCACTACGAGATCGATTTCAAATCTCACTAGCAGGAAATTACTTTGTCCATTTCAACTTCCAAGTGGTTTGCGCCACCATCTTACGACTCCACCGTCTCGGTGTAAGCCGTCTACAGCTTGGCCTCCTTCGTAATCGACTGCCTAGGCACCAGGTTCCATGTGCCATCGGCTCTCTTGATGCGAGGGTTGGTCTTGCTGGGCCTCATTTCAGCCCGTTCCTCCACGTCCCGCTTGTCTGCTGCTTTCGTCTCCGACTGACGAGGTAAGAGGTTGAAAGTCCCGTCGGCGCGCCTCTTTCGAGGGTTTGTCTTGGTTGCCTCCACGTTCCTCTTGTCTGCGGCCTTGGTCTCTGATTGACGAGGTACTAGGTTGAATGTACCATCGGCTCGCCTGACGCGGGGATTTGTTTTGGTCGCCTCATTATCTCGCTTGTCGAGGGCTTTCGTCTCGGACTGGCGGGGTACCAAGTTGAAGGTACCGTCAGCTCTCTTGACCCTAGGGTTGGTCTTCGTCGCCTCCAGGTTCCGCTTGTCCGCTGTCTTCGTCTCCGATTGTCGGGGAACCAGGTTGAATGTGCCATCCGCCCTTTTAGCGCGAGGATTTGTCTTGGTTGCCTCGAGGTCCCGCTTCTGGCCTAACTCTTCGTCCACGTCATCTGTGACGATGTCGGATCGCTTGGGCTGCAGGTGCCAGGTCCCTTCAGCTCGAACGAAGCGAGGGTTTGTTTTGGGCGCCTCCAGGTTCCAAGTAGCTTCGTTGCGTTTGACACGGGGTTCGGATTGGGCACCAGCCAAACCATCCTTCGATGCAGGTGAGCAGTAGGATATGTTGTGTAACGACAAAAACTTACAGCAACGACAGCGCCAGCGCTGGCCAAGACGACGAGAGTTGAAATAAGCTTCATTGTGACTTCGCGAAAGTGCGTACTTTGAGTTTCTTCGGTAAAGGGAGTTTATTAAAGGGCTTCCTTGAACCGGGACGGGTGGGAGCCGGCGCGGGAGTCAAATACTTCTACTCGTGTCTTCCAGCCTCAGGTTTGTCGACTGGACAAGTGCCGATCATTTCGACCTCTAGACCGCTCTTTTTCTATCCTGGGAAGCACGTTGCATTGTTTCCTGGAACCGAAACCTGATCTGGCTCCAGATAACGCGTGGCGTGCGAGGTCTTGGCTTGCCTCGGGGCCATCTCTTTGATGCTGGATATCTCCGGGATTTCCGGGAAGGGCCCGGCATGTTTGAACGTTTACAGCAGATGGCGGCGGAAACTTCCCAACCAGATGGAACGAACGATCCATCTTCTGTGGCTATGGCTCAGACATGGTTGCGTGATCCAGGTAGTGGCCTATGGTTGCTTCAGCGCTCGTCTGGAAAACCAGCATTTCTGCGCCGTGACATTGACCTGACTCGACTGATGAGATATATCAACCTCCGGGTCTTCGCAAATTTGAAGGGACATTTCGTGTGGAAAATTTCAGGATATCTCAATCGTTCATGAACCTTTGTTTTCGTTTTTCAAGGGCACTATAGCACAGTTTAACGAATATGCGAGGTGCACGGCATCAACGTAAAAGACGCCCGGAACAGTCCGATGTTTTGCCATCGTCTGGAGTCTGACTCGTGAAGGCTGCGCTGCCGAAGAGCAAACCGATAATTCAGAGCGACGTGCATTTGGATCGGCAAATGGTTTCAAGGGAGCCGTTTCAGTAGTGGTCTTTCTGAAAGTTTATTTGAGTGGTGGGTGTGGGGATCAGATGATCCGAGTCTGCTCAATTTGGGACCCTGACTGAGTTGCAGTCGGAATTGCGAGAAGCTTGGGAAGCGAGCGGGATTGTTCCCGATGGTCTGTCTCCAAAGACGCGCGCAGCTGCGAACCTGCGCGGGAAACCATCTTTCTGAAAAGGTGAAGAGGTCATCTGGCATTCCTTGTTCCCCGTTTCGCACACTCAAACTCACGCGCCATGTCGTCTAAAGCCCCGGCTCGGAGCCGGTGGGCAAGTTTGTTTTTATTGGCGGCCATCCTCCCGGTCGCTGTGCTCTACCTTTTCACCACGTCCCTCAATGTGTGGTGGAAGACATTCATCTCGGCCCAAAATGGTCCGCATGCCGGCGAACTCGCTCGTGCCGCCATCTCTGAAGCCTCATGGTTGAGATCCGTCCGGCAGCGACACAACTGGATGGAAGAGAATCATGACTATGACGACACGCTGTCAGCTCCTTCACTCAATCGCGCGTCGGTGACCACCTGCTAATTCGCAATCTAGATTCTCGCCCAGAGATGAGTCCCTCCGCTTCTGGTACACGCTCTGGGACCTCTTCCCCGCGACGTACAGCTGCCCCTGGGACCTGCAGCGCGTCGGCAAGCTCGGCGATGGCGGCAAGTGGATTTGCGGGATGAGCAAGTACGCCGCCGACCGCGACTCGGCGCAGCGGCCCCTGAGAGTGTACAGCTTCGGCGTCGGGAGCGACTCCACGTTCGAGGAGGAGTTCCTCAACCGCTCGTCGCGCGCGGAGGTGTGGGGGTTCGACGACACGGTGGAGATGTGGGGTCGCGGGCTCGACGGGCACGCGTACGCGCGCCGCGCGCACCTCGCCAAGGCGGCGGTCGCGGGGTACGATTTCTACGACGAGAAGGACAAGACGCAGTTCTGGTCCATCAGCAGCATCATGAAGAAGCTGGGGCACGAATATGTGGACCTGGTCAAGATGGACATTGAAGGGGACGAGTTCCCCACGCTGGAGGCCTTTTTGGAGGAGTTTAAGGCGGAGGGGAGGGAGGTGCCGTTCGGGCAGCTTGTCATTGAGATCCACGTGCCGGAGAAGGGGCCGAAGATCAGCCAGTTCGCGGAGTGGTGGGAACGGCTGGAGGGGCTCGGGTTGCGGCCTGTGATGAGCGAGGCGAATTTGCTGGCTGTTACTGTGGGGGATGGACAGCCTTGCTGCGTTGAGGTGACTTTTTTTTCCTTTGAGTGATGATGATGATTGGTGACTGAGGGCTGACTTGAAGACAGTATACTTGGATTAATACGAAGGATAGTCGGAGTATTTTGTGGGAGTGATGCCGTGGGCTGCTCTGGGACGGGTTTCGATCTGGTAGGGGGTTGTCTTGAGGAAGATACCATTGTATTTTGAGTGCTGTTTCGGTCACTTGCGAGCTAGCTACCAACGTAAAGGTATGAATTGAAGCTCTAGATCTGTTATGATTCATTTCTATGGCGGCCATTGTCCGTAGTTCTTGCTGGAGACGTTTTGTATACTTCCTGGATGGCCACATGGCATTTTCGTTTCTTAACTGCTATCAGGTCTACTGCTACTTCATATGAGGAGACCCACTTGAGTCTCTCTTAACTCTGGAAGTCGTTTATGAAGGACCACGTTCTGTGGCGTACCCTCTACCAGCTGGGCTTCTATTCATTCAGAGCGAGCTGCTGACGCGCCGAAGTGGAAGGGGCGAGATCCGGTTACTCTATGGGAAACGATATCTTAAGTGTACGGATTCATGCACGTCTATGCGATCGAATACCCTTCGGTTATGAGTCGACGTAACGGGAGAAGGGTAAGAAGAAGGTGCGGGGAGGAAAGTACGGGGAGGAAAGTACGGGGAGGAAAGGACGGGGAGGAAAGCGCGGGGCGGGTAGTGGCGGCAGTGAGAGCCCCGAGTCCGGGCCCGGCCCCCGGGCTTTCGCTCCGGGTGTATCGTTGCTGGCTTCAGCATCCACAGTATTTGGTGTTATGCAGGCTAGTATGATGCCCTCTTGAATCGAAGCCTTTAGGCGAGAAGCCGATGGTAAGTCTGCCTTCAGAGGCAAGTTAACCCAAAGGGCAGAGGGCCAGAGAACAAAGAGAAGACCGGAGTGCAGAGACCAGATGGCAGAGGAACGAAGTGTTACACGGAAGCCTGTGGCTAAGTGGCATGGACAGCAGGAGTTCAGACGTCGCTGGCCACACGCCAGCCACGAAGGGGGTGCGCCGCAGAGGGCCTTTATGAACCTCAAACGTCGCATTTGACGGAATGAGGATCGCGGATGCGAGCGAGCTGGCAGTCATTCAGACCGGAGCTTATTCTTTTCCTTCCTTCCTTCCCTTTACGGCGGGCGAGGCCCCCGAGGACTAAGCTCCGCATCCGGGGAGACCTTCTTAGGATGCTAGTCGTCGGGAAGAGAACGATGAGAACTTGACGTTTTAGCCTGTAACCGACCCTGCGCAGGCTACCTTAGATAAGGTAGGTACGAGAACACTGTTAGATAAACCAGCCTAGAGACGCTTAACGTGAGCACGCCGACCACGCTCTATTCCATAGAGAGCGTGTAGACTGCAGTACTTCAAGTCCAGTCTTTCTCAATTATCCATGAAATTCCTCATTCACTAGAAAAAGGTGTCGATCGCTGTGCGTATGAGCTGGTTGGATATTACCCCGCACGCCTTTGCACTGCAGTCCACTCGCGCTCCATGGCATAGTGTAGAGGTCGTCTGTAAAAGAGTCCTGAGAAAGCCGAATCAGCTGGCAACTGCGCGGTGGTATTGACTAGGAATAACACAGAAACTTTAACATGGTGCCAAAAGATGGGCGAAGTTGGGGGTTTAAATTCTTAAATGCCGTCTGGGGAAGGTTGAATCAAGTAGCGACCACAACATAGCCACCTACACATGTGGCGTGACCATGTTGGCTTGCGCCGTAAATCTGACCAATACGCGGTAAATCTGGAAAATGCTGCCTCTTGGTAGGAGTGCTACAGATACCAGGCGTTCCATGAGTCGGTTTTGCGACTTTATATCCCAGCTAATTAGCCCCCACGCGATTCATTCATGCAAACCTTGTCGTAGTTTGAGTCCGACCGCAACTCGGGCGCGACGGTCTACCGCCGAGCCGAGGGTATGGTATGTACATGCTCGCTCGCAGCAAGGCGTAGCCTCTGATTTGCGAGAGCGAGCAACCTAAATTTACGCCACAATAAATCTAAGAGACTCGAACGCTCCTCCAGCCAGACATCCTTCATCCGGTGGCCAGGTAATCCCCTTGTGCATTTACTGGGGGCGCGCGCGCGCCTTTGCTCAGATCGACTGGGGAGATAAGGATTATACTATGGCGCCGAGTAACGGTTATATTAGGACTTTAAAGCAGTAGAATATCAGACGCGGAAGGGATACGAAAACTGCGCAGGCACATTATTACCCCTCTGTGCCGCAGCGAATGCCAACGTACTAGACAGCAGGCGTATCGTCAAGGCTGCTGTATCTGCTACAAGTGTTAGTGCGAATGGCAGGTCTTTGGAAAGTGAGGTTCAGTGATGAGGTTGGATTTTGGCTGGGTGGCTCACCCGGCCTCCGGAATAGTAGGCCTGGCAGGGCCCCGGGGACACAAAAGTGCGGTCTCACGGGATGTCTCGGTGGGTCGTAGTACAAGGTGGACGGGATTGGAAATTCTAGCGTGATAAAAAGCGCTGTCCCTCTCTGGTGAATCGCAATCCTTACGGTCTAGCGGAGTTGGAGATTGAGGGGCTCTCTATATTTAAGCCCACTGGTACGAATACCACCGGACGGAGGGGGACAATACTCCGGACCAAAAGACGCGCGAGTCCTTCCTGGAACAAAAAGGCCGTCTAGTACGCAAGGCCGCGAACAGTTCTCTTCGTCTGTGGCGGAGGGTACTGACAATAAGGCATGACGGCGTCGAGGGCTCTAGTGTAGAAACTTTCCTTGGGGAGGCCACCGCCGAGCAGGGAACGTGGGACAAGTCGGCGATCTTGGCTTTCGGCGGTTCTCCGGTGCACACACTCCTCGGCACATGATTTCTCAGGAGCTTGATTACTGAGCTTTCACATAGCCACAGCCTGTGAATGTCATACTAGTCTTTTACACTCCAGCCGCATCATACCAGCCAAGAGAGCTGTAATGAAGCGTGGTTCTCGCTCGAATGTCTCTGTCAATGCCAGCGTGTGTAACGCTGCGTGGGCTCTAAAACCCCCACGAGCCGTGTCGCGTTAGACTCTCTATCGTTGGGTTGCAATTCGCATCGCCCCCACACGCAGGTACAATGGTCGACACGTGGGTCTCACACCCTATTTCGGCAGGTATTTCCTGTACCAGCCCAGAAAGGCAGAACAAGGGCCAACAGCATTTTGACAACCAACTTCTCTCAAACTCAGGCTGAGGCTTGGCCAGGGCGGCGGGGCACGGTACGAGCTGCTCGGGTTCCCAGCACTCTGGACCCGCGAGTCAAGATCGGGGACGCCTGGTTGCCCATGTTGGGAGTTTGATTTGACGTCGAGCAGGGCGGGCATGGTTCTTCGGCGCGCGGCACTTCGGTTCGCTGGGCGGGGGCTGTCAAGCAGCAAGCTTATTAGTTGTTATCGGCAATCTCATCAGATGACCAGATGACGCCAAGACCCAGTGATTGTGTCTTTTTTCGCGTTCGCCTTAAGAGTGGCGCTGAGTGGGCACTTTGGGACGGGAGAATGCGCTCAGGCGATCAGGCCGACCCTCCTTTCCGTCTAGTCTGAACTAATTAGAACCCGTCTGAGCCTTCATCTTTCATTTACCTCTGGCGAAGCTAAAGATGTTTCTTTGATTAATCTCTTAACTGTCACTGAGGGCCTCATAAGGCTAACTGTCGTGTAGAATTTCTACACCTAACGGCAGTCACGGATCAGTGTAATACCCTCAAGTTTTGGAGCAACTAGGAATAATCGCTTGACGGCCCATGTTTTCGTATTCACCATGGCTTTCCACCCGCTGGGCCACGCACTCTTTCATTCTTTGAAATGTTACGCTCTTTCACTCCCTTCGTTTCGTTTTTGTCGCTGGTCCTGACCTCGGGACCAGCCACCGTCTTGGGCCATCAGGGCCATGGCCTTTCCGCTCGTGATGCCCGGTCCATTGACCATGCGCTACACTCCTTGAGCAAAAGAGCTTTAGACGGCTACTTCGTCATCGACACAGAGATAGGCAGCGAATGGGGCTGCAGCGAGGCGAAGATCGCCAGGCTGCCGCAGATCATCAACGACGCCCAGGCGCTGGCCACAATCGCATCTGCCGTGCTTGCAGAGCCGGACACCGAGTTCTCTGATGCGTTCGTCTTGTGGTTTGGTGGTAAGAGAGTCTACGTGCCACTTGTAAAATTTCCAGCCACAATGAAGAGACTGACAAACCGGTGTTACAGACACAAACTCCAAGGCCGACTTGCGAAAGACCCTGAAGCAGTCGAACTACGACTCGGTGTTGACCTACCTCAAGCCGCCGTCAGCGAACAACCGCGTAACCGACATGCTGATGGACAACCTCAGCCCTAACGGCCTGACATACATGTGCGCTGCCGCAGACAACAGCATGTGCTCGGGCGGCTTGGTAGCCGGAGCTCACCAGCACGGTGCTGGAGGACTGTCCGGCCACTCTATCGTCTTGTGTGACAGCTTCTTCGAGGGTGTGTCGAATCAGGAGATGCTTGCGTTCTGGCAAGAGAACAGGAGGCTTAAGGGTTCTTCGGGCTTCTACCTGCTGCACGAGGTGCAGCACTTGGCCACCTTTGTTGGCGATAACCGGCGATGCATCGACGTTCCCGACCCAGCTTACACTGATGGCAGCGGCTGCTACAATGCTGGATGGTAAGAGCCCCGCGGCCCAGGCTTGATGGAATTCTTCCTAACACACTGTGCTCAGCTGTTCGAGACTCGCGCCCAAGGATAAGATCCAGAACGCCCAAAACATGGCTTTCTTCGCCTTGGAAGTGATGGCTAACCCCGAGAGTGGCGCGCCTCCTGGTGGTTCTTGCACCATCATGAAGAGAGACAATCCCGACATGCTTCTCGGGGGAGCAGAGGACCTTATGGCCAGGTCTGGGTATAGCCCGAGAGATGAGTATGAGGCTTTCCTTCGCAGACAAGCTGGGCCGGCGTCGACGTTGAGCTCAATGCGGAGAAATGCCACGAGCTCTCATCCACCGAGTCGATCGACTTCAAGAAGACCCAGCGGAGAGGCCACGCCTTCTGGACCTCCAGGTGACATCCCTGCAACCCCCTCTCGTCCGGCCACCAACAAGCCGGCCACACCCTCCCGCTCAGCAAGCGAGAAGCCAGCAACGCCCTCTGGGTCTGCAAGCAAGCCTCCAGGAACGGCTTCTCGTCCTGCGACTGACAAGCCTGCGACGCCTTCACGTTCCGCAAGCAACGCCCCGGCAGGAACACCTTCACGGCCCGCGACCAAGAACCCAGCGACACCCTCTCGTCCGGCCAGCAGTAATCCCGCTGCTACTCCATCCCGGCCGGCAGGCGACGCTCCCGTCTTCACCACGCGGCCGCCAGCTTCCCTGGTGTCCTCCTCTGGCGTGTCTTACTCCATCTACTACTCCACTGCGCCGCCCACCACGGACGAAGGCGGGGTGCCCATCATTCCCATCGTGCCTGTTCCCGTCCCCGTCCCCGTTGTCCCCGTTGTTCCTGTTGTTCCTCCTGGTGGTGGCGGCGGCGGTGGCGGCAATGACAACCCCGGCAACCACCCCACCAAGCCGGCCGAGCCCTCGGCGCAGCCCCCCGCCCAGCCGACTTCGGCCCCGCCCACCTCCGAGCCCGAGGCCCCACCCACATCCCCCCGGCCCGTTTCGTCAGCTACACCCTGCTCGTCGAAGGCGCCTCTCCCCGCCGTCCCGACGGGAGGCAACACGCCCGGCGACAGGGACGGCTTCCCCCAGGCTTTATACGACGATCTCAAGAGGAAAGCAGCCGCTCCGACCACGGCATCACCGGCCACTAGCACCGTGCCCCCTCCTCCCCCGCCTACGAGCAGTGACAGCTTCATCCTCGAGACAGTTGGTCCCTTGCCCACCGAGCCGGCCACTCCCGTCCAGCCGGTGTACTGCTACAACTTCAATGTTAATGCGTACGGATACTGCTGCCCTGGACCTGATAGTCCGTGTAAGAACGATCTTGGGACTTGTTACTGTGGCGGAACTGGTGTTAGTGCTGGCGCGACTAATGTGGTGCCTGATGGCGCTACTTGCCCGCCTCCCGCGGATGCCAAGACTTAAAGTGATAGGTCTAGGGGCTGGATTGAGTTCTATGCTGGATAGTAAACGGCAGGTGCCGTTGGTTATGAGCTTTATGTAGTTTTATGAGAAACTGTCGGGTGCAGAATGCGGAAACTAAGTAACATATTTCACGAGTATCAATTGTCCATGCATGCTTATTGTATGGCGTGGGTGTTTCGGCATAACTCATACTTCTGCGCGAATGTTTCAACACCTGGGCCGAAGCTATAGTCTATAGTCAATTGGCTTCCGCCCATGTCGTCAATCTCCACTCGTTTCAGGTACTTTCATACTGCGCTGCCTAGGCGTTATGCCAACAGAACGTTGCTGACGTGAAGGTATGACTTTAATCACCCTAGGTACCCATATGATCTTCCAAGTTTTGAAAGTTTATATTGTATTCCAATAACGTAAGAGCACTATGGTCTTCATGTCGATTGGAGTCGAAATATCAGCGATGCAATGACAAGGTATGTTATGAAACCTCCTATCCAGAAAGGATTGAAATCATACAACTAACACTCAGCGGGACCAGTTCCTGTGCTAAGTACATGTTGATGAATCATTCTCGGTCTTGGTTCTGGTCACTGGCCTAGGACGGCTTTCCCTGATGTGCCGATCCCCCGACATCGCTTGGACGTGCGACCAAGGCAAGTCAGACTCGAAGTATCTAGCCATTCTATCCTCGAATGCCCCATCCCGGTAATTTTGAGCTCTCGATATATTAACGTTCGAAGTCTTAGTGTTGGTCACATTGGACTGGGCATGCTGTCGAGGAGGGTTTGACGGACTGCTGTGTAAGGGCAGGGGCTGTCAGAGGCGGGCACTACGCAACTTGGCTAATGCTATGATTGGTCAAAGGGCTGATGCGGAAGCTTACTGTTTCGGGGAAGGGGGATTCATTTTGGAAATGACGATATCGAAGAGTGGCTTTCTTCTGTAAGTTGAGAAAACCAGAGCATCTAATTCCAAGAGTTGGGCTTATTATTGAAGGTAGAGTGAACGAGCTGTAGAAGATCGAAGTCAGCTCATTCCACAACAAACCTTGAGTGATTTATATGATTTATGAGCAGTTCTGTTCTCCTGGGCATTCTCGCAAAATTTGTGCGTGTCTTGCGGCGAACCTCTGAGCCGCCTGAATACCATGACGCCCGCTACAAAATGTTGCAGCGCATGGCGGGTGGGACTCCCCGCGCTGAGGTACGCGTGCAGGAGGGAGGGGCTCAAGGGATCTACAAATAAGAAGAGCTGCTGCGCCTCCTCGATGTTGTATTATGTCCCAATACAGATCATTAGCCACATCCCAATAGCACCCAGAGCCGACTTTCGGGGAATGGCGCCTTGAAACCATTAGATTTAACGCTGACGTCGTATGCCTTGTGTTAGCTTCCCGGCTCGACCCTTTCTGTTATTCGCACTCAAGTTGCCTTACGCTGACCCACTTTTTATCCCCTTCAATGTTCTTTTATGAGGTGGCATACGTGTGATCAGTCGGCATCACAGCGATGCCTGGGCGATATATAATTGGCACTTATCTTATCTCAGGGTCCGCCAAATCGGCCCTGAAATGGAACGCGGGCGTTTACTGTGGGATGGACCACGACGGACTTTGGTCAGGATGACTTCTCCGGATTTGAGACAGAAGCGCAGCGATGCTCCGTTTTCAACCTTGTGATGTAACCCACTCAAATAACAGATCCTGTTCTCATATCTTTCGATTTCTTCATTCTGCTCTGTCACTTGTGGGCGATGCATCGAAAGAAAGATTCCTCGCGTGGAAGAAGCAAATTAAAGTTGGTAAATGAACCACCTAGGTGAATTCCCAGGCCTTGTTAGGAAATCGGAAGCTTGGCTGTGGTGAGAGCACGGCTATAGCTATGACGTTTGAAGTCAGAGACATGATAACCCCAATACTGACGAGCGACGTCGTGGAACCTCCTTATTTCTAATCAGGCGTTTGAAAGTACTTCTTTACATGGCAAGACCTGACTCCCTCTTAGAACCCTACATGATTACTCACACCGTTCATCTCAATCCTTCTTGCCGCTCTCTTGAGATGAAGTCCCCTGCGACCTAGCCGTGGCGTCAACGTGTGACCATGGCAGCTCTGAGCCGAAGTAGCGAGACATTTTGTCCTCGAGGTCTTTCTCCTTGGCCCCCTGACGTTTTGTGGTATTAATCTTCGAAGTCTTGGTGTACTTTACACTGGATAGATGTTCCTGCTCAAGACATCTGGGTTCGTTTCTGGGGGAAGGGAGTGCATGTCAGTTCCTCATTTTGCTAACGAAATACTACAATCTAAGATATCGAAGATCGCCTACTGGTCTGGAAAATGGGAGCCCATTTGGGAGAAGTTGATACTGGGGGCTGACATCACTTCTAATGCTTCGAAGAGTGCAGATTAAGATGTGATAGATGAGGTTTTTGACCGGGGAGAAGTGAAGAAGCAGTTCAAAACTAAGATCATTCTTCCTAGGGCCTCATGGTAATTTATACGTTTTGCTTACTACCTAGTTGTTGCCTTCCCTGTAGCCTTTGCGCATTCTATGCTGGGTCATCTCGCAGCAACCCTCTAGGTCAACCAATCTTGATGTTGCTGAGTCGAGTCTACATATGCTAGTGTGCAGGCGGAAACATCTTGTGCGGCCGATTTAAAGTGGGCTCATTTCTCGGTCACTCGTCAGCCTACCAGCATCTGGACCAACCCCTCCACATCAGCCAACCTGCATCTGGACCAACCCCAAATGGGTGGCTGCCATCGATCATTCAATCACGGTATCCACTCCCCGATGTTGGGCCGCCAAGCCCAGCCCACCAGCGATTACCTAGTACCTGGGCGCTGTTTTCAGTCCCGCTTTAGCCGGCGCAAGGCGATTCGTAAGAGGCGAAGAACACAAAAGGTTCTGGTGGGTGATTCAAAGTTTTGCTGGAGAAGAAAGAAAAGACACAAGCGATGCAATTTGTGGTAGCTTTCCTTAAAAGTCTGGTTGATCGCTGACTCGTTCCGGTTTATGGTTTTGGTGGTTTTACACCATGATCTACTTTGGCGTGATCCACCCACGTTTCGGTGTAACTGGTCCGTTCCAGTTCCGTTCCATGGTGCCGACGTATACCTCCACAAGTCCGATGCATTATAGCTATGTCTGGTTGAAATAAGTTTGATATTGATCTTGACTTCTTGCGCCGACATTGTCCTGCTAGACGAGAGGTGCATTGTCAAGTGGCCATATCAGACCGCAACGCAAACAAGCCGAGAACTCAGACAATGACCTATGAGTAGCCGTGACAAGCTATCGTTCATTTCACTATAGGTGACTGGAGACCAAGGTCTGATACTTGAACGAAGGGTGTATTGACTGGTCTTGCCATGTTTTGAAAATAACTTGGGGAGTCTCGTCTATTGAAAGGGAGTTGGCTAGGTGACTGGGACTCGGTAGGACTTCTCACAGTAGATAGCCTAGGGTTCAGATGGCCGACCGAGGTTTCAAAGAACGCAGCCACTGTTGGAAGGCAAGCCCATCAACTGTTTTCCAGCGGCATCACTGGGAAGTGAGGACCTTAGAAAATAACATCCGTACTCCAGAGACATCATACATCTTCTGAACACCACACCGCACGTTTCAACAAGCTTTGCCCCACGTGGCGCTGTGGGTGATGAAGTGCATGCAGTTCTTTCATAAATTATTCCCTATCTGATTCGATAGCAGAGATGATTCAGAATCATGTTCCGGGTTTTGGTGGCTTTTAATCAGTGTTGGACTACATGTCTAAGACTGACATGAGTCGCTCCAGACATTAATGAGCTAAATTGCGCGCAACGTCCACATATGTGTGAAAACATTAGACAGGGTGATGAGCAGAGTTAGCAGTACTTCATTAACCATCCTTTCTCTGGGTTCTAGGTAACAACTGGTGCCTTTATTTGAGTACTTTGGTGAGAAACTACCAGCCGTTGAATACAGAACGATAGAAAGAAATGTTCCATAAATCTTCACGTTCATGCTTGTCTACACCTGTGTGCATTGTGTGTGCCGTGTTCTTGGGCTCGCATCTACGGCTTAATCCACATCGACCCGTTTCCGCCGATCTCACTGAAGGTTTGTCTTCATATCCGAAGGTTGAGGAGCTTATATTTAAGTTTGCATATCATAGACCGGCGATGTGCGTGACTGAGTCCTCCGAAAACTTGTTCGAGAGGCAGGCTCTCCTCAGATATGTTCATTTTGCTGCAAACACAACGGCCATTCCAGGGAAAGAATTGTGTTGATGAATCAACGCGGCTTAGAGATCTTCAGACTTTTGAAATACGAAAATATTTCTGAATACAATTGTAACATGGGCGTTGGGGCATGGATTGAAGAGAGCAGATCGGCGATACGATCAGTAATCTACACATTTATAAGTAAAATCGCAACTGGCCACCTCTCATGCAAAAGCCCTTGGCTGTAAATGGTTTACTGCTCAGAAGAACCGGTGTTATTTCTTATTCCTCGTTAGTTCATCGTCATGCATCTCATTTCTTCCTGCTGATGTCTTATGGTGTCTTTCCCTGTCCATCCGTCGACATCACTTTGACGTGCGACCAAGGCAAGTCGGATTCGAAGTACCGAGACATTCTGTCCTCGAGTTTCTCATCCCTAGCAGTCGAACATTTTATGGCCTTGATCTTGGTAGCTATTGTATGGGCTGAAGTAGAGTCGAGATACTGCTGAGGAGATTGGGGCTGATTGCTGTGGTGAGGCAACGGCTGCTAGTTGCGGAAATCACGTCACTTACCTAGCTAAAGAAGCTTACTGGTTTGGAGAATGGGCGTCCATGTTGGTAAGAACGGTGTCGACTAGTAGTATCTTTTCAAAGACTTATGAACCTGATGTTTCTGATCCGATGAATTGGGCGTTGAGGATGGAGTGGATGAGCCGTGCGAAACCTAGCTCACCCCCTACGGATGTGCAAGACTTCATAATCATTTGGGTGGTTAGCTCCCTTATGACTCCGAATCCTTCCCCATAGCCTTGGTCCAGTGTACGGCTAACCTTTGCTTCGACTGCAACCTATGCTGCTGCGTAATTGTCGTGTCCATGCAAGTGCAAGAAGGTTTGGCGACACCCTCATTGGCCAGGGCAAGCAGCCGGGACCTGTCGCGATTGGTTGTATGTGTAAGGCGGGTCTATCCGCACATTAAACTGAGTAGGCCGAGTGCCTCCCTGCTCCGCCTCCTTCTGCGTGAGACGGTCTACGAAAGCTGCTGCGCCCGTGCGTCTGACGTTGAATTTTATCCCCATGCAGATACACCACCCCGCCGAGTGGCGATGGATGAGCTCGTCAACCCCAAGCTTGCACCTGTAGAAAGGTTATTTCCACCACCTGCACCCCCATATCTCAATTTATCTTCCTATCTACCTCACCTCACCTACTTTATCTCCTTCTTCTATCTTAAAAAATCTCTCTTCCGTCTATCTATCTATCTAGCCAGCTAGTGATAGCAACCTTTTTCTTTTTAGTTATTTCTCAACCTTTATTACCTGTCCCCTTTGGTTCTTTTTTTCTTTCCCTTGGCTGGCAAACACCACAAACCACGACCAAAGCTGTACACCGCAACGCGTCCATCAGAAAAGAGATTCTTTATAGAAGGTACCCTCAAATCAATTACGCTCAATGCTGACGTACTTTGCTTGACGTTGCTACCGAGCCTCCCGAGTTCCCCAGCTCGATCCTTCCAATTCTTCCCCTACAAGGTACCTCACGCTAGCCTCCCCCCTTGTTTTCTTTCATCGTATTTCCCGTTCTACTTGTTGCATGTCAAAATCTTTCGGGAAACCAGTCTGGCGACGCATCAGCTTTTGACACAGTAAATGAGCCCTTTACAAAAGATGAGATCTCGGCCATAGCGACGTTTACTGAATTGAATCCATCTATCGAAGACAGGATATTCTAGATAATGATGAGCCAGATGGAGGAAATTCCTCACTTCTACAAGAGCCTTCAATGGATGGTATCATTACCGCCATATCCACGCCCTTGGCCTTGATCTTGATATATCATTATGTACCTTGTTCCTTCTTGTGTCCGTCTTTGTTTGGTCTTCCCGTTGCATTTATTGACTTCGACGTTGCGTCAACGTGATTCCACGGTAAGCTTGACTCGAAGTACCGAGACATTCTGTCCTTGAACTCATCGTCCGTCGCCGCCTGAGCTCTCGTGACAGTGATATTCGAGTCCCCGACATGGACTATGCCGGATTCTGGATGCTTATGAGCAAATTGGGACTGGTTGCTGTGTGAAAGCAGGTAGTGTCAGCTCCAACCTTTACGTGACTTTGTACGTTTGCTGTGTTATTGACGCCTCAAGGTACTAAGGGTGAACTCACAAGCTAGGAGAACGGGAATCCATTTTGGTAGAAGTGATGTGATGTTGGAGGAAGGCATTTCTAAGAAAAGACCGAAGATTGCTACTCCGATTCGACGAGATAAGCTTGCGACTAAGGGTTGAATGAACGAGTTGTCCAAAGCTCGGCCCATTCCTTCGTGGGAGTTTTGTCACTTTATACACTTTCCATGGTTGATAGCCCTCGCTCTTACCTCTTCCCCCTTGCTGTCAGGCTCCTCGTGCGTTTTGATGGCGCGTTATCATGCCGTGTGCTTCACGGGCTGCCTGGGGACCTGCCCTTGGGCATGACTGGGGGAACGAGAGTGAGCGATCTCATTCTGACTGGCCAGAATGACAATGGCTTTCTCGGCGGAATCCTCTCGCTACCTTAGTACAGGGATAGCCTGTTCAGGTTCTCACAGCGTCCAATGAGGACTTTGCTAGGGTGGAGGGGAGCACCTCCACCTGAGAGACAGGGGGGTGGGAGGGAGGGGGGCAGCTCAACCGGAGAGACCGGGGGCGGAGGCGGCGACGTCGACCGAAAGAGACCCGAGGACCGGAGACTACGTGCTGAGGGCCCAAAAGTCAGTGGCCGTCCGCGGGAGTACACTTGATGTAGTTGCGCCGAGAATTTCGGGCAACGCTACCTAACAGTACATGACGTTCGTTCTACCTCGTCTGTACGACGTTGACTTGCTCTCACGGTACGATATTGCATGGGCGAGTTTGTCGTTCTCCGCATGCAAGCTGCCTTACGCGATCCCCGGTTTGCGCATTTCTTCAGGCGGGGCTCTGCCGCCATCGTCGGGAGATGATTTGGGCAGCTGATTTCTGTTACCCGACCGAGACTGTCTTGGCAGAGTCCTCCAGCCTGAGAGAACCGCCAAGACTGGCTGAAGAGGACTCCCTCATTTCAGTGATCTTGCTTGTCCGCATTCCAGGACTCAAAAAATTCGGTTTCGCGGCCATTGATTAGCTGTCTTGAAAAGTGGCCACTACTGGCGTGCTGTTTCGTCCCCAGATGCCAAGTCTGACAGTCTACGATCTTCACAAGAGATAACTCACCTTCACTGTAAGATATGTCGTGGTTACGTCGCCTTCTGGCTAAGGCGTCGATTGAGAGCCTTTATAGTAATGATTGTGGCAAGATTACCTTCACGTCAACGTTGTGCTGCGGAATTCATGCGAAACTCTTGATAGCTTTGGATGCCGGTGCGTAATCCGCTGCCTCGAGAACAATCGCTTTGTTATCGCAATTGATAAAATTTGCGTACGAAATACTGGGCTACGAGCCAGATACCGAGAAGATCATTTTGTAAGCGTACCAGGTAACCAATGCAGGAATAACATAAGGTTCGAGCTGGAAGGACAGGAATAATTAGTTGTGATGGTTGAGAGAGGGAGCTGCCCCTGGTGAGTCGCGCACTCTTCATAAACCCCATACATAGCCTGACCATAGAGGTTTTCCTGTAGCCTGCTATACGAAAGTATGAGAAATATTATGAGAACAAAAGGAGGTTCGAACTGGTGCACCCTACTATTGTTATTCTAACAGAATGATGGGGGGAAGCAAATGGATGATTCCTCAGCTCCATGAGCTACGGTCGATCTTGCAATTTCCCGATCTACTAAAACCTTTATTATATAGTGGTTGAGTTATGGCAATTGTGGAATTGGCGTCCTGCACTCTTGCGATGCTTAAGCTGTATGTGTTAAGTACTAACCTAACCTTCACTTGAATCTTTCTTAGCGATTGTTTATTATGTTATGTCCTGTGGTGTACTTGGGGGGTCTGACACTAATAGCTATGATCAAAGTATAATGCAAGCACCTGACGATTGGTTAAAGCCTCTAGGTCTTTCTGTAGAACGACACTTGCGTAAAGCTTTAACTCTATTATGGATATGGATTGATGTTATCTGTATGAACTAGGAAGACAAAGTCGAGAGATCCTAGTAAATAGCTTAGATGTGGCATGATTTTGCCCAGGCTTCCTCTCTATATCTGCCTTAGTTCTCCCGATGACGATAGTCATCTTGTTGTGGATATGACGGAAAAGATTAGCATTTGGGGAGTTCAGGCTGGTATCCCAGACCTGTGGAATGACTGACTACCCAAAGACAGTAGAGTTAAGAGACAGTAGATATGTTATGTATACTAAATGAGACTGTGGGTACATATAGACATGAGAAACCAAGGCGTCTACTGCAAAGGCTAGGTGAAAGGACAAACGCGGTGATATCTGACACACAAGCAGTCGTGCTAGTTAAGGATTGTCACCAAGTAGATTCAGACTAAAGCCCAGGAAACAAAGATCCCCAACTTTCCACAGTCTCCATTCCAGTCCAGTCGAATGCTTCCTCTGGGACTTCATTCGCGAGTTCCAATTCCAAGCTTTCGTCATCCCCAAAATTCTGCATCATCTGATCGCACATCAAAGAAGTGAATACCAAATATAAGATCGAGAATGTCGAGCTGGTTGCCTTCGAAAGTTGAGACGGTATCCCCAACAGGTACTTGAAATTCGTTTCCCAGGCTTCCGTTATTCACGGGTTCCTGCATCGTCTGATCGCGTAGCAATAGGTTGAACTCGTCGCTTTGGAAACCTGAGCAGGCTTCTCCGGTAGGCGCTTGTTGATCGACAATCTCGTGTCTGACTTGCTCATTAAGTGGCATCCTCTGGGCTTCCGAGACAACATCATCGGCTCCAAGCCCCCTGTCAGAGGGCCAGGTTCCTCTTGTATCCAATGGCCGTCTTCACAAAACTTCGTCCCAGGGTCAAGGCTCACCGCCTCAATGGAACCTTCGACACCGTTACCAGACTCGCTGGAAACGCGTTGTCGTTCTGCAATCTTTTCTGGTCTTTGGTTTTCATGCAGAAGATCCTTCTCATTCAGGATCTTCTGATCAGCCTCTTCCAATTCTCGGTGGGATTCCAACAATTCAGCCACTGCGTGGTGCCCATACAGGCGTGCATACGCAATCGCCCGAATATATTGCCGACGGCCACTGCCAAGGGTCTCAGCGCCCGAAGAGAGCAAGATCTGAACTGCTTCCAGTCTTCCGTGTTCAGCAGCCCCCTCGAGGGCCGTTCGCCCCCAGAATACGGCACCAGGAGCGTTTGGATCCGCTTTCAATTCCAGGAGCCTGCGCAATATCACCGCATACCCTTCCATAGCAGCTACCTGGAGAGCCGTGGCACCAAGATCCCAGCAAGGTTCGTCGTTGACATTGGCACCGAGGTAGAGAAGCCTTTCCATTATCTCCCGGTGGCCGCCACGAACGGCCGCTTGTAGGGGCGAGTGATCGCTGTCATCGAATTCGAGCGGTGTGTAGTCCTCAAGATCATCTGGTTTCTCTTCGTAATCGATATCCTGATGAACAAGCCATTCGACAACGTCGAAAGCTTTCTTCTCTATAGCGATGGCAAGCATCACAGTTGTCATTGCTACGCCAAGATCGCCCAATCTCCTGAGAAAGTCACAGACATCGCGGCCCGATGCAATGGCTATAGATCCGCACACCGAAGACGCTGGGAAATTGTGGCGTACAAGAATGTCTAGGTAGTCGCACTTTCCGATTTGAGACGCAACGTGGATGACTGGAATGGGTCCATCATTGGTTTTCAAGGTCATGGTCTCTGCCTTCCAGAATGTTTCAACCCATTGGTAAAATACTGAGTCAATGTGAATGTTGCGGAGTTCATTGAGGAAAATACTTCCTGGTAAAACCAATCACTCGCCGGTGCTGAGGTTTCTGGGCGGAGACCAAAATCCATTATCATGTCCGCAATCTGTGGAATCCCCAACTCTGCTGCGAGGCTCATTGCTGTGCCAAGCCAGAAGTCATCTTCAGGTGGAGGCTTTGTGATAGCTGCGAGTAGGTTTCGAGTGGCATGCAAGTCCAAGGTACGTCTTGCCACCAAAACAGCAGCGCATGCTAACTGTCCGGGTATAACTCTTTGCCGGCAATTAAACATGTAGGACGCCAGTTGGAAGTCCCTGTTGAGTACGGCAGCGTGTATGACCGAGTCGTTGACGGGTAAGGCAGCATAGCTCCGGAATCCAGGAACCGTGTAAAGGAGATCTCGGACGCAAGAGTGTTGTCCAGTTCGGCAGGCGATGTCAAGTTCGCCCCCAATTTGAGTCGCTCCTTCTGATAGAAGAAGTTGTATGTTCTCTCGCTTGCGTCCCAGCAAGGCTGCCTGAAGTGCAGTTCTTCCACAGCTGAGATACCCATTTCCATTTATTCGTTTGTAGAATTGTTGGCTGCGACTACCGTGCACGCAGATGGGTCTTGGCTCGGGATCATGGGTAAGCGGATGACAGAAATTGATTTTAGCGCCCAAGTCCAGGAGACAGCGAATCATTGCTGCGTCGGAGAAAAAGGCAGCGCACTGAAGCGGGGTTGCGGCAGAATCGTTGAAAGCAGACCGTGGCATGGTCGGTTCAAGGCAAGCTCCCAGCTGCACCAACCGTTGGCACAAGGCAAGGTCGTAGCCGCACGCGGCCACTGTCAGGGGCGTCTCCAGAAGGCCGTTCGTGGAGTCAACATAGGCGGCATATTCTGTGATCAGGTCCCATACGAGGTTGCTTTTCGTCTTGATTGCTGTGATGAGGAGCTGCGAGATGGATTGGGGGCCGGCAAGCTTTGAGCGGAAGAAACCGATCACAATTCCTGAAATGTTCTCAGTTTCATCAGAGCTGACGGCTTCGAGTAGTCTTCTCGCATGTACTTCATCCTCAGGGACGAAGTTATAGCGCGATAGCAGCATCTCGACGGATTTCTTCGGTGAGACCTTTGGTTCCAGGTCCGTTCTCAAGCAGGAAGCAAGACGAACCATCTCTAAATCGACTTTGGTCACAAACGCTTCTCTTTCGACAAGAAATTCCATTAGGCGAGTATCATTGGTGATGGCGGCATATTGCCAGGCAGTTGACGTCTTTGGCCTACTATGCGTCGAGACATATTTGCATAGAATATTTTGCACGGAAGTATTGATGTCGACGCCTGCTGCATGTAGAGATACCATAGCGTCATAGCCTGATACTTCAACAGCCGCTTCCCATAGGTTATTCAAAGTTGCCTGCAGGCTTGGTGATAGTTTCGAATACTGTTGACGCGCGACTAAACTCCAGCCGTTACAGCGCTGAATAATGTCCAGGAGCAATGTGGTAATCGTTTCTTGTTTCCGCGCGCCCCACCTCCTGTGTAGATTATTTGCGAGTAGGAAGAAAAGTAGCTTCATGGTCTCCGCAGTACTGCTCAACAACCTCTCTGAAACATCTCTCCGGCTTGGCACGGGCTGTTAGTGCCATGCTAAGGAGGGGCCCCAGTTACCGCGGTTTGCCGCTGCGCGCTGGGGTGGACTAGCTATACGCTAATCAAACCCTTAATAACGCATATTTTTCCCTCGAATCGAGCCGACGATTATTCAACTTAACGAGCCGCCGTCGACGCGAGATCGCCTTCTGTAGGCTAGATGAAGTCTTCTTGAGGCTGGTAAGAAGCAGAGGTTCCATCTAGCCTCCCGAAGGAGCCGGGCGAATTTCTGTCCCAGCACAAGCGGTGCTCCTGGGCCCAAATTTAACACTACCGACCAACTTTTCGACTTTGATCCCTCAGCACCTTTCCCCCTCACAATCAAAGACTCCCTTGAAGAGATAACCGACAGTAGGGTTGCTATATATGCCTACAGCTGTATATAGCAGTACCTGTTACAGAGCCTAACAGGAAGCTCTATAACCTGACCTCGCAGGGTTTTGCCCCTTGTGGTTTTCCCTGCAGCGATTTGCCCTTTACGATATACTACGGACGGCTTCTGGAACAGTGTATAAACCAGCTACCTGCGGGAGCTGGGTCGAAGGAAGGGTTATCTTAGCGGAATCGCGGTATAGGGAAGGATATAGGACTGTCTCGGGAAAGCTAGTAGCACCCAGAGACAGTATAGATGCATAGCTACCTTCAAACACGACTTAGAGGACGATCTGGACTGTACCTAGTGATAGCTGCAGACCTACGGCCCTCCACGCCATATACCCTTCGGGAGGTCTGCCGCAAGGGCGGCTGCGCCCGTGCCGCTACGGCGTTAAACAATAAACAAACAAACAAAAACAGTACTGCTCAAGGATTCGCTTTGTCTTGTCAGGGCTTCGGCCGTACGAACGTAGTCTCGATGGCCTCCTTCAGGCATCCATAGGCGGAGAGCTTCATGTGTTCCGTTCAGGCGATCCTTGTGGTCATTTGAGAGGCTGTAGAACTCTCCAAATATGAGATCGAGAACGGTTTGGCTGTGAACTCGGATTGAGCCTTTCCGGTCGTTGAGAAGAGTTGATGGAATGGAGCAAATGAAATCTGATCACGTTTGTGTCAGCCACGTAGAACGCTTTATGCTTGTAACTAGGCGAAGAACATACTCTCCAAGAAATGTCGAGATTGGACGACATCCAGAGCCAGTTGCAGGCCAACGTTATCTTCGTCGCCCGGTGGGCTACAAGGCGGGGTGCAGATGATCAGCGAGAGATCCTTCGGCGACTCTGGCTCGTCATCTAACGTCAATAGGTCAGCAAATCTAAGGGAGGCATGTTTAAAATGAAGGTTTGAAGACATACTGGGCGCCCGTTGATACATTTTATTGTATTTCTCGAGTGTTGTGACATGAAGATGCTTGCTTCGAAAAGCATTTCTGAGATCCTTTTCAATCCCAGAAAGGTAGATACGGCTCTGCTTGCCACGAGATCGCCGTTGATGAATCCGATGTTCAACGTATCTCCATTGTTTGGCGCTCATGTTTTTACTCATGTGCCATAATTTGAGTCTCTCGATTCTAATTGCGCTTCACTGCATTTGGTTAAATTTCAGCGCTCCATTTGAGCCAGTTGATATCCTACGAAAATACACACCTTGCATCAAAGTCATGGGCTCGCAGTTCCTCAAGAACTTCCGGTAGGGTTTTGTCGTCTTGCAGATAAAGCTGACGGATCAGTGGCTCAGCGCTCCCATTTCGCGTTGCCAATGACGGACCTCTTTGACCGAGGCATGAGGGCAAAAGTAGATGCCAGTTGAAGCTTGAACACTATTGGGACAACATCAAGTGGAAAACGGTGGTGCACTGATGTACTTCTCCACGACCCAAATCTGGGCGAGACGTAGCTTTTGACGGGGTTTCAATGCTCTCTAATTATGCGGAACTCGAATACACGGCTGTGGTTGGTTCCTGCTAGATTCTGTTCCGGCTCTGCGCCGCAAATGGGGGTGGGTCCTGAATAGTTGCAGCGGCTGAGCAGGCTCACTTCCGCGCAGGGGAGCTCGCCATGGTTCGTGTTATCATACAGCTCTATTGAGAACCCTGCGCTGTCGTTCATTGGCTCATCCTAAAATCTGAACTGCCCTACGCCATGCCACACCGCTGTTTCGGACGAATGAGCTTTGTATGTGAAACGAGCACTGCGGAACTTCCGTGACTCACAGATAAAATGCACATTGGCATCCGTCTTGGCAGGCAACTGGGTTGCCTTTCGTGAGCAGCCCGACTTCTGTGTATGGGGGCGGGAGTGCTGCAGATAGGAGAAGGCAAGCTGTCGCAATGGCAGATCTGGCGGACGACACTTCGCGGTTTCTTGGCGAGAATAGCGATGGTTCATGTATGCACTATTGCTTTTGGATCGCCGTGGAAAGAATTGACTCGACCATCCCTTTTTGCGGGAAATTACATAGAATACTGAACGTTATCATGAGTGGTGGCCCCGACATCTGAGGTTCAAACTGGAGCCTTTGGAGGACGCCAATCAAACATTCATCGACGCCTCAGACAGTGACAAATGCGTCAGTTATTGCAACTTCCCTCCTACATACCACCCCACCGGCACCCACTGTTAGTGCCGCGCTGGGTCTGTCACCCTAACACTAACACCACCAAACCTACCCCCTAACGACCAGAACCCTCGCCCGCGATGGCCTCATAGCTAGCCGCGGGCCCCTCGCAGGGCCCTATCGCCTTCCTATCCTCTATCTATAACCTGCCGAAGACCCCCCCCCCCCCTACCTCCCTACCCCCGCGGCCGGGGGGCCTCACGCCCCCCCCTATCCGGCCCCTGGGAAGAGGGCTACGATCGGCCACTGCTGCCCTTCAGCAAGCCCGGGAAAGCCGGGCCCTCCGAGATGAGGCCCTAGACCTCCTTACAAAAGGATTAGATACCCTTATCGGGACGGCTCCAGCCCGCCTAAAGGCTACAGCCCAGGACCTCATCAACTCTTTTGCCAGATTTGCAACTGCAGAAATCTCCAGACCCACCCCCACCCCCGGCCCCGGAAAAACGTACGCCTAGGCTGCCGGAGGCTCCACTATAGGCGGATCCCTCTCTAGCCCCAGCCCCGGCCCCGGCCCTAGGCCGAGCTAAACGACAGGCCGGCACGCCACGAACTATGCAAACAAGCCGAAACGGGCCCAGGATCTCCGCCTACTGGTTCAGCTCCCTGCAGAACATATCCCTACATCTAGATCCCTGGCCCCTCACTCCGTTAAAATGGTAGTTATAAAAGAGCTTAACCTACAACCACAAGACCTAGTTGAGGTTCGCCATACTACTACTGGCTTCTCGCTTAGGCCCTAGAACAAGGAGATTCAAGCCCTACTCCTCCAGAGGGCCCCTAAGATCAAGAACTGTCTCACAGCTGAGAAGGTGGAGGTGCCTACAAAGTAGTATCAGTACAACATCCCATTCTGCCCCCTCTACTTCACAAGCCTTGATAGTAGTAGGGTAGGCATAGAATCCGAAATAGAGGAGGAGGTCTTTCCAAGGATAAAGTAAAGACTTCTCTCCTAGCGCCTAACCCGAGATAGCCCTAACCTAGCTATAGCTACGTAAAGCCTAATTATTGCCCTCCCTTAAGAGGTTAAGGAAGGCTTCCGCCTTTTCAGCTAGTCAGGCCCTGCCCGTCTGCTTCCCCTAAGGAAGCGTACCCCTAAGCGACACTCCCCTGGCTGCCAGGGCTTTCACTCAAACCGCTTTTGCACCAGGCAAGCCCTCTGTGAGAACTGTAGCAAGCCCTTAGATACTCATGAGGCCGGGCTATGCCTAGCTAGATCTAAGTGTGCTAACTGCTATAGGCCCTTCCTATCAAGCCATATAGACTGCTTAGCTAGACCTTTACTAATGAATAGGAGCCTCACTATCCTAACTCAGAAGGAACTACGAGGGATCAGAAAAGCTGGAGAGGAAGCGACTAAGAACCTCTCTACTAGTTAGACCTGCCCTCCAGGAAGCATACAACAAGCTAAGGCTAGGCTAAGCGCTACATAGAGGTAATAGCTGTTATCAAAGCGCCCTCGCCCCCCCACACCTACACAAGACTCAATTGTTGTTGCAGATACTGCTAGCATAGCTGGAAGCAGTAGTAGTATAGATAAGGATGAAACTAAAGACCCTGATACTCTCCCCCTAACTAACCGCCCTATCCACCCACTTCCAAGCAGTAGCAGAAGCTAGAGGGTAGCACAGAAGCCTGACTATAACGTTATTAATGCCTACACCCACCTCGACCTCGACTCAGAGCAGTAGGCTCAGAACGGCTACCCCACGGGTACTACAGGTCGCCCAGTATAACGTGGGGAAGATAAGTCCAGCTCACACAGCTCTCCTAGAGCTCTGCTGGGCAGATCAGATCGATATAGTACTGATCCAGGAACCCTGGATAGGCTATAGAGATAAGATGCAAATTAACACACACCCAGGCTATAACTCTTATATGCCAGTAGACTTCTGGAACAGCAGGGACACAAGGCCTAGGGTTATGACCTATATACGTAAAGGTCTAAGGCTGCAGATACAACAACAAAGACCTACCCAATCAAGGGATATCCTATAGGTTAAAGTTAGCAACTTCACCATCACAAACATCTATAGGCCACCAGGCGAGCCTATAAACCATATAACAAGTACCCTCCTAGGCTATCAACCGCCAGCAGGGGCTCTTATAGCTAGGGACTTTAACGTATATTGCCTATACTAGGAACCTGGCTCCCGAAGCCGGAACCGGGGAGACGATATCGCGGAATAAGCTAAAGGCTACGATCTTGAGTTTATTAGGGAGGTTAGAGCTGCTACCCATACTCATAGGCATACCCTCGACCTAACCTTCTTAAATATCCCCTTTACTAAGGCCTATATTAGCCCACATATACACCCAGGGGCTGATCATCAAGCTATTACGACTATCATACCAATAAGCAAGGCCCAGGAACAGAGGCGTCAGACTAGCCACCCTATAGTCCCAGACTCAGCCCTACTCCGACTTGCTAACTTAGTAAAAGTAGGGATCCTAGCCCTGCCTACCTTAGGGGATACACCTACTCCAGCGGAAATAGACTCCCTAGCTTCCCAACTAGTCAGCCTCCTCTCTACAGCTACCTAGGTAGTAGGGAAGAGACAGACTAACCAGGGCAGGGGAGCCCCCTGGTGGACAGAGGAGTGCTCTGAGGCCCACCGAGCAGCTATTGAGGCTAGGCGTCGGCAAGCCCAAGAACCTGGGCTAGTAATACTACCACCTATCCTAGAGGAGCAGAAGGCTTTTCTGACTACGGTCAGGAAGGCAAAACGCGCCTACTGGGCTACTAAGATTGAGGAGGCTAGGTCTAACCAGAACCTCTATCAGGTACTAAGCTGGCGTAAGGCTAGTCCAACTATTAAAGCCCTACCGCTACTAGTAGATAGACAGGCTATCAACAACAGCTACGATAAGGCCCAGGCCCTACGGAAGGCCCTGTTAGAGAGATTTAACGCTACAGACGACCTACCTGGGAACCCTTTCACTGTCCCTATAGTCTCAAGGCGTCTAATACCCTGGCGGCAGACAGTCAGCATTGAGGAAGTACGCCAGGCAACCCTTACAAAGGCTACAACCCCTGGGATTGATGGGATTACTACGAAGTTACTACAATCTATCTAGGGCCTAATAGCTACACCTATACAGCAGCTCTTTCAGGCTTGCGTCCAAACAGGCTACTTCCCTAGGACCTTCCGTAAAGCAGAGGTCGTCATGATCCAGAAACCGGGGAAAACAGACTTCTCAAGGACTAGTTCTTAGCGTCCAATAGCCCTCTTATCCTGCCTAGGGAAAGGCCTAGAGCGGCTGATAGCAAAGAGGATAGCATACCTTACTATTCTGGAAGGGGTAGCCAGCCCATAGCAAGTTAAGGCACTACCAGGGCGGGCGGTAGTCGACCTAACAACCTGCCTAACCCATAAGATCCAAAAGGCTCTAGACCTAGGGCTAACTGCTACCCTAGCGACAATGGATATGAAAGGGGCGTTCGACTCTATACTACGAAACTAGCTTATCCTCAGGCTATAACAGCAGGGCTAGCTTAGGAGTCTAATAAGGCTAATATTTACCTTCGCTTCTAGCTAGACTACACGAGTCAGGCTAGAGGAGACTACTACAGAGGACTTTCCTCTATCCTGTGGGCTCCCTCAGGGCTCTCCGCTATCCCCTATTCTTTTTCTGCTTTATATAGCTGATATCCTAGCGGATAACCAGAAGCTACGGTTTAGCTATGCAGATGATATTAGCCTATTAGCGACTAGCCCCTCTCTAGAGGAAAATGCTACAGCCCTCAGCCAGGAGGTCACTCAGATCCTCAACTGGGGTACAGACAATAAGGTAGCATTTGACCCTGCTAAGTGCGAGGCAGTCTATTTTAGTAGGAAGCATAAGCAGAGGAAAGACCTACTAGATATACAAGCAAAGGACCTGACTATAAAGGCCTCAACTAAGCCTATACGATGGCTAGGGGTCTGGTTTGATAAGAAACTCACCTTCCGATACCACGTCGATACAAAGGTAGCAGTAGCAAAGAAAGCGGCCCAGTTCCTGCGGCACTTATCGAACACTAAAGGGGGGCTCCCTGCCGCTGCTGCTCGCTAAGCTGTTATTGCCTGTGTCCTCCTAATAGCCCTATATGGAGCTGAGTCCTGGTATGCAGGGTTAAAGAGACCAGCTAGGAACAGTAGCACTACTACTACTAGTAGCAGCGCTAACAACCAGATAGCTACAGTTAGCATAAGGCAAAAGGGCCTGGTTAAGAGGGTAGAGAAGGTTATAACAGTAGCAGCAAGGGCTATCTTACCTATCTAGAGGACCACGCTAATCAGCAGCCTCCTCCGTGACTCTGGCCTGCCTACCGCAAAAGTAGCCCTCGAAGCAGTACGCCTACGCTTCGCCACACGCCTATAGAAGGTTGACCAACAGCACCCCCTAGTCCCAAGGCTTTCTTAGCTAGGGCGGCAGTAAACAAGGCTTCACAGAACAGCAGCCCTCCTACCTAAGTGCCTAAGACCGCTGCTCCTGTAACCACAGCACCTCTCAGAACCATAAGATCCTATAGCTAGACAAAGCAAAGAAGAGGTAGCAAAAGCATTACTAGCCTGGCTTAAAACGGTACTAGATAGTCATATAATTATTTACTTAGACGGCTCTAAAGCCCCTAATGGGGCTACAGGGTTCGGCTTCGTTATCTACTGTAGTAGCTGACGGATAGCTTAAGGATATAGCCGCCTTAGTATCGCGGAAGTGTTCGATAGCGAGGCAGAGGGGGCGAGGGCAGGGCTCCGAAAAGCCCTCCTTACTTCCCAAGGCCAGCCTATACATATCTATATCGATAACACTAGCGTTATCCGGGGGATACGCAGCAACATCCTAGACTCCTCATAAGCTGCTTTCCTAGAGATCCAGGCAGCAGCCAGGATACACGATATATAAACCTACTAGTCTCTAGGGTACTAAGGGATAAAAGGAAACGAGGAGGCTGACAGCCTAGCTAAGGAGGGCATAACGCTACCAGTCCCAAGAGGCCTTCTAGCTACCTTATTAGGGATCAAACGGCTTGCTCAAGAGCGTAAACGACTCCAGTATAGGAAATGGTGGAGGCAGGAGGCGGCCCCTCGCTATACGCAACTAGGGCTCCAGGCTACCCTTGCTTGCCCTCCTGAACTAGCCTTACCACGGGTAACCCTACATCATCTCCTAGCAGCCCGATCAGGCTACGGGGACTTCGAACAATACTACTAACGCTTTAACCATTCAGAAGTACTGCTTACCTGCTCTTACGGGGAGGCTAAGGGAGTAGATCATCTGGTCTACTGTCGAAAAACCCTAGTGAGGAGGCAACAGTGGCCCACCCTCTACCCTTTCAGCCGCCAGGAGCGTATAGGACCTATTAGGTCTCTTGAGCGTTACTTTAAGGGGCTAATCACTGATTCCGAAGGCTTCTAGGCCTTCCTTAACGTGACAGACTTCTTCCAGAAGATCTACCTGCGTTACTAAGAGATAGGACTTAACCTATCCTCTTAATAATAGACTACCTATAGTTATCAGGACAGCAGATTGCTATAACGGAACTAGGGTACCAGTAGGAACTAGGGACGGATAGAACATATAGTGGCCCTCGGGCAAGATCTGGAGGACGCCAGGAAGAGGCATGTACTATAGAGTATATAGCTAGAGCTTGCGGCCCTCCACGCCACATACCCCTCGGGAGGTCTGCCGCAAGGGCGGCTGCGCCCTTGCCGCTATGGCGTTAAATATAAAACAAACAAACAAAATACCGAAAGAGCTCTGAATCTATCGAGGTCCACCAACCAGGATACGTCACAACATTCGCTCAATCTTTATGGAAGATGACCGGTGTAAGTTGCTGTCATAGCCAGCGCTTGGCACAGGGGCTGTCTGCCAAACCTTAAACTTGCCAAAGGAGCCGTGAGATCCGTGCGCCCGTTCCTGCAGACCCGGCTGTGAGGCCCCTCCTTACGCGTTGATCAGGTCGTCGGTTTAGCCGTCAAGTCAAATGATTTCACAAGGACCTCGAGGGCTTTGTAGGTGAATATTCCTGAGTTATATGCTAAGAACCAATACAAGTCGGAGCGATCTGTTCCCGTCTCTCTCAACGGTGCAAGTGACATCCCACATTGTGATAGCTACCCAGGCGGCAAACTGCGAAGAAGAAAAGTTAGAAGGGAAGAAAGGTTATTGGCTTTGAACACACCCACTCTCATGCTCCGAAATAGGAAATGCAAATGTTTAAAAGCGAGGATGTCACCGAAGCTTCGAGCTCATGCCAAAAAAGTCCCCGCTAAAATCGATTGTCGTGGATAAATGTCCTTACTCGCTACGCCGGACTCAATTCACAATCAGGGACATCCCTGTAAACCTTAATTACCTTCGACTTAGCCTCCTCTATGGTCAAAAAGGTGGACATCTTTCCCTGCACTCACATAATATCTATGATCAGGCCGCTTCAAATGTTCTCATCACCTGCCGTTATCGTATTAAACAATGACCGGGAACTGTTCATCGCCTGGCTGCAAGGAATAGCGACATATTCGCGTATATTCCATCTGCTGAGGTTGGAAGCCTGCGGCTATCTGAGACGCATATTTGGATCAGATATTAACGTTCAGGAGTGCAGTCTAGGGATTTTGCGTTGGTCTAGTCGACCACACATCTTCACTTGATATGACTGCTCGTGAAGATGAATGAGTTGTGGAAGAAATCATTCGTCAATATGTAGGAAATGACGGAATATGCGTGGGTCAATGGCGAAGGCAGTTCAGAAGATTTAGCTTGGGAAATGATGACACTTGAACGCGGAGAAATGAAGCATCAAGAGGATTGGATACAGTTTGACGATCGGGGAATTATTCGTCGTACGTCCATGACAGTGAAATACGAGAGGTAGCTCGCCAAGCTAGACCCCAACTACCCTGCCAGGCACCCTTTGGCTCGGCAAGGGTCCTCTGCCGGATGAGCCGAGCCCACCGGGACAGTTCACACTACGTATTCCATCCCGTCACCCCCAGGATGATCTGGTATGCTATTTCTGGAGTCGCTACAGAAATTCTCTGGATATTCTGCCCAATGTTCATAAACTCTACACCCAGTTCTTGGGGCAAGAAAAGATGAAGGGACTGTTGTCACACCCACCGCATGTAGCTGGAGACATTGAGGCGGTGTTTAGCGTAATGCCAAGAACCTTTCCATCGATTCTCGTACCATAATGCTCATATCTGAAGGCGTTGACGCTCATAAAGGCAGGTCTAGCTCCAGACAACCGGAAGTCACAGCCGAATCTTGGGTTGGGATGGGCTTAGCTTGTAGGTGATAGAGTGAGTGGCCAAGAAGTTTCAGTAAACATATACTGTGCACTCGTCAAGAATAGTTCGAAGATTCCTGGTTCGCGCGAAAGATGTCCCGCAGAGACCAACACGGTCATACTGCTGTGTTTGACATTATCAGAGGTTAGCAGCCAAGCCATCGCGATAATTCATGTACACATAGAACTCCACAGCGGCCATGACCCAAGATTCGCGAACTCCGAGCTATTCACTGATTTGTCTTCGACAGTGCACGCATGTCAGATCTCAACAATCGCCACCAGGACTGACAAGATGGCGATCTCGGATGATCGGACATGCTGTCGCTCCTCGCCTTCATCCATGTGTATAAAGCCGATAGCCTCTCTCTTCTGCATCAACCACATCATACCAACGAAATCATCCCAGTTCTTCTCATTCCTTCTACGGAGGCCTCTGGGTACCTTCCGCTCTTTACTACGTCACATTATTTCAAATCATTCAGGATGTTTGGAAAACAGCCACTTATTCATCTCTTCTTCCTTGTGGCCAGTCATTGGTCTCTTATCTGCGCTGGAGCTCCTACGTCACTCGTCTGTGTGTATCGCGCGGAAGCCAGATCACCAGCCGAGATCCAGCAAGCGGATGGCTTTCTCCCTAAAGGCGAAAGCGTCTTTGGTGCCATTGCTCCCGACACCAGTCTCTCCAACCACGCAAAAGCCGTTCTAGACGGTAGCTCACGTGATGGCTATGGCTATGTCTTTACTTCATCCTCTGTCGATGTTGCCGAACGCTTCATCGCCATGAGGCCCTTCGGTTACGTTTACAAGATCCACGTTGCCGCCCACATGATTGACTGCATCGGTACCTTGGGCAAGTATAACCCGCTCGACAACGGGTCTGAATACACGGCCTGTGGCGGTATTAAGTTCGAGCAAATCATGTCTTGGAAGGCCTACGAGAACGGCAAGTTCGGCGAGGAGGAGTTCAACAAGGATTTCATCGAGAAGGTCTACGGCACCGCCGTCGCTGGAGATGTACGGTATCAGCTTGCAGGACTCCTTGAGAACCGCAGAGGTTGCGAGAACCAGCCTGGGAAGAGGGGTGATATTTCCAAGCGTCGTTTCGGTCTCGGATCCCTCAAGTCTGGATTTGGGGCCCTCAAGAGCATTAAGGGAGTAAAGTCCGTTTCGAACGTAGGAGGCCCTCTTGACTCTAACTAATTGGGTGATATGCTGACATCCTTTGTAGGTCTTCAAGTCCAACCCGTTCAAGAAGGGTCCCAAGACATCTCCCTTTGGCTCAGCTCCGCAGGCTCCGGTCAAGTCAGGTCCGGGAAGAAAGATGCCTGACCTCGATCCTACGCCTGCTCCTCCTATCAACCAGGGCCTTGCTGCCGACAGAAGCCCCTTAGACAATACTCCAGCGGTGAAGGCTCCTGCTGTCGGCAAGACTCCCGACAACGCTCCTAGCGACAAGACTTTCGTTGACAGGACACCCGTCGATAAGACTCCGTCTCAGGCCGTGCCCAGCGTCAAGCCCGATATAGATGGCACTCCTGGACATCAGCCCAGTGGCATGCGACAGGATCCTGTTGATCAAGTTCCTAACGATGGGACTAGCGGACGTCTGGGAGGAATCGGAGGATCAGGAATGCCTATCGCCATCAACCCTTTCCCGGCAGCTGGATTCCCCATGTCGCCCTTCCCGATGACCTCATTTCCCTCTACCACCGGTACACACACCACGATGGACACTCCTGTAAGGGGCTGGCCCCTAGGCTTGTTCAACGTAGAGGTGCCGTCGATTGACTATTCTAAGCTGAAGAAGGAGGAAAGGACTTTACAGGGATAGGCGCCTAGCAGCAGTGATACAGACCGGGGCTAGGCGGTGTGCTACAGCAGAATAGTGGATCCGGCAAAGCCGGAGATCTCGGCCGGGCTCTAGCCCGTGATATTACCTCCCCGCTCCCCTCCGGCGGCGCGTCCGTGGCGCTAGAGCTAGGTATCCGTCGTGCTTTATCGTAGGGCTATAACGTTATTCGTAAGCCTCTATTACTACTATCCCCTGGAGCGTCTCGATAGGCTCCTAGGTTCTCTCTACGTATCCTTCTTACTTAACTAGCACTTCATAGCGTCTCCTACGCCCTCGACGCTTCTAGGTGGCGGTATTGATACTCTCTATATTCCAGGTCTCCTCGCCTTCGTTATCTATAATCAGGGGCAGCTACTTGTCGTCTAGCGTTTACTTAGGTAAAGGGTCGTTACCTGCACGCTTCAGGGTATCCACGTGGAAGCGTGGGTATATAGCCGTTGGCACGTTGAGCTCTACCACGTATAGTGAGATAACCTTCGTAACAGTATACTTATGGTGCAACCAATCCAGTTTCTTACATAGCCTAGGGGACCTGTAGTAGCCTATGTGAAGCCAGACTTTATCGCCTACTTCCAGTCTCTCTATAGGCTAGCGCTTCTTATTAGCCTGCTCTTCGTAGCGTTGCTATGCTGAGGCAAGGGTTGACTAAGCTATATCTATCATATCCTGGAGCCTCGTTACTAGCTTGCGTACCAGGTCCTCACGAAGACCTTCAGGGTCTTCTAAGCCTGCTTCCTTAATTATAATAGATTCTAGGTAGTACCTATGCTCTAGGAAGAAGCTGCTTATCCTAATAGCGCTATTATCGCGGCTATAAAGCGCTAGCTAAGCTGCTGGGAGGTTGGACGCCTAGTCTTTCTGTGAGTATGTGATATAGTTACGTAAGTAGGCCTGGATCTCTTGATTTATCCTCTCCAGGCCTCTATCAGTCTGTGGGTAGTATATAGTACTAAGCCGCTGTTCTATTCCTAATAGCTTATAGAACTACCGCTAGAAGCGGCTTGTCCAGTTGCTCCCTCTATCGCTTATAACTAACGTAGGGATACTATAGAAGCGGAAGTAGCAGCTCAGGAATCGTTCAGCGTAGGCTTCAGCTTCCATGCTTTCTATAGCCTCAAGGGTTACGCCTTTTCCTAGCTAGTCAATAATTACCCAAAGGTATCTCTCGCCCTTATCCGTAAGGGGAAGGTTGGTAATGAAATCTATAGCGAGGTCGCTTCGTATACGCTGTGGTATTAGCAGTGGTTTCAGAAGTCCCTTACGACGTTCTCTCCAAATGTGACTTCGCCCACAGCCATCGCAGTTGCAGCAGAAGCGCTGTACATGGTGCGACTGACCAGGCCAGTAGAAACGTCTACTAACTAACGCAAGGGTATTATCCCTACCAAGGTGGCCGCTAAGCACTGAGTCGTGGGTGCTTTGAACGATACGGGTGCGTAGCGTGTTTACGTCGTTATCTAGATCTTCGTTACCTAGTACCTAAATCCGATCTCTAAATAGTAGTCGGTTGCTATTATTAATCTCGTACTTAGCGATCTGAACTTTTAGCTTAAGGCTTAGGGGGAAGCTTCTTTCTCGTTGTTTCATAGCAGTATAGGCCTGTTAGTAGACCTCGTCTTCTCCTTAGGTCTGATCCTAGAGTTGCTATAGTTCTATATCGTCGGTGAATATAAGTATCGATAGTACTACCTCTATACGCTGTATATACGCTGAGGGGAGGGCTACTTCAGGGAGAAGCTGAAGAATCCGGCCTTGTTCGCGTTCGTCCTCCAGAGACGTAGGTACGTCTTGTTCACGCCTAGAGAGTACGTCTAGCACTACTACTTCACTTCCTAGGCGGTACTATATCTCGAAGCTGTACTGAGATAGTTCCTCTGCCTATCTGCTTTGTCGTTCTATAAGCTTTTGCTTCGTTATGAAGTACTTTAGGTTCTTATGGTCTGATAGGATCCTGAAGTAGCCGACACTCTGTAGCTCTGCTCTCTATTCTCTTAGACAGCTCATAATAGCCAGCATCTCTTTGTCGTGGATTAGGTAGTTAAACTGGGCGGCGTTCAGCCGCTGCGAGTGGTATGCTACTGCGTGGCGTCTTCTATGCCTATCTTCTTGCGATAGTACTCCTCTAAGGGAGAAGCCTGAGCAGTCAGCCTCAACGTAGGTTATACGCTCTGGGTCTAGTTGATGTAGAACAGGCTTAGTAGCAAAGATCCTCTTGAGCTCCTGGAATGCTGCTTCTTATTCCTTACCTTAGTAAAAGGGGATACCCTTCTTTATAAGAGCTATCAGGGGTCCGGTAATCTCTGAGTATGCTAGGATGAAGATCCGGTAGTAGTTTGCAAACCCGAGGAAGCTTCGGACTCCTTTAACTGTCTTTAGAGCTGCCTATTCCTTAATCGCTTTCAGTTTCTCAGGGTCGCAAGAGATACTAACTCCAGCTGTAATAATAAACCCTAGGTACTTAACTGTCTTCACAGAGAACGCATACTTATGAGGGTCTAAACGTAGCCCTGCCGCAGCAAGCTTATGCAGTACTAGCTTGACCTTTGCTTCGTGGTCTTGCCGTGAGCCGTTTGAGTAGATCAGTACGTCGTCTATATATGCTATAGCGAAATCGTCCAGGTACTCTCGAAGTACTCCGTTGATATATTGTTGGAACGTAGCAGGGGCTCCTGTAAGCCTAAAGGGTATAACTAGCTATTCGAATAGCCTATATCTTGTCCAGAAAGCTGTCTTATGCTCCTCTCCTTCAGTAATTCGTATCTTATGGAACGCTACAACCACATCCAGTTTTGTAAACCACTTAGCAGCACTGACAGTGCGTAGCGTCTCTTGGATTAAGGGAAGAGGGTATCGGTCGCGCTTAGTAAGCTCGTTAAGAGCGCGGTAGTCGACACAGAAACGTATTCCTCCGTTTGGTTTACGTACGAATAGTACTGGGGCTGATGCTTCTGAGCTGCTAGCGCGGATGAAGCCCTTATTAAGTAGGTCTCGTAGGGTCTTACGGAGGACGAGGAGTTCTTCTCGTGATATGCTATAGAGCGGACCCTATGGTAGTACGGCTTCGTTACTACTACTATCCTGCTTAATAGGGATCCTGTGGTCGACCCCGGGGCGATGTGGTGGAAGGTTAGCGTCTTCGTCAGGTTAGAAGAGCTCTCGGAACTTAGCTAGTATAGCTGGTAGGAGGAGGGCCTTTAGGTCTGCCTTCTTAGTCTTCTTCGTAAAAGCCTTCTATATATCTACTAGGCTGATCGCTCGAACTTCATATCCTGTAGTTCCTTTGGTATATTATCGTACCCTCTTATAAAGTATTACGAAAGGGGCTCCTGGGAGGAGGCGGGTAGCTCTGATCTGGTGTACTCGTCCTAGCTCTTCCTCGCCTTTTAGACGTAGGTCTATGCCGCCCCTCCTATATTGTATCCGTTACGTAGTAGTATTATATAGGATATAGTTCCTCTCTATCTAAGGCTTCTTTAGGAACAGATCGTCGCTAAGGCTACGTACGGTATATGCGAAGATCTTCTCATCATAACCGCATAGCTCGAGGTTAAAGACAACCACACCTATTACTTTTATAACGCCTATAGCGTCGCTGAAGCTGCCTAGTACCCGCTCGGAGCGGTCCACTACTAGCAGGCGGAGCTTACGGGCTAGGTCGTGGTCGACAAAGGCATATAAGTCGCACCCTGTGTCTATCAGGGCGTCTGCTTGAGTACCCTTATGTATGCGGGTAGTGATCACTGCTAACTTACTGCTTATACGATACTTAAACTACTTCTATTCTATAATATCACTAGGCTTAGCCTCTAACGCCCGACTTTACGGTGGAGTTACTCTTTTCCTGAGCTCTCTTTAGCCTCAGAGCTTCCTAGCTCCTCTATAGGACTCTTATCGCTGCTCTCTTCTCGCTTCTTAGCTTTCTTAACCTTCGTAGGATAGGAACGCTTTAGCTTAGGACACTATATAGCAATATAGCCGATCTGGTTGCAGTTGAAGCACTTACGGGTATCTCTCCCGAGCTACGGCAGGTCTTCAGATGAGGAGCTGTTTCGTCGGTGTCGTACCCTTGCCTTCTCCTTGCCTTTAGCGCGGTTAATGCTAGATATCATCACATCTCCTTCTACGTCTCGTTAGCCGGCCTACAGCGCTTTTGAATAGGATAGGGTGCCTTTATACGCCTGTTGAGGTAGGCTTTTAAGCTTGATAGCGAAGTCCTAGGCTTTAAGAAGCCATCCGTAGTAGTTATCCTTAAGGAGTTTAACATAGATCAGGCCCCTCTTAAGACGAGTACTAAGAGCCCCTTTAAGGAAGGCTATTTTAGCCTTATCTGCCTAGTTAACGCCACTAGCCTCAGCTAGTGTTCGCTTGAACTAAGGAAAGAAAGAGGATAAAGACTAATCGTCTCGCTAGCGAAGGGTTCGTAGCGTAGTTACTGCGTATAGATCTATATTTAGGTCCTTATACGTCTAGTCGAGGTACTTCAGGAATTACATAGAGTCTTTCTGCCTACCTGGACCTCCTGCTGTATAGAAGGTGGCTACCACCTGCTATAGCCCGTTATTAAGGCAGGAGTTAATAAAGTACTAGATATCAGCATTACTGCTAATATATCTTACGTCTAGCTCTATCTTATCGCGTATCTACTAGGACTATGCTACGTAGTCCTTACGCCTTCCTATAAACTTCGGAGGGTTTAGCAGGGGCTTCTTCCGCCCCTCTACTGCTATCGTTATACTATCGCTTATTGCTTATATAGTTATATCGGCTATAGATAGTGTTAGTACGCTGCTCGTAAGCGGCGTAGGGGTCGCTCTATCTGTTAATAAGCCTATTCAGAGCTATCAAGAGCTGCGTTATCTGGTCCTGAAGAGGACGTATACTTACGTTAACTACTTCGTTAACCCTACGGTCAATCTCTGCAGTCATCGCGTCGTTTACGCTACCCTCTGGCGAATCCATCGTGTCGCACTCGTGAGGTTTCGTATAGCGTCTTCTCGTTACGCTACCCTCTCGCGAATCGTCGTATCGCTCTCGTGAGGTTTCGTATAGCGTCTTTTGTTATTGAGCTTAGAATATGTAAGGGGCTGGCCCCTAGGCTTGTTCAACGTAGAGGTGCCGTCGATTGACTATTCTAAGCTGAAGAAGGAGGAAAGGACTTTACAGGGATAGGCGCCTAGCAGCAGTGATACAGACCGGGGCTAGGCGGTGTACTACGGCAGAATAGTGGAACCGGCGGAGCCGGATCTCGGTAGCTGCTCCGGCAAAGCCGGAGATCTCGGCCGGGCTCTAGCCCGTGACACAAGCATCCCTAACCCGAAGCTTTCAGTTGCAGTGTGTAGGCTTCACCCTCCCTGTCTTATTGCCGAATGTTGGTTTAAGTTTCGCTCTTCGAATAGCTGCCAGGACTTTCTCCGCCGGACTTACTTGCTGACAATCCTCCTTGGCTTCCATACCATCTTCATTAGTCCGAAACCCAGGTTGCCAACTGTGCAGTGTCAATCGACAACAACGCCAGAAACGAGAAGCGGTTACCTTTACCAGCCTTGATAATGTTCGGCAGCGGCCGTAGAAAGAATGACAACAATGACAACGCACATGGCCTCCCGTTCTCGCCTATTGACGAGGAACAAGCAGCATCATCATATTCGACAACGAGCTCGTTGTTGGCGGAGCACGCCACTGAAAAGTTGAAACTCACGAAACGGCGTCGTAGATGGCACCAGTGGAATTTGTTCGAATGGCTCGACTTTGGCACGAAAGACATGATTTACATCGGTCTCATAGCAGCCATCGTCATACTCTTCGCTTCAGCAGAGGACCGATATATCAGCAGCCGCCGCGGCAGTCTCACCTACAGTTCGTATCTCCTGCGCTTCTTCAAGTGGTCCATAATCTCTGACACGCGTGTTACATCATTTCAGCCCCGGCGAAGGAGGCTGTCGTATTGGAAAAAGCCAAGTTTCACGCAGGGCTGAACGACATGACCCGGTTTAGAGGCGACCCAAGGCCCGAACTCGAAGATGCCTGGGATGAATTGCTGAGCGGTAAGAATACTTATGTTTTCGGGGGGCAGAAAGAAGGGAGATTGGTGCTAATTCGAATTCGGGCAGTGATCAACATCCGCGTCGACGATGACGAACTTACCAAGATGGGTAGGGACGCAAGCAAAGCTGTGAAGATCAACGACGGCAAGGGAGGTTATGCCGGCATGCTCGACATTTTCCATCATCTACACTGCTTGGTGAGAGCCTCCTAGCCTTCTACACTCCATTGGTCTCAACGGGGCTTATTCTGACTCATATCCACAGAGAATGATTCGAATTGGCTATACACTGGACCTCTACCCGGCGTACCAGCCCATGCTCTCATCCTAAATGGGCGAGCTGGTTCCCATGCATATTGACCACTGCATCGATGAGCTACGCCAGGCTGTCATGTGTCGCGCCGACGTGACGGTCCTTACTTCGGACTGGATCGACTGGCACCCAAAGCCGTGGCTCAATTTCAATGTCGAGCACGAGTGTGTCAACTGGGACAATGTTTTCCAGTGGTCAAAGGAGCACTGGTATGACATCAAAAAGGCAAACTTAGTTCATCCCCATTTTGGTAGGTTCTCGAACACAATGGCTCCCACATGTCCCACAAAGTCAATTTGAAACTTGACGTTTGCTGACGTTTGCAATGCTGTAGGTCCTGTTGACTGGTCTAGAAGCCCCGGCCCGCACAAATAACCCAGGGAAAGCCGCTCGATTGAAATGGTGTCGTGAGATGTGTTGCGTATTTTGTTCGTAGATCACACATATAATAATCTATTTGAATCATCCATAGCACTTCCCGACTGTGAAAGATTCAACATGACTATGCCGACATAATTCATCGAACAAACTGTAGCCATGTGCCCACTTTCAACTTTACAGGGAAATGCTATAGCTAGACTGAAGAGTGCAGCGACATCCTATTAGGTTTGGGTGGCCCATGTTGCGAATCCAGGCCATTCCAGAAGCATGCCTACAGGCTTATTCTGAAGCCTCGGTGCTGCTCTTGGCTGGCTTTTGGCAGGTGCACACAGAACAATCGCACTCCAGCTGAGCTCACGTAAGTATGTATCACTAAACATTAGATGTCTACGCGTTCATGGTTTCCTCTCGCAACTCTGGTACAGGGGACATCCAATTCACTAAGGAGTTCGGGATATACTTTACCTCTACACGGTCCGATATCCGATCGGACGTTTTTTGCTCCGCTCAAATCCAGCATCCATGTACTAGGCCCGAGTATACGGACGGCTCGTTCCATAACTGGCCAAGACCGAAGGGTCCAATGGGACCTTACCGCCGTATGTTCGCTAGAATACAGACTCAACACTAATGCAGGTTGGTTGATAGTGTAAAGCAAGACCGGAACGACAATTACACTTCCGCAGCGGCAACTTACGTTCAACTTCTTCTGCTAACACTAACAGGTACGACCTGCGCTTCCAAATACAGTTTGGCGAACTACAAGGTGCAAGAGTATGACTCAAACAACAGCTTCAAAGAATGAGAAAAAATGCCTTGCAACTGCCCCTCGCCTCGATGCACTGCTCTAGAACTAAGTTATCTGAAAGTTGTACTTGTACTTCAACTTGCTTACTCTACCGTTTGGTGTGACGCGGGATTACATGGTTTGTCAGCACGTCTCATTCCTTTCACTTCTCTCTCTGTGATATGTATCAACCCTGCCGACACTAGTTTCGTCAAGTTCCCTCATCTTGGACGACCTAGTACGGCTGGTGATCTTCATTTCGCCGGACACCTTCACACCTGTGATTTTCATCGAACCATTCTCTACTACAATGAGTCAGATGGCGAAGATGGCAGGCGTCGTGAGAGGCCTGCAAGCCGCAACCACAGGCAAGACACGCTATGATAGGGTCCGCTCACAGCAAATGCCGCTTTACGATGACCCCAGTCCGTCAGCCGAAGATTCGGGACTCGACAACAACGAATGCACAGAGAAAGATGACGATGGAGATGAAAGAGATTATGATAGTCGGCTTCGGCGGAAGAGATCATGGCCTGGTCCTCTGAGACTCGTGAGCATTATCATGGTTGCCATTCTGGCCGCCATTGGGGTAGCAGACCTCTTCGGACGTGCCGCTCATGCGGTCCAGCAGCAACGGACAGCCAACGACCCAGTCCAGACCGTACACCACTGCTTCCGTTCCTGTGGATACACAGCTGCAGAGGCGATTGAGTGCGGCTGTCTGTTCGAGGAGTTTGATATGCGATGGGAGCATCCGTCATGCATCGATCACGAGCTTGCCGCCGAGTACCGCCGCATGGGGCCCGAGCCAGACGGCTCGTGGACATACATGGTTGACGATGATTCCGCAACCGACGGTGTCCCCATTAATGAGTTGCGCAGACGCCCCGTGAACGCGACGGAGCTGAGCATGCTCGTCTGGCCCGGGAAGGTCGTCTACGCCAATATGCGCCACCACTTGACGCACTGCATCTTTCGTTGGCGCAAACAGTTCCGAGCGCCCTTTAAGGGAACAAGGTGGCCGAGCCAGCCGGGATGGGAGGAGAACCATATCAAGCATTGTATGGACGTGATCCTCAACAAGAGGGACATCCCACTGGAGAAGTTCATAACGAGAGTGGTCTTTGAGTCACCGTAGGCGATGTATGTCTTTATCGAGGAGGTTGCTTCATTGCGCAGGTTCTCAGTGTTGAAAGTTGATCTAGTTAAAAACACGGCCACTGGTCTTGGTGGTAGTGATTCAACTATCATTGCAGATATTGTGAATGTTATGAGTCATGGAAACCCTTCCTATCCCACAGCACCATGCCGTTGATAGCGTAGAAGCATGAATTTAAATGTCTCTAGGTAGCGTAGCACCGTCAGGAAGGCCTTTGTTCTCAAACTGACCATCGTGATCCTGCCCAGGGTTCGCCTCCTCGTAATGGATGAACTTAACAAAGCGATAATACATTGCCCCAAGGACACCGCCCATGGCAGGACCGACCCAGTAAATCCAGTGATAGCCTGGGAAACTTCTTCCCGCGACAGCTGAGCCCAGACTGCGAGCTGGATTGATAGAAGCTCCAGTGTAGTAGCCACCTTTGTGATGCGTCAGTCAATTATTGCGTTCCCAAGAGGGCTTTGAACGACAATCCACTCACCGCATATCATGATTCCGAAAACTGCGATTCCGATTGCGATCGGGGCCAGGTATGTCGCCTTTTGCTTTTCAGCGGCCAACATAAGCACGACGAACATCAGTTGAGATGCCAGAAACATCTCGATGAAGACGCCTTGTGATATGGACACGTTCGTGGCTAGGACAGTGTTCGTCTCGCCCACATCCCAGGGAAACATGCACTGCACCAGCCCACCAGCTGCCAGGGCGGCCAGAAGCTGCGCGGGGAACAAAAAGAGCCCAAGGAAGTTGACCAGCAGCCACGAGCCCGAGTGTTATCTATGGCAGTTTCAATTAGCTTGTCATTTTGAGAAATATGGTTCGACGACTGTCTTACCGCAGGGTTGAAAAGACCGCCACTGATCCGATAGAATGCCCAAATGTTGGCAAGCAGTGGGAACGCATATGCCAGAGCGGTTGAAGTGAGAGTCGTATTGAGCATCCCGCCTTCTGGCGCTTCTCCTGGCGCTTGATGCCTTGCCATCAGGTGGCCAGCGTAGCTAGTCCAAAGCCAAAGAAAGGTGCCGACAAATTCCCCGCTCGCTGCGACCAAGTGCGCCTCCAAGTTCGAGAGTTCGCCATGATGGGTTGACATGATGTTTGTTTGTTTAGTATTTAACGCCGTGGCGGCAAGGGCGCAGCCGCCCTTGCGGCAAACCTCCCGAAGGGTATGTGGCGTGGAGGGCCGTAGGTCTATACCTATCGCTAGATACAGTCCAAATCGTCCTCTAAGTCGTGCCCGCAGGCAACTATGTGTTTATGCTGTCTCTGGGTGCCGCTAGCTTGCCCGAGATAGTACTGTGTTCGTCCCTGTACCGCGATTCCGCCAAGATAACCCTTCCTTCGACCCAGCTCCCGCAGGTAGCTGGTTTATACACCGTCCTAGAAGCCGTCCGTAGTATATCGTGAAAGGCAAATCGCCGCAGGGAAAACCACAAGGGGCAAAACCCTGCGAGGTCAGGTTATAGGGCTTCCTGTTAGGCTCTGTAACAGGCACCGCTATATACAGCTGTAGGCGTATGCTGCGACCCTACTGTCGGTTGTCTCTCCGAGGGAGTCTTCGATCGTTAGGGGGAAAGGTGCTGAGGGATCGAAGTCGAAAAGTCGGTCGGTGGTGTTGAATTTGGGCCCGGGAGCACCGCTTGCGCCGGGAAAGAAATTCGCCCGGCTCCTTCGGGAGACTAGATAGAACCTCTGCTTCTTGCCAGCCTCAAGAAGACTTCATCTAGCCCACGGAAGGCGATCTCGAGTTGACGGCGGCTTATTAAGTTGAATAATCGTCGGCTCGATTCGAGGGAAAAATATGCGTTATTAAGGGTTTGATTAGCCTATAGCTAATCTACCCCAGCGCGCAGCGGCAAACCGCGGTAACTGGGGCCCCTCCTTAGCATGGCACTCACAGCCCGTGCCAAGCCGGAGAGATGTTTCGGGGAGGTGATGGGTTGACATGATCTGGTCGCCAATCTTCACACTGCCGCGCGAATTGTGCGACCGTCTTGATTCTCTTGAGGTCCGGCCTGAGAAGGGGCCCCCGGTTTCTAGATCGCTTCGTGTCATTGTTTCTGAGATGGCACTGCTTCGGTGAGGATGATGGTTGATGTGGTTCTTCCTTCGTGTTCACAATTGAGGTGATCATCCTGGTCTTTTATTGATTGGATTCAACATCATCATTGTGTTCGTCATCATGACTGTTTGGCCGGTTGGTGGACGGCCCACAACTCCAGAGAGGGAAGTGTGATGTAAATCAGAAATGGGTCATCGACTGTGTCGAGCGAGACATGTCATTGCAAAAAGCTCAGCGATAATTTTCTTCTGAGAATAGAAGAACAGCTTGTGGATCAACTTAATGTTGAGGCTCACCTATGAGCCACTTTGCTTGGATGAGTGATGCAAGGATATCCGTCCAGTTGGGGCGTTTCTTTGAATTCAAAAATCTTGACATTGCGATATAGGCACAGTGAACTGTGGGCCTTGAACAGGGGCTTGCCTGAACATTCGCTGATCGAGATCCGGTTGTGGAGCAGTCTACTCGTGTCAGGAGAAAATGCTACGAGATGAACAGAGCCTCCCTGGGGGGTCTCCAGTCAATTGATGAAAGGGGGGGTCAAACAACACCCAAATGGGAGATACCTCATAGTGGAGGACACAGGATTTAACACCCATTGGCTACGCCCAACATGAGGCTTCACTTGCGTCATGTTTCTCAAGACAGGCGATCCCATACATGTTTGGCTCGGGTCTACCCGCTTACTAGCTGCCTGGCTTGTGGTTCTCAGGCCAAACAACCAAAACGTTCGGCTTCAAAGCCACTCGGTCGCCGCCGCGATTGTGGTCCCTTCCGCTAGCTGTGGCCCACTGTCGGGGCAAAACCTCCGTCCAAGCTGAATGAAGATGGCGGCTGCTGTACCCGTGAGTGTAAAAGCTACAACTCTAGTGTGTCTTCTGAGCTTTTTTCCCTTTGAATTTCTTTACAAGACAATAAGAAATTGTTAGCACACATTGAATGTCCTTATCAATCCGATTATCGGCCATTGACGTAAACACAGACACTTTGAGTTTCGTTCTCAATTGGATGAACTGTCATAGAGTTCAGACGCATCCTATAAATTGGTTACTACTGGATTGGCTTCTTGAGTTGCAGGTTTCAACCTCCATTGTTACCAACTCTTGCTTTTAAGTGGTTGGCTTAATAGTCTGTACCATCCAGGCTGTCGTTCACTTATGGTGCGTCTTGAGTGGCCATCCCAACCACTGGTACCTAGTACCTTGACGGCGATGCAGCCATTCATACCCTTGTGCCCCACCTAGGGCATCCGCCCTATAACCTCACTTGCGAGTCTTCTGGTCAACATCACCAGGCAAGATGGCCGAGCGGTCTAAGGCGCTAGCTTCAGGTGCTAGTCTAGAAATAGGCAAGGGTTCGAATCCCTTTCTTGTCAACGATTGTCCCTCTTCGAGAGTTCTCTTTTTGGTGATTTTGCGAATTATTAGTCCGTGACGTTCATTAGTGGCAGGTCACGACATTCTTTTGGTCTGGGTCTGGGGGACGACGTGTCTTCGCAATGTTATTGCGGTGCCGCGTTTAATCTTCATGAGAGTTTTATTTTTGACATTTTTGGTGTTTTGTTCTGGCGGCGAGTCACTTCACATCACTCGGTCAGCGGAGCGAAACTGTGCGCAGAACGCACGAGAATCACACCACAGCATACATTGGGGCCTGGAAATATTTCCGAAGCAAAATTGCGTATAAAAAAAGCGTTTGACTACGACAAAACTGCCGCTCCTCATTTGGTGGCCATATTGGTACGCTACAACGCAGCACTGGCAGTTTCACGCTCAAGCTTCTCCTTCTCCCTCTTGGCATTTGCAATCTTGATACTCAGCTTAACAGGATTCGTGCCGGGTGTCTCGAAGATGTTGTCAATCTCCTCAAGGTTGAGCTTGCTCGTCTCCGGGAAGAGGTAGTAACTGACAATGATCTGCAGGAAGTTGTACACAATGTACACAGCCCAGATCTTGTATCCAATCTTTCCAACGCCAATGCCAATGCCGTAGCTGTGGATGACGGCAGCGATGGCCTGGAACATGGCAAAGAGACCCATGCCCTTGGCACGGAGCGGCAGAGAGAGCAACTCGACGGGGTACAGGTTGTGCATCGTGGCGATGAATGTGGCACTGCAGATCTGGAAGCAGTAGATCCAAACGACAGTCAGGATAGCTGTGGACTTCTGACCGCCGGTCACATCGAACTGCCAGCTCGTGATGGTGACGGCGATTTGGGCAATGATGATGCTGATCAAGCCCGCGAAAATAAGCGTGCGACGTCGGAAGAAGTCAATGATCCAGGCTCCAAACAGTGTGAAAACAAAGTAGATGGCTGTCAGGCCGAGGTTGATACCCAGTTGGTCGAGCTGCTCGTTGATACCGACCGTCTTGAGCGCAGGCGACAGGTACATGCCGATGATGCCACCGCCGTTCCACTGCTGGAAGACGGCGTACACGGCAAGCACCAGGGTACGATACCACACGTTGCGCGTGAAGAAGACGCGGAAGTCCCAAGTCGCCCGGAACCCGGCCTTGGAAGTCTCAATTGACTCTTCGATCTGGTTGACCATGATGTCGACGATTTCGTGGTTGATGTCGTTGTGCGTGGTCATGTACTTGGCAATCATCTCACGGGCCTTCTCTTTCTTTCCCTTCATCATCAGATAACGCGGGGACTCTGGGCAGACTGTGTATAGGCCGATGCAGACGATCAGAGGAAACACGGCCTGCAGGAAGAAGGCGACACGCCACTGCCAGTCCGTTCCCTCCCAGGAGGTAAGACCCATCATGATGCCGATGATTCCAAGAGAACCGACTTGGAAGAAGGCACCGAAGACACCAACGATGCGACCACGAAGGTGGACAGGCGCGACCTCGGCGACATACTGGGGAGCTGTGCATAGCGCGGTACCGAAGCCGAGGACGAGACGGCCGACCATGAGGCAGGCGAGGTTGGGGGCCATAGCTTGCATGATGGCAGCAATCAGAACGAGAGCATTGCCCACGAAGTTGACGCCGCGACGGCCGATGATATCAGCAGTGGCAAGAAACGGGGCACCGACGAAGCTGCCGATTTGCATGAGGGCGTTGATGGTGGAGATTATGGGACCGGCGTCGGGGAATCCGTAGTAATCGTGCCATCGAGGGTTGGAGTTGATACTGCTGATCACACCCCAGTCGATACCGTAGCTGTTCAGGTCGGATGGTCAGCTTCATCGCTCAGCATTCTGTCGATTTCGGTGTTTGATTTTTCTTACCCAGCCTGGTTGGCGCCCATGATGAGCACATACATCAGGATGCGCAGACCAGTCTTGGATCGCAGAGTCAGCGCTTCGGCAGACTTGCGCATCACATCCTCCTCGGAGATTCGAGTAGCGGTGACATCTTCGACGGCAACCCCAATCTTGTTGGCCTCGGCAACATCATCGTGATAGACCACGCTGTGGTCCACTTCGTTTCGCGGCGCCATTTTCGGTAAGGCAAGTCAATGAGAGGGAGTATTTTGACGCGGGGCGTAGCCTTCACAATCAAGGTCCGGGTCGACTTTGGTAGGCTAATTAGCACCGATGAGTAAGAAGCCCGCCTGTCTGGGTCGAGGGATCAGGTTGCAGTGGCACCCGGCGGATATATAGACTCTCAGAGCTTGCAGTTCAGCTCTAGCAAGTAGGGTGGCATTTTCGTTTCTGCATGTCCTCTCTGCATGTCCACGGAATGGCCTTCCGATGGGTGAGTCTCGAATCACATCGAGGGATGCTCTCCCCAGACTTTTCATTGTCCACATGGTTCACATGAGAAGCTCCCTGCATACCACTACACTGCCGTTCTCGTCCACCCGCCTCCAGATTCTCCCCCGAAGATCCACTCTGGACCGAGCCGGCAGCGGCTTTGGTTACACATGATTGGTCCCGCGGCTGTAGGCGACGCATCTCAATCAGACCAGTACCACACCATCCCGGGATGAGGATGTTCGGGCTGCTTTAACTGCTTTAACCCGTGATGATTGGCTCCGAGGCGACGGCCGGCCGGTTACCCCACAGTCCCCGAGCCAATTTTCCTCAAATGATACGACTTCGAGCTGGGACCCTGTCATGTTCGTGGGTTTTCTGGGGTTAAAATCGTTCATGACTGCTCCCAATGCCCATCGACTCTGAATGCGGGCATCAGACGCTTTGTCTGATCATCAAATCAACAGCTCGACAAACTTTTGTCTCGCGTACTGAGAAATCTTTTCCTGAACAAGCCAAGAGCCCAGGCGACCCTAGACCCCTCGCGAACTTATCAGGTCCAGAGACCGGCACAACGGCACGATATTCCCAGCCAACCACCCGACAATCATGTCCCATTCAGATGGCTCTTCGACATTCGGCTCCGGCCAGAGCCAACAGCAACCCCAACCCCTGCTCCTCCACTACGCGTCCCCCGCATCTGAATGGTCTGAGGCGCTACCAATCGGCAACGGGCGGCTAGGCGCAATGGTCCATGGGCGAACTCAGACCGAGCTTGTCCAACTGAACGAAGACTCGGTCTGGTACGGCGGCCCGCAGGATAGGACCCCAAAAGACGCCCTCCGCCACCTGCCGAAGCTCCGACAACTCATCCGAGATGAAAAACACGCGGAGGCCGAGTCTTTGGTGCGCGAGGCGTTCTTTGCGACGCCTGCGAGCATGCGCCATTATGAACCTCTCGGCACTTGCACCATCGAGTTCGGCCATGCCGTCGAGGATGTGACTGATTATCGCCGATATCTGTGTCTTGAAACAGCTCAGATGACGGTTGAATATCGATGCCGAGGGGTTTCGTACCGTCGAGATGCCATTGCAAGCTTCCCGGATAATGTACTGGCGTTCAGAGTCGTTGCGTCTGAGGCAACTCGCTTCGTCGTACGACTGAACCGTCTTAGCGAGATTGAGTATGAGACGAATGAGTTCCTTGATAGCATTGACGCGACGGACGGACGTATCGTTCTCAAGGCGACCCCTGGTGGTCGGAATAGCAACCGGTTGGCGATAGCACTGGGTGTGTCCTGCGACGATGCAGACGGTTCCGTGGAGGCCATTGGCAATGCGCTAGTAGTCAAATCGAGATCTTGCACCATTGCTATTGGCGCCCAAACGACGTTCCGAACCGAAGAACCAGGAGTCAAAGCCGTCAACGACATACTGAAAGCATTGAACTATTCATGGAGTGTATTGGTTGAACGCCACCAACAAGACTATGCTGGACTCTTCAATAGGACAAGTCTGCGGATGTCGCCCGACGCAAGTCATCTTCCCACAGATGAACGAATCACGAACAGTCGAGACCCGGGACTAGTCGCGTTATACCACAACTATGGAAGGTATCTACTCATATCATGCAGCCGGAACTCCAGTAAGGCTTTGCCAGCAACCTTGCAGGGCATCTGGAACCCATCTTTCGCACCGCCATGGGGTTCGAAATATACCATCAACATCAACCTACAGATGAACTACTGGCCAGCGGGACCGTGTAGTCTCGTCGAATGCGCCATTCCCGTTCTCAAGCTTCTAGAAAGAATGGCCGAGAGGGGAAGAAAGACTGCGAGAGTCATGTATGGGTGCGAGGGATGGTGTGCCCATCACAACACCGACATGTGGGCCGACACAGACCCTCACGATCGATGGATGCCCTCGACAATCTGGCCTCTTGGTGGCGTCTGGATATGTATCGACATCTTCAAAATGCTGCAGTACCAATACGATGAAGCCCTTCAAAAAAGGGCAGCTGTAGTCTTGGAGGGTGCGATTGTGTTCTTGCTCGAATACCTCATACCCTCCGCTTGTGGGAGGTATTTGGTCACCAACCCATCTCTTTCTCCTGAGAACACATTTCTCTCAGATTCGGGAGAGCATGGTATCTTATGCGAGGGTTCGACTATAGATATGACCATCATCCGAATCGCATTCGAAAAGTTCCTCTGGAGCACTTATATTCTAGGTGGAGACAATCCGCTGAGGGCCAAAGTGGAGGAGGCCCTTGAAAAGCTCCCGCCCCTGGTGATCAACTCCGACGGCTTGATCCAAGAGTGGGGACTGAAGGACTACAAAGAGCAGGAGCCTGGCCATCGCCATGTGTCTCACTTGTTCGGACTCTATCCCGGAGAGAGCACCAGCCCCTTCAGGTCGCCAGAGTTGGCTACGGCGGCAAAGACCGTCCTTGAGCGAAGGGCTGCTCACGGAGGAGGACACACAGGCTGGAGCAGAGCATGGTTGTTGAATCTTCATGCCAGGCTCCTGGATGCTGAAGGCTGTGGGCAGCACATGGATCTCCTGCTTAAAGGGTCTACGTTGCCAAATATGCTGGATAGCCACCCGCCATTCCAGATTGATGGCAATTTTGGAGGTTGTGCTGGTATCCTCGAGTGCTTGGTACAGTCCTCCATCATTGCTAGCAAGATAGTTGAGATCCGACTGCTGCCCTCTTGTCCCAAGGATTGGGCTCAAGGGTCGCTTACAGGTGTCAGGACAAAGGGCGGCTGCCTTGTATCATTTGATTGGCAGAATGGTGTGATCGAGGAGCCAATATTGGTGGAAACCACCACAGCTACAGTCTCCGCAGCTCAAATAATCTTTCCAGGAGGCTTCCGGTCTCTCGTGCAAGTAGACACTTCTGCACCTACCCACAAGGTCTTCGCGGCGAAAGAGTAGAGAAAATAGAGAAACACCAAAAATCACTATCATTGAGAGTGGCATAATGAATTCTGAGTTGAGATGCTATGCGTCATCTGTTACATATGATACCCCCTCCCATCTACGGGATGGCACCTGGCAACCCAGATTTCTCGTGGTGCTTCACCTCAAAAAGAGGTTCCCACACTGTACAAGCCCTTTTCGTTGCCGCACCATTGGCGATCTCCGGTACAGGCAAGAAAATAGTTTTGTCGGCCGAACATTCAATCAATTGGCCACTCAACTCTGAGTCATCCAAGCATATATTATATGCTCTTACGACGGTCTCGATAGGCGTTATGCTGGATATCTGGTAAGCCTCTGTTCTTGAATAGCAGGTCATCAAGGTCCGTTACTGCTCTGGCTTCGTCGCGTCGATAGACGCTTGCGGGACGGCACCTGTTATTACGATGCCTGGAAGCACGGCATTCATGGCGATGTTCTCTTTCTAGGGAACATTAGCTACTGCAGATCTGATGGTTCAAACACTCATGGTGCGATAGGAAAGGGGCCCAAACCATTTTGAGAAGCGGCGCTGCTGTTCGGACAAATTGGTTGATCTTTCAAGACACAGTCAGAAAGGTGGCCAGCATTACATTGAACCTTGAACACACCGCGGCTTTGGCTCCGCAGTACTCAGGGAACGTTTGATGGGGATGAATCGACGCGATGGTTGAAGTCGCAATAATCTGTCCTCCGGGCACTACATTTTTGCGCATGAAGTGAATAGCAAGCTGAACACCATACAGAAAGCTTTCGTAGCATGCCTTAATAGACTTTAAGGCAGGCTTTGGCGGTATTTCTTCTTTGCCTCTGTGATCGAAAATATAAATCGAGCCACGATCCGAGTGCCCTGCATTGGCCAGCAAGGCGTCCAGCTTTCCCCATCTATCCCATACTTGGCTGAAGACTTTCGCCTGAGCGTCGTAATCGCAGACGTCAAGCTCGTAAAACACAGCGTTGTCGCCGAGCTCGCTAGCGACGGCAGTGCCGGCTTCTTTTTGCAGATCGCAACATGCAACGCGCCATCCTTTGGCAATTAGGTCCGTCGCGAGAGCTTTTCCGATGCCGGACTAGAACCTTGTTATCGCAGGAATCTTCAGAGTTCGTACATACAACCACACTCACAGCTGCACCGGTAACGATGGCGACCTTTCCAGTCGCAATGTTGTGATCCATAAGAAGGGCCGAATGATGTTTATGGATCTTCGGAATCCAAGGCAAGTAGAAAAGACGAAAAAAGCTGGGTTCCAAAAGAGGAAATATTATAACGTGAAATAATAGCTCTCGCGGTTCGCGGCTTAACACGGCATCGATACTACGCTATCGGAGGGCAATCCGACGTGATACGTGATGCGCGGTTATATCCGACTCCTTCTGCCAATGAATGGAAAAATACTTACAATTTCCAGAGAGAGGTGTTGCCTCCTCCGGCTGCCTACTTCCGCAAGTCCTTGCAGAGGATTAATGAGTAATTCATGCAAGCTGTTCATTATGTATAGAAAACGATTGTCCTGGATTTAAGCCGGGATGGGTTCTTGCGCCTCAGAATCATCCATGACTACCTGCCGTGAATGTTTTTACGGGTAAATCATAACACTTCGAACTCGGGGGGACAGCATAATGATTATAGGCACTTGGATTGATCGTCTTTTTCCTACGGAAGTCACAGATTCCCGCCATTTACTGGCAAACATTGACCAGTAATGAAGCTAGACCAGTCTGACAACAGAAATATGATTGCGTCCGCAATATCAGTCGCAAACGCCATGCGGCCTTTTGGTATGGACGCAATTTGCGCTTTCCCGACGACGACGTTTGGATCATCCTGCGGAGCACCGGCAACAGTAGCTTCTGCTAAAGGAGTATCAGTTGCACCTAGAGATCGTCAACAACTCTCATGCGAACTCCCTGGAGGTTGGGCACTAAGATGCTTACCAGGAGCAACCATATTCACACGCATCTGGGGGAAGTCTCGTGCCCATGCGCGTGTCAGGCCGAGAACAGCATGCTTTGAGGCAGTGTATGCCGCAAGTCCAGATACCCCACGAAGAGAAGCACCGCTTCCGACGTTGACTATACAGCCTTGGCCTACGCTGCGAATTGACCCCGGGATGCTACCTGGCGCTTCGATGTTTTCTTGAGTCATCATCCTTCGCATGGCTTCAGTCGCCATATTCCAAGTTCCGGTGACGTTGATGTCCATGGTTCGCTGATACATCGCATCGGTTCCGATTTTGCCCTCCCAGCCCGAAACGCCAGCAGAGTTCACCAGCCCATCGAGTCGGCCCGGTATGGAATGCAAAAACGACTTGCAATCCTGTCGCTTTGATACGTCACACCCAAGAGTGACATGGCAATTTCCTTCGTTGTTCAATTCATCTAAATTTTGCGAAGAGATATCGGCAACGTAGACCGTCGCCCCAAGCGCAAGCAGTGTCTTGGTTACTGCTAGCCCGATGCCGGAACAACCTCCCTGCAAGACTCTCTTTTAGCAAAAATTCTTAAATGTTAAGTTGCGAGACGAACCGTAACAGCGATCTGACGTCCGCCAAAAGAAAGAGAGCATTCCATAGTGTGTAGAGAGGTATCTTGGCACGTATGACAGTCCTGTGAGACGAACCCAGTCGTCAAGGCATGATATCTACATCATGAGATGATCGGCGAAGGCAATTTCCGTTATCTTCAATTGCAGATCCTATCTTGAAAACATGATTCGGAGGTGTACTATCCGACGGAGGGTTTGGGGAACATCTCGGACAGGAGCATGTCGGACTAACCCGCCCAAGCCCCACCCAGCAACCCCGCTGGTCGTGACGCACTCACGCGCGCAACTCCGACAGCTATCGGCCACTTATCCGTCAATTCCCAGTCATGGTAACTTATATAGAAATTGAAAAATAGCATGCAAAAAAACATTCATTTTCCTATACGAGTCTGGCAGTCTTTCTTGTCTTGTTCGTTCAGTAGCATTGTCGTTTTCTCACACTCCTCCACGTCCCCTATTTCCTATCTAACATCATGCCTCCCAAAAGAGCTTTGGTGACATACGCGGTGGATGTTGACGCATGCGCGAACTGGTATGTGTTCCGCAACTTCAGGAATCGCAGTATCCAGCTGACTCGGGACCACTTCATAGGATCAACACCAGAGATGGAACTAAAATCGGTGCAACCGATGTATCCAGGGGTATTTATGGGGCGAATGTCGGCACCGACCGCATGCTCAAGCTGTTTGCCGACAATAACATCAAGGCCTCCTGGTACATGCCCAGTCACACCATTCTGTCATTTCCTGATCAGATGGCGAAAGTCAGAGATGCAGGACATGAGATGTACGAGCTTCTTCCTAAGTCCATTTTGAGTTTACCGTTGTAGACTAATATGCTGGTTCTAGTGGTTTACATGGTTACACGCACGAGTTCGTGCGGTTTCTGACCGAAGAGCAAGAGAGGAAGGTCATGGCCAAGTCCATCAAAGTCTACCAGAAGTTCACCGGCAAGTATCCCAAGGGATGGGTGGCCCCTGCTTGGGAGGTCAGTCCCAAGACAATGTCAATCTTGGAGGACTTCGGCATCGAGTATGACCACTCCATGTTGCATCATGACTGCCAGCCATATTATGTCGCGGACGTTCCCGATGAGTCGTTGGTGCACACAGACTACTCCAAAGATCCGGATACTTGGATGGTGCCTATGAAAGAGCACAAGCCTACCAAGGTGGTTGAGATCCCCGGATCATGGAACGTGGACGATTGGCGTACGTCTACTCTTCAACCTTTTCAAGCTCCTGCTAACAGACAATAGCCCCCATGAATTACACTAGACGTCCCGGAACACATGGTTTCGTCAACCCACGTGACATCGAGGTTCAGTGGAAGGATCAGTTTGACTTCTTTTACAGAGAGTATGACACTTTCGTGTTCTGCGTCAGCTGTCACCCGCAAGTCAGCGGCAAGTCGAACGTCATGTTGATGCACGAGCGGTTCATTGAGTATTTGAAGACGAAGGAGGGCGTTGAGTTCGTTACCATGGCCCAAGTTTGCGACGAGTTCAAGGCAGGAACATTGCCAGGCGTGACCATCAAGGCTGGTGTTAGTTCTAGTGACTACTAATCTTTTCTTCAATTGGAATTTCAATTCAAGGGTGCCTCTAGAATATGTAGTTACATTGTCCCACCACTAAGCATCATTTGGGTTGTTATGGTGCTAAGGAGGCGCATTTATCGTCCAGTCCCTGAACCATGTGTGACCGCTTCTAGAAGGCCAGCGGGTGACTAAAGGTGCAGGGCCAACAGTTTGTCGTGCTGCAGAGTAGCAGACGGTGTGGCAGCTGATCTAACAGCGGCCGTCCCCATGGCCTCCAGGATAGGGGTAGTTGGTCGGCCGTTCATTCCCGTCCTTCCAGCAGTGTCCGTAGCCACCCCAGACACTGTAAGGATTGGAGATGGCCCTCTCATAAATATGACCAGTGAAGTACGCATCCTCTGCGTGCGTTCCAATAGCATTAGCTGCATCCTTACGTGAAGAGGTACGAGAAGTAGAGAGAATTTGGGCATGTTTATTTACTTACTGCAGGCACAACCATTTACTAAACTCTCAAGGTGTTCGCCAGCTTGTCTGCAAGTGATGCTTGCGTCCACATCGGCCTCCTGTATCATGCGGGATTCATTCATTTAGCAGATTTTCATAACAAAAGTAGGAAGAATTCATAAAAGTCTGTGGACTTCTAAGCAAATTTTACTCACCGAGCAAATGTAGGCGGCTGTATCTTCGGTGCATGTCATGCGACGACAATCCCGTCGAGGTGCTCCGCACACACCACCCATGTTTTTCAATCTGATGGCATCGCCCTGGAGAAATTAAATTAGAGTTATTGGACCGTTCACATATAGAGTATGATCAAGCATGCACGAAGTGAAAGTACTAACAAGTCCTCGAGCTCTGAGCCCCAGAGCCATCTGGCTGTGACACGACATCTGGGGAGCGCGCGTCTGCAGCGTGGGCCTTTTGACGTCTCTCTTTGAGTCGGATAGGCCGATATCAGATGCTGACAGGGCAGCAGCTTCAACACGATTCATTTCCAAGCGTGCCTCGGTCACGACGATATCTTCCGGTACATAGTTGGGGTTTATGGCGAAGATCTGACTGTACAGTTCCTGTGTGCCTTCGAGCGCAGGGCCCCTTCTGTCAGAATTGCCGAATGTCACAAATTTGAAGCCCAGATACCTTGGCGAAAGGGTTGAGGCAAATGGGAAGGCTACTGGTAGCTCACATCGAGGTCTCCGTGAAGAGTAATGGGCTCCTGTCCTGGGAAAACAGATCCAGTCCAGATCATGCCTGCTTGACTATCGTCACGAGCCTCGAGCTCGGTGTTTTCAGAGACATCAAGAGCCTGAAGAAGAGCCATAAGGCGTTTATTAGCTACTGTTGGGCAGGGTCAGGGTCGAATATAGGTATTTCGGTTACTCACAAGTACTGAGTTGGCTACAGCCGCAGCAACAAAGAGACGACCGATAGAAAGGATTGGAACCATTCTGGCTTCTGTGAAGTCACGCTGGCGGAGAAAATGATGAAAGTAAGTAACCCGGTAGCTGTTCTTGTCCTCTGTATGAATGACTGTGCGGTATGTTAGTTTTGGTGAAATGTCCTGCCAGAATCTTGTGTCTTTATAGTCGAGTGCTGACATTGAGCCTTCAACTAACAACTTGGCAGAATCGCGAAAAGTAACCTCAATTTGTGTCGTCCTGCCAGTATCCTGCACGTACCAATAGTTGCAGCCAATAATACACATATCCCTGGGCCTTGGCTCGCCGTATGAAGGCATTATTCCGTAGCTAAGGCTTAGGAACGTCAGAAATGGGCAGATTCCTTGATGTGGTGCTGTTCAGTTGCTTGCGTTCTCCTCTATCCTTCGTGATCAGGCTGCGCATGCTGCGGGGCGGCTGACAACAATAGTCCATTCGCAACTGGGACTTCACAACTGCTACGCTGCAAGTAAGCTGCCAAGTATGAGTAATGCGACTTTAACGGCGGGGGATGACTCCACCCCATATTGGGTGAGTTGACTTGGTCTTGTTGATCTATCATTCACCACAGCTTCAAACACATCGCCCTCCACATACTTGGGTATGGGCGACTGAGAGCGATTTCTAAAACATTTTTGTAATTACGAGACTTCACACTAAGTGAGACGGATAGTTTCACGGGCTACACAGGGAAGTTACCAACTCGACAGGATGTAGTTGCAAAGAAAGTAAGCTGAAGGTATCCTCTTTCGACCCACCCAGCGCCGCCCGACCCCACGTTGGCACATATGTATCCGCCCGACCTGAAGGGCGACCACAGCCTGATTGCTCTACTTGTACCAACGCCGCAACATCAAAATCCAATTTCAATCTGCTCCTCAATCTCCGTTGTTCGGCCCATGGAAATGACACCCTTCCTCTCCGTCAGATTGTATACGACATTGAACATGGTGTTGGAGTCGTTGTTTCCAAACTGCTTCCGATTGATGGAAGCTGGATAGTTTTGCTCATCCTTGAACAACTCGAGCAAAGTGCCGAAGCCGGCCTTCTCGCCAACCTCGGGGGTGGCAAGCTCTTGCATGCGTGCGGTACGTTTCGGTGAATCCTCCAGCCAGAGCGGCTCAAAAACACCTTCGTGATTCAAGATCAGGTTATTCGCATGAACAACACGACCTTGTCCATCAGCCGGCAATTCCTTGAATCCAATGCTCGTGCACTCTAGGCCAGTTGGGCCGGTGTTGTCGCCCAGCAGAATATGGCTACTTCCGGCCAATCCAACGCTTTCGATCTTTTCCAACGCCTCTCTCTTTGACTTAGACTCGAGAATCGTGCGAAGGGCGAAATGGATCGGCATACGTTCCGGGTCGACGCCTTTGGCACGGATGCCATTAAGCAGGCATCCAACACCATGCTCATTAAAGCCAATCTTCCCAATGATTCCAGCTTCGGTGATCATTTGGAAAGCAGGCAGATCCATGTCTGGTATGCCTTGTGGTTTTGCACGCAGGATGATCAGATTGGGTTTCTGCTTGCTCTTCCAGTCCCAGTTCTGCGACAGGAAAGTCGAACCGCCCGGGGTCTTCCAGCCTAAAGTGGTACATCCATCCACTGCTGCATCAACTGCCGCGATTGCCATGGGCCGTCTCGAGTTCTCCTCGAAAAGCCCAAAGGCGATCTCACTTCGTATGTTCAAAGCAACGACATCGAGAACGTCAACTCCGGCACCCTCTGCAATACCTTCCATCTCTTCGTAGTAGCGGGGAAATTTGTCTTTGAGATGAGGCACGAACTCTAGCGTTCGCTCCCTCACTGTGGACCATTCCAGATCATTGAAGGCTTTGAACAACACCCGGTAGAAGTCAATAGACCCAGCAACTTGCGCTGCAGCTTGTTGACCAACTGCCAAGCCAATCTGCGTGTGCATTAAGATTAATCATTTGAATAAGTCCAACGAAGTCCGGGGAATCACTCACCTCGTGATGATTTCCAGTAACTGTGATATCGAGCATTTTTGCCTGTGCTATTTTTGGATGTGTTCTGGTCTGTTGGTGATGTGCGCTATCGGCTCAGCAGATGATTCTATAGCTGCCGGTCTATCTTCATCCTGCGGGGTCTCCTTGGACGTCTAATACGCTCCTCGGGGTGGCGAACAGGGCGGGTTAACCCGAAACCTTCAATCAGTGCCGCGGATAAGCTGCGATGCACACCCGCTTGATAGCGGCACATCTCCGACCACCCCCGGCTAATCGCATCCTGCGTGGTATTATGGGCGATGTGATGTGAGGAGATACGGGAGATAGCGCGCGCTGTAATCCGACACAGAAGTGGAGAACCCGACTTCATCGCAAGCCAGAGACAGTCAAGAAGACGCATGACCGAGTAGGCCTTCAACTTTTAATTATTGAAGTAATTCCAGAAGACGGATTTCGGGAACCGTTCACCGAAAATATTCTGAGAAACAGTTACCAAGCCTCGTCTCTCAATCCTTCGCCATGTTTGTCTTGACGAAGCTTCGAGAAATTGTGTGGGGGAAGCCTGCGGCGACCAGCGCTGAACGGCGACTTGTCGTCAAGCTTGACACCGTTATCTTGTCCTTTTGTTGTCTCATGGTAAATCGTGCCTTGCGGACTATCTTCAACGATCCGGAAAAGTGCTGATAGGAGTTGCTAGTATTGGGTCAACTATCTTGATCGTATGAACCTGAACAATGCGTATGTCAGTGGGATGCGAGAGGACCTTGACTTCCAAGGCAACCAACTCAACGTCGTCAACACAAGTAAGCAGTAGATTGTGCTTTCCCTTCTCGTTAGTGATAATTGTTGCTAATGATTGTAGTCTTTTACGGGGGCTATGTGCTAGGACAGATCCCCAACAACCTTGCGTTGCAAAAGCTGCCACCTCGCCTATACTTTCCCGCCTGCATGATTGCTTGGGGTCTTTTGACTCTTGGGACGGGTCTTGTTCACCACCCGTGGCAGATCATGGTCTTGCGATTCTTCCAGGCGGTGTTCGAATCATCAACATTTGTTGGGTGTCATTACATTCTCGGAAGTTGGTATCGTGAGGACGAGTTAGGCAAGAGAACAGCCATCTTCACTAGCAGCGGTTTGGCTGGAACCATGTTCTCGGGATTCCTGCAAGGAGGTATCCATCAGAGTCTTGGTAAGACTTCCATCGTCTATTTCTAGCAGAATACTGACGTGTGCGCTGCAGATGGTGTCCGCGGCCTGCCCGGATGGCGGTGGCTATTTATCATCGACTTCTGCATAACATTGCCTGTCGCGCTGTATGGCTTTATCGCGTTTCCGGACACCCCGACGTCTACCCGCGCCTGGTGGCTTACTGATGAGGAGAAGAGACTCGCCGTCGATCGTCTGCCGGAAGTCAAGAAAAACAGGGGTACTCTGGGTTGGAGTTTGGTATCACGAATCCTTAAGACGTGGCACTGGCTGGGCTTCGTCTTGCTATGGATCTTCGCCAGCAACACGGAGATGTTCTCCACAAACGCTATAATGAACCTGTGGCTCTCCTCAACCGGCGACTACAGCGTGGAGCAGGTCAACTATATCCCGACCGGCGTTGCTGGAGTTGGCATTGCTGCTACACTGTTCCTTGGCTGGTACTCAGACTTCACCAAGCGCTACTGGCATGTCGGGATCATCCTTTCTGCCACGGCCATTACTTCGGGGGCCATCATATTGCACCCTCCGACGAGAGAGGCGAAGTTCTTTGCTCTTTTTCTCAACGGCTGTCAGTATGCTAGCCAGACCGTGCTATTTGCCTGGGCTAATGCCGTCACTCGCGAGGACGACGCTAAACGTGCTGTAATCCTCGCAGCGATGAACACGTTTGCGATTGCTGTTTACATGTTCTGGTCGCTCATCTTCTACAGCGCCACTCAGGGGCCAGACTGGATGGAGGGAAGTATTGCGATGATGTGCATGGGGCGTCCCTCTTTGTGACGACACTCGGTGTCTGGTACCTGTCGAGGCGAGAGAGCAAGACGATGGAGGTAGTCGAGGCTTCTCCAGCATCTGTCATTTCCAATGAAGAGAAGGGGATGGACGGCGTTGCGGGAGAAATCAAGGGTTTGGAGAAGTAGACGGCTGTGAATAAACTAGAACTCACTCATTTGCTTGTGGAAAATCTGCGATTTCTGAGTAAACCCGCACAATTTGATATTGCCTTGTTTAATGGACTTTGCTTACCTTATTCCTGGTCTAATTGTTGCCTATCAAGATAGGGTTGTATCCGAGGTCGGTGCATCCGGTACTGATAACATTATCCCGGGTATCAGTTGCCCCTCCCTTGGCATCCTTGTGCCAGATTTGAGGAGAGCGAGTAGTGGCTGACCACCGTATCTGCATGCCCATATATTGATCCCACCTGGCCCAATCCTCGGCCTGCGTCCGAAGTGCTGTCTATTGCTTAGTTATGTCTTCGCAAGCCATTGTGGTACATCAACAGAAATCAACTCTATAAAATCATGGTTAGAGGCACGCGATCTTCTTACTCCTGCGCGCGATGTTACAAAAGAAAGAAGAAGGCAGGTCCATCCAATAATCTGAAAGGAACATGTTGCGATAGCAACTAATTCGTTGAACAGTGCGACCGAACTTATCCTTCATGCTCTCAATGTACCAGTGCGAAGGCTCAATGCATAGGCCTTGATAGAGGTTCCGAGACGGAGGTTCCTCGCAGGTAAACGCACATGCATACCGCCATTTTCTCAGATTCGATTCACTAACAGCTCCCTCCCAATATAGTCTCGTTTCATACCTTGAGGATGTTGTTGCCCAATTAGAACTCGAAAGAGAGACACTGGTCATAGGGCAAGCAGGTTCGATTTCAAATCCCGCACTCGTGCGACCACAACAGACTGGCACTGTCCCAGTTCCCGAAACCCCAAATACCATGACTGCAGATATCTCTGCTGCGTATGAATTGGCGGCCAATGCGGCGCGAAAAAGCGAGCCATTGGCATCGATGAAGAAAGATTATCAGCATAAGCTGCCCTATTCCCGGGCATTCTTCCTTGGCGCAGAGCTTCCTTTCCCACTGGCATTTCAGGAACAACGCACGGTCAACATTCCAAGTCATGACGGAAATTCGTTCACTCGGTTGCCAGAAGAAGTTGCGAATCAGCTCATGGTTGTATATGTCGACCGTATTCTACCTCATTACCCGTTGTTTTCAAGACAGGAAATGCTCGAAATGTTCCAACGTTTTAAAGAATCCAATGAGACTGAGGTCAATTCAGAGGAGTGGTTCACAATATGCATGGTCATGGCTATTGCAACACTCACCTCAAAGGCTAAAGACTATCGAAAGCTGATCTCAGTAGCGGAGTCGCTCAGGCGCGATGCTTTCGCACGTTTGGGTTGGGAATGGAGCCTGACTGTAGCTACAACTACAACGATTCAACAGCTCTTGCTGATTGCTCAGTATGGCTTTCTGTTTCCTGCTTCTACGAACCTCTGGCAGGTAGTTGGAGATGCATCGCGAATTGCTCTGGGGCTTGGCTTGCACCAAGACACCACGTCAGATTGTGGTATGACTGATGAAACCCTTAATTGTCGGAAGAGGTTGTATTGGACAGTAAGTCTTTTAATTTGCCTGATTCGGATGCATCTCACCTGTTTTAGCTGTACAGCATTGAGAGATCAATCGCAATCACATCTCATCGACCGTTAGCCGTGGCTGGGGACCAGATTCATCTCCCCTTTCCCACATCCGAGCATGATCCAGATTGCGATGGATCACTAATAGTGTACGCTTCGGACAATTCACACGACCAACCATTGACTCCCTATTCAAGGCTGGGGTTCAATGACACCCTAGGATTCCTCAGACTTCAATCAGAAATCTGCTCTGTCAATATCGGAATGCGTTCAATCCCGAACGGCAACCTCTCACATGAGGAATGGCTAGTTGATGTGGAAAGACGAGTCCGGGAGATCAAAGCTGCCGTCGTTCCTAACAGTATGAGCAACTCCATGGAGTGGCACACGATGCTCATCCTCCATATGCCTTGTGCGCGCAACCCCACTCCAGCCGAGGCTTCTGTTCTCAAGTACTTTCGAGCTGCCGTGTGCACTGTGAAGGGATATTGGGAGCTCATCGTCTCCAATGATCTCGACGATCCATGGCACGCAACCCATCGTTGCTATGAGGCTGGGAATTTGATTTTATACGCTTTGTGGCACTATCGATCTCTTATCCGCCGACATTACACAATCGCTCAAGTCTTTGAGGTTGTTCACCAGATATCCAGCATATTCGTACGTAGAGCCCCCATGTCCCTGGGAGAGCCCCGATACTGACCCAAGGAGATACTCCTTGCCAAGCAATGGCCAGCAGCCCAACAGTGCGGGGTCCTGTTCGACCGATTAAGGAAAGGACCATTAAGCTTCTTCAGGGACGATAACTCTTCGGACTCGAGTCCGGGACTCGAAGCCAGACAATTGAAGGAGCTGGTATTCAGAGAGAACGCGGACGTTCTCTATGCCCGCGAGCAGCCGGTAGATATATCAGATCACCCACCATTGGACGCCATGTTTCCCAGTTTCGGCGCTGAGTCCCTGTCGTTTGAAAACGGCGCCGATATTCTTGAGTTTTTCAACTTGTTTAATGATCCAAATATCGAGGACTTTGATGCTGCAGCAATCGACTTGGAAAACACCCCACTAGAAATCAACCATATGTCGGCGCCCTCTCTAAGTCCTGCTTCTGTGGAACCAAAACAGCCACCGGCAAGCATCGTTGACAAAGATCAACTTAGGAGTGCAATGGAGAAATTACCGATATGTTCTCACTGCAAGAGGAGAAGAATCAAGTGCGACACGGACCTCCCAGCATGTCGAAATTGCACAAAGCTTCGCAAGGACTGTTGTTACTGGGATAATGCACTGAGCGAAGAGACTTCGCGCAAGTATGAACATGATTCCCACGCGATACTAGTTACAGCACATGGCTAAAAAAAGAACAGACATCTTCACGCCTTGATACAGCACGCAGAACGACTTATCAACGAAACGGGGGAGCTATCCTCTTCTGAATCCACCAACATTCCCCCGGGTGACCCAGTAGTACAGAACAACGCGCAAACCAGCCTTTCACAGAGCTCTTATCTGTCGAGTATTCTGTTTCAGAACCCTTCAGGCGCAAATAACTCATGCGATACGGTCTTCTTTGGTGCCACAAGCTCATATGTTCGCTTAGCAAACATCATCCAAGGGTCTGTTTCCTTGCCTGCGGCTAGTGATGAAACGACATCTGCGCCTCGAGTAGCAAGATTATTTGAAACCCTTTGCAGCTCAATCGCTGTTGACGTCACAGGCACAATGCCATTGTCTGAAGCACGAGATCTAACCTCACTGTACTGCCAGTCCATCGAGATTACCTATCCAATCCTCGGCCAAGAACTCGTCGCTCAAACCCTCGATCAAATCTACAATGACAGCTCCACGGTGCCGGAGCACGTGAACCTAGCCCGAACCCGTCTAGACTTCATGCTCGCCATCTCCTTGGTGCTGCTAAGCCCTGTGGATCAGAGGCTGCAGACGTTTGCAGATGCATACTTCGGCAAAGCCATGTCTCGTGGTACTTCCAGCGACCTGTTCATTCATCCTACCAATCAGTCGCTGCAAATGACGCTGCTTCTGTGCATTTACGCATGGGTGTGTCCGAGTGCCATTGATCTTTGGAGAGTACTGGGGCATGCATCACGGATGTACCTAGACATCATCGAAGTTCACGGGTCAGGTAAGACAGAACCTGGCGATACAGACATGCTCTATCGCACTCTGTATACCTTGGAGACACAGACCGCGATAGCCTTTGGCAGGCCTTCTCAGCTTCCGGACGTCAAGACACTTTCGGTCTACTCGCCCGATTGGATTTCGACTTCGGCAGGAGACATGGACTTGCCATCCATGGTGTACCACCTCGCACGGCTCAAGAGTCGCTTTCATAGAGACATGATTGGCAGCCACAGGACTCCATCCGGACACAATATGGGCATGTCAATAACTGCCGACTGCTCCTGGATGCCTTCTTACATTCATGAAGTACGCATTTGGATCGATAAGTGGAATGCGCAAGTCGACGCCCTTTTCATGGGATCTCTGGCACCTCAAGACAATGCTGGCCACCAACAAGCCTTCAAGGCCTACGGAACGTTTCAGCAATGCGAGGCTCTACTACTCGCAAAGGTTGCAACCGAGAATCACAACCAGAGTTGTGTGTCGAACGAGGAGGAAATCTTGTCTTGTATGGAACTACTAGGTGCCGCAGGTAGTGTGCTTCGATCTCCGACTCCCGCATCACCCTACGCTGGTTTTGTCTTCAATCTGACGTGGACTCGGGCTCATTCGCTATTCATCGCAACGATAATTTTATTGCAGCATATGCGGAATGGTATGGAGACAAGTCCGGATGCTCAAGCTCTGGTCCTCAGTAGCATCGAGATTCTTTCCTCGAAGCGGGTCAGCAACGAGGGCAGAAACGGGCTTGTAAGATGTTTGCAAACTCTATATAGTTCAACTCAAACAGATTCAGTAGGATAGTCACGTGAATACACCACGAATAGTTGCTTGAGACAGTGCAAAGTGGTCCAGGCAGACAGAACACCGGGGTTGAGCTCCTACCGGGACATTTGGGGTCTATCTGGGTACATTCGGCCACGGCCCACCTGTGTTTCTCATCAAGGTGTCGAGTTTCACGAGGGCGTAAACGTCGATCTGGTGAAAGGCAGTGTTGACTAAATTGCCGGCTTAGCGTTGTAGACCGCAGAATTCTCGAAGCGCAGTGCGCCCTTCTTTGTTACCTAGATCCTCTGCAAGGGTCCTCTAATTGCCAAACTGGGTGGTATAATCATAGAATGTCACATGAAAAGGCCACTGTCGCCCCAGAATACTTCACCGCCCCTGGAAACATACACATATTATTTCTCTCATGCCCAGACTCAACGTACCCGACGTGCCGTTTCATATCTAATCTCTTCACTTAAACAACATACTCAACAGACAAACGTCGCAATCAGCCTTTTTGTCCCGTTCGCTCAATTAATTGAGCCCGTTCAGGAGATTCACACGTAATCAATGGCGGGATTGAATGATGCAATCCCTCCCGAACAACCAAAACTCAATGGAGAGCCGTCAATTATGGTCAATTTGGTGGATCGGGAAATATCAAAGGCGGGGCTCGACATGGCCATTACAACACCTCAGAAGCCTTCCCAGCCAGCATCACCTGATGCTCCCTCTCATACGGGGTGAACTCAATGCCACCATCAAGTGGCTCCACCTTGTCCTCTTCAATACCCGTCAGAGCAGGCCTTATGTACTTTCGCCAAGCCTCGGGATGAACACCTCCGTTCCTCTTGACCATCTTGTTGATGGGCAACTGTCTTGTCCAACTCATAAGCGTCTCGTACGCCTCCCCATCCCTTCTCCCGATCGCGCTGCCCAGCCCAGCGTCCGTGAAGTCCCACGCATCAGTGAGCCCAATAGCGTCCGGCAGAAGCTCATCAAACAATCTTGTAAGCGTATGCCGAATTTCATCCAACTGCTCTTCCGACAAGAAACCATCCTCGACAAAAGCCAAGGCGTCCGCCGACTGCGGGTTCACAATCGTCGACAACGCAAACACCGATCTCAGCTTCTGCAGCACACTCTTCACCTCTTCATCCGCGACCTTCTCTGCAGCTTCGACGAACTCCCTTAAGATGAGATACTCAGTGTGCGCCCTCGCTGCACTCATCAACCCCATGACGCACTCATTCCACGCTTCACCCTTGCTCCTCCCCTTCTCCACTTCCCTCCTCAATCCCCTCGCCGCCCGATCAACCAGTCTTTGCGCCCGGTGTTGAAAGATCAACAACTGCGTCTTCTCATCCCTCGCATCTCTGAAGTCAACCTCCGTACACCGCCTCGTATACGGCGCCGCAAGATATTTCAAGTCCTTCGGCAGCCCTTGCTCCCCTGACTTCCCTGCAAATCCCGTAAACTTCATCAGATACCTCGCCAGCTGCTGGAACAACACATGCGTGTCTCCTTCACCAGTACACATCATCGCAGAAGTCTGAACCAGCTCCGGCAGACCCGACGTGACGAGATAACCCTGCCCACCACAGGCCCTCCTCGCATCCTCCGTTCCCTCAGCCGCGATCGCCGACGACCACGCCTTCATCCCGGAGATGAGCGCATGCGCGTCCGTCATGGTCGAAAAGTCACCCTCCTCGCTCCTCCGCTCAAACTCCCGGTGAACATCTTCGGTATACTTCGACGCAAACAAGATGCCATACGCCTTCGCCACCAAAGTCAACAGCCGAAAGTGCTGGCTGCGGAAGCTCATCAACAGAACCTCCTCCTCATCCCCCTTTCCGAACGGGAGCGTCCCCTGCACCCTCACCGTCGAATATCTCGTTGCGATCGTCGCAGCGGCTGCGAGCTGCACTCCGTTAACCCACGTCATTTTCGACCTCGTCACCTTCATCGTCCCATACGCAGTCTTCTCATGCGCCCCCTCCCGCCTCTCATACACCCCGTCCCTCCTAACCGCCGCCTGCGCCATCAACATATTCCCCCTCGGCACCCTCACCCCCTCAAACCTCACGAACCCGTTGTCGTTCTGGTTATGGCTCATCTTGACCCCGATATCTCCCAACTTGACCCCCTCCACCGGCCGCCCCGTTTCCACGTCCCTTAATTGCACCATGAACGGATGCACCCCCTCATCCTTGCGCCGTGTAACCAACCTCGCCATCACAATCGCATGCGACGCCGAGAACGCAAGACTCCCCGACCAGAACTTGGTACTCGCCGCGCCCCCCGGCGAACTTATCACAAACTCGTCCGTCGCAGGATCGAACTCCGCCACCGTCCCGAGCCCACGCACAAACGTCCCGTGGCCCAGCTCCGTCTGCACGTATGCCCCGTTAATCCGCCCCGCGAGCGCAGGTTTGAGCCAGCGCGCCTGCTGCGCCGGCGTAGCCATCAGCTGCAGCATCTTGACGAACATGGCCGGCGAGAGGCCGAAGGGGGAGTAGTTGAAGAGCGTGTAGCGCGGCGTGAGCCAGTCAAAGTGGGCATGGTTGTGCGTCCGGCGGTCTTCCCAGACGGCGCGGCCCATGCGGAGGCCGTCGAGATATCTGGGTTGTTTGTCAACATAAAACGTCGCTTGCGTGAAAGAGATGGACGTACAAATCCTCGCGGCTGGTCTTGGCATAGTGCCCCGGCAGACGCGACGTATCATCCGTCCCGAGCGCCTTCTCGACCCTCGCCCAAGCCGCACGTCGAGCGCGGACAACAGACGCCCCGCCGTAGATGAGGTTTGTGAGCTTTTCAACGTCGAAGCTCGTGCGGGAGCGCGCGTTGGCCATGGCCAGCGCCTGCTTCGATATCGACTTCAACGCGGCGGGCATCGTGAGTGAGTGCAGGATGCCCCCAGATTGGGATCAAAGAGAGAAAAGACGGCGGATTGTGGATGGTTTGCTGCACATAGGCCTCCCCGATGGGTTCACGGAGAAGGGGGGGGGGGGGGGGGCACTCTTCATAAGGTCTCCAGCATTTCCAGATGCCCATCCCACCGTAATACGCATCGGAGACCGAACTTGATGTTTAGGCTCACCCGACTTGACCGGAGAGAGGTTGAATGTTTACCCACTTCCTGAAATGGGACATCCTAACCGCTCACAGGATGGATGGTACGAGGATAGTTGGAGGTATCCTGCCCCGTCCGTCTTGCACCCTCTTCAGTGCGTTGCTGCCGTCCTCGATACGAGACCATTTGTTCATCACTGTCCTGATGTTCAGCTGCACAATAGCTGGCATCATCCTTCGAGGCAAGTCCATCTTCATCTCTCACAAACCTTTCATCTTTTCCCAATGACCAGCAACCAGTACAGAGGACCTCTTAACCCATTCAAACCCAGAAGCACCCCCATACCAAAACAGCACTCACGAACTCCTATCCCAAGCTCAAGACAAAACCACCACAAGCCCACCTCTCGCTTATTGACCACCTCCCCATCTTATCAGATCAAACCCGCCCCTCGGACAAAGAAAATGGGCCGGCCCGAAGCCCCACCCTGCATCCATTCAGGGGAGGGGCGGCACCCGATCCCCAATCGTAAGTTTGACAGTCCTTCAATCCAGGGATCCCACGCGGCTCACCTACCTAATACAGCAATCCTGTTACAAAACTCGCCAAGACCAAGACGCCGTCAGATTAAGCCTCGACGTCAAAGAGATCCAGTTCGGTATGGGGCAGTGTACAAGTATCCCGTCGGCTTTTGGGTAATGGGTCCCAGTACGGGCTCCCTCCGTGACGTCCAATCACCCCTGGACATACAACGGCAAATTTCCGCGAGCAACATGGCCTTGCTTGGTTTTGATATCCGAAATCCGAAATCCAAAAGACTTTTTCGTCCTCTACCTGGTTTTTGAGGATGGGAAAACCTCAGTCGTTAAATAAAACCTAGCTATTTTGCGAATGTGCACAGGATATTTCCTCTACTCTGTACGCGCGAATAAATAGCGTCTCAATGGGCACAAATCCCCACATTCGCGTCAATACCAGCCTATAGCCAGAGGTACTCGCGTCTTTAACGCAGTCCTGGGGGATGTCAGACGTCAAACATACCAACATGTACAGACCTAGCATGTTGCGGATCTCACAACACCAGTTCTTCGCCAGCTTATGCGCCTCTCCAATCCACCTTCACACGCCGGTGGGATACCACTATCGCACACTGAAGGTCCATCCTCGCCAGCAGGATCTCATCCTGGCCCTTCGACGTGAGAGATGTGTCACTTGTCCCACTTAATCTCGCGTGGTGGTGTGAGGTACTAGAAAATAGATCGGAGTTAAGACGCCTAGACATCGGTGATCAGACGGCGACGGATGGCCCTCCTGGTTAGTCACTGTGTTATTCAAGCAAAACGTGCAGTCATCACAACATAGACCAGAGAATGCTAGGTATAAATACGTCGCATCATTACACGGGAAGTTATCCCAACGTTGAAATCTATCTTAGCACACAGCAGAATAACGCTCATACATAGTCATAATCATCCCAAACACATCTAATACCATTGCCCATACGCCATCCAATCCACGTATACTTAATCCCGCAGGTACTTAAGGAGCTGGTCACGCTCCTCAGGAGGCATGGTGCGGAGGACTTCGCGGACACCACGCATGCCAGCGTTGGCATTATTCCTCAAGATGGCGCTCAGCTCAGTGGCCAAGTTATCAGCCTTGACAGCCTCGATTCTCTCCGTGATTGACTTGCGGTTACCCTCGTACCACTCAGAAACCTCGCGATCGTTGGTGGCAAAGTTGACAACACCAGACCAAGACTCGAGGAACTGGAGGTTGCGCTGGCGAGCCTCGGGAGTCTGGGTGCGGTCGGAACCGGGTCCGGAGGTGACAATGGTAGAGTTCATGCGCTTGAGGAGGTACTCCTCGTTGAGACGGCGGCGCAGGCGCCAGTAGAAGTAGCGACGAGAGTTGCTCCACTCCAGCTGGTCGCGGATAACCCCCTTGGCCTTCATGCGACCGGCACGGTCGTGAAGGTCGGCGAACTGAACAGCGATCTGGGAGTAAACGGGCAGAAGCTGCTTCTCGCGGATCGTCATCTTCTTCTTAAGCTCGTCGGCCTGCTCCTTGGGAAGGTCTGCGGTCATCTGCTTCTTAAGAGAGGCGTAGACGGGGTCAAGGCGAGCCATGGTCTCAAGCTGCTTGTCCTTACGGTACTTGATACCGATGATACCCTCGGGCTCGAGGACACCACCACGGGCATCGACGTCGGCGTACATCTCCATGTAAGTGGGGTTGATTGTGGGGTCGACAACGACCCAAGAGCCACCACGAAGCTCACCGAAGGGAGGAATGTAGACGAAGACGGGCTGCTCGTACTTGACGAGGGCGTCGACGATATAAGAACCGTACTTGAGAACCTCATTGTACATGTCGCGCTGACCACCAGAGAAACCTCTCCAGTTGGCGAGGATCATGAGAGGCAGCTGCTCACCATTGTTGAAGTCGTTGATGGCCTGGGCAGTCTTGAAGGCAGAGTTGGGGTACCAAACACCACCAGCCTCGTTAGTGACCTGCTCGATGGAGTCGGGGTTGGCAGGGTCGGCAGGCGTGATGTTCTCGACAGTGCGGGTCTCAACGGCAATGACACCCATGGGGATACCGTTGAGGCGGGCGCGACCGACAACGACGGTGCGGGCCCAGCCGCCGAGAGTCTCGACGAAGGAGTCCTTGTCGAAGAGACCGGACTCGAAGGTGCCGTCCTCGTCGGTGCGGCCGTGAATCATATGCCTGACATCATAAGGCTGCTTCTGAGGAGGAGTGAAGACCACGTCACGATCCCAGTTATCAACACTGGGGCTGATAGGAACCGGGTTGCCACGGCTCTGGGGAACGAACGACATCCACTCAACGATCTTGGAGACACCATCGAAATCGTCGGCACCAGTCATGTGAGAGACACCATTGCGGTACATGATCTGGGTACCACCGAGCTGGAGGTTAGAGGTGTAGATCTCACGACCAAGAACATCGTTCAAGGCAGGGGCACCTGTGAGGATGATGGGCTGGCCCTCAATCTGGACAGCACGCTGTCCAAGACGGACGAGGTAAGCACCAATACCTGTTCTCATATTAGCCATGTCCAGTTTAAGAAAATCATTTTGTACTTACCGACAGAGCGGCACGTCACCAAGGTGACGGTGAAGATGTCGTTGTAGGCCTTGCTGGTGGCACCGGCGATGAGACCAGAACCTCTCAGGCACTCAACACCGAGACCATCCTCGGAACCGACAATGGTGACAATCTTGTGGCGCTTCTCGCCGTCCTCGGAAACCTCCTCGGTGATGACGTCCTTGGCAAAACGCTTCTTGGCCTCATCGTCAAGGTACAAGTACTTGAAACCGGAATCCTGCTTGTTGGCATCGTTCCACGCAACCTTGAAGTAAGGCATGAGCTCGTTGGCGACACCGAGACGAGCACCGGAGTTGGCGGAGAGGTAGATGCGGGGGATACCAAGCTTGCGAGCGAGCTCAGTGCACTTGTAGAAGAAGTTGTCCTCCTTGGGTCCGAAGGAACCGATCATGTAGGTGATATCGTTGGCGACAACAATGAATTTGCGACCCTTGGGGTACTCGGGGGTCTTGGCGTTGAAGATCCAACCAACCATACCGCAGGTGTTGGTGCCAGGCTCGCGGTTGACCTCCTGGAGGTTGTCCTTGTCATCAAGGACAAGCTCAGTGTACGAGACGCATTCACCAGATTTAGGCTGTTGGGTACCAAGAGTGCTGTGCTTCTTGACCATCTGGGTCCAAGTGTTCTGGATGGCCTGGCGGAAGAGCTCAGGGAAATCGTAGACGTACTGGGTACCCATCAGGTGAGCCTTGTAACGCTTGGGCTGCAGAGGGTTCTTGGTGGCGTAAGGACTTGAGACAGGCAGCAAGTGCATGGGACCCTTCTCCTTGGTGCCACCGATGGAGTTGAAGACCCACTCGCCCTTCTCAGACTTGCGCTCGGCGTAGATGTCGACATCAACAACGTAACCAGAAGTGTTAGTGATGATGACACGCAGAGGGTAGGGCACGCCGGTTTGAGGGTCGGTGCAGATAATGCGGATCTCAACCTGAGCGACACGAAGGCGCCAAGCACGGGCACCGAAGCGGTCCAGGAAACCCTGAAGGCTTTGCTCGACCTCCGAGGGGTGAAGCTGGAAGACGGGAGTGAAGTTTATGAAGACCTGGTTCAAATCGGAGTTGTTGTTGCCGATAATCTCAAGGGCATCGAAGATATCGTTGATGACGCGGTCAGCCTCGGAGATGAGGTACTCAGCAGTGGGGATCTCGTCTCGGAGGCGGCCGGGACGAATGACGGCGCGGGTGAAGTAGCGCTTGTCGCCATCGACGGCCTTGCCGATACCCTCGTAGACGTGAATGTTCTTGTTCTCGGTGAAGACGGGCTTGATATGGAACTTGGCGAGGCGGGCGAGCTCAAGCTGGAAAGCAAGGGCGGGCTCACTGTGACGAATGCTGTCATCCTCGATGTACTCGGGGCCACGGAAGGTGTAGTAGCCAGGATAAGAACCATCGTTGCGACCGCAGATGAAGGTGATGCGGCGGACATTGCGGGACAGAAGCTCATCCTTGAACTGCTCCACAATGGGGACGATGCGGGACAAAATCTCCTGGTCACTCTGGCTCTCAGAGTCCCTGACGGCGACGTTGATAACGGCGGAAAGCTCGTCAGATTCGACCTTGGGGGCAGCAGGCTTACGCTTGCCACTCAGGTCGGGAATGAGACCAGGCGTGCTACGCTTTCTAGCCTTATCGGAGACAGCAAGGGTCTCGAGAGCCTTGCCGAGCAGATCTTCAGCATCGTCGAGGTACTTGACGGGGACGATGACACCCTTGCGATTCGGCTCGGAGTCCCACTTGTGGTTGAGGTAGGACATGTCGCTGATGGAGTGGATGCGCTTGAAGTCGAAAGAACCGCCACTGGGAGTAGCGGGAGAAGAGGGAGCAGCAGACTGCAGAGGCAGACCGTACTCGCTCTGGCCAATCTTGCGGAGAGCAAAGTCCCAAGTGCAGAAAAGGGGAGTATCGGACTCATCGGAGTGGTACTCAATCTGCTTGAGGATGTACGCACGGTAGGCGCGGCGGACATAAACCTCAAGGGCGGCGAGGGAGACCCAGGGATCCTCGTGAGCGAAGAACAGAGTCAAAACGTCGAAGACCGTGTACTTGGAATCAACAACCTCCTTGATAACATCAAGGCTAGGCTCCCGGTGGTCCCAGGCAGCCTCGCCATAGCGTGACTCGACGACGGAAGAGCGGAGAATGTGCTCCATCTGAGCAGTGCGCTCCTCGAGAGACGGCAGAGAGCACTGAATCATGATCTCACGGGCCTTCAGGGAGACCTTGGAGGTCGTGCGAGAGGACTGGAGCTCAGTCAACTGTTGCAGAGCAGGGCGGAGGTACTTGGCGATGTTTCCAACGTTCGGCTTGTTGGGACGGTACTCCTCGAGGATCGCAAGGATCAGGGAGCTCTTGGCACCAACACGGCTGTGAGACAGAACAGTCTGCACAACCTTCCGGATGTCGTCCTTGTTCTGGTCACGGAGCTTGAGGATGACACTGTCCTCCTGAGTGCCGTGGCCAGTGAAGAGACGCTCGATGTCGATGTAAGAAGCCAAGAGGTTCTTGATAACGTTGAGCTCGTGGCCCTTCTGGCCCTCGGACCAGGACTCGAGGCATTCGTTCAGGGGAGCCAGAGTAGACTTGAGCTGGTCCGCATCACCGGCAGCAACATGCTCGTCGAGGAACTTCAGGAAAGCCTTCTGCAAAGCCTTGGCGGGGAATTCCGCGTGACGGGCCTTGGCGCGGTCGACAATCTGGGAGAACTGACTGTCCAGCTTCTGAGGCATACGGCTGTGAAGGGCAGCGAACTGAGCGTTCCACTCGCTGAAGGGCAGCTCGGGGTTGCGGAGAACCTCAATCAGCTCCTTGAGGGTGGCAGCCATGATGACGGAGTTGTCGTAGCCGAGCAGAATGTTCTTGAGGGTGTTGTGCAGGAGAGCAAACCTCTGTGCGGGCTTGGTACCGACAGCAACGGGCTCTCCGTAGATGGGGAGCTGGCCGACGAACGGCTGAGCCTGCTTGACGCGGCTGGGGTCATCCAGGGCAAGTATACCCAGAATGTCACCAGCCTCGAGAGTAGCTCCCGGCTGCTTGATGAGCTGGACGATACCATCCTCGGCAGCGATCAAAGGCATGTACATCTTCATGACCTCAACCTCGGCGAAGCTCTGGCCAGCCTTGACATGCTCACCGTTCTCGACCAGGTACTTGACGAGCTTACCGGGAGAGGGGGTGCGCAGCTGAGTGGGATCGTTCTCCTGCTCGAGCAAGCAGGTCTTGCCATCGACAGACAGACGAGTGGCACCAACCTCCTCCTTCCAGTAGACGCTGTGACTGCGTCCATCCAACAGAATCAGAAGACCACCGTCACTGAGAACACGGACACCGACGGAGCACTTGGAGCCGTTGATGAAAAGGTGGTAGGAATCCGTGCTGGCGCGAGTAGCGGTGAACTTGTAGCGGAAACCCTCGTAGATGAAGTCAATCGCGAACACGGTCTTGAGAATGTCCTTGGAAGGAACCTGACCCTTCTCCAAGCTGGTACGGTACTCGGTCATGCAGTCCTCGCTAGCAAGGTGAGCCTTGGTGACGGCACCGCAAACGACGGCCAGCATGGGGTCAGGGCGCTCGGCAGTCAGCTTCTTGGTGATGAGCTCGTCGAGCCAGCCGGTGGTAATGGTGTTGTCCTCAAAGGCCTCAGTCTCCAACAGCTTGATGAGGTACTCAACGGTGGTTCTGAAGTCACCACGAATGCTTAACTCCTTCAAGGCAACAACCATATGCTTTCTGGAAGCAGCACGGTTCTCGCCGTAGGCGAAAATGTGACCGAACTGAGAGTCGGAGAAACTGTGGATACTGGAAGCGGTACTGACAGAGAAGTAACCCCAGACGTTGGAACTACTCCTGAAGTTCAGATCGTGCATGACACCGTTGGACGGCTTGAAGCCTTCACCGGGGTCCTCAGAGGTAATTCTGCAAGCAGTGGTGTGACCCTTGGGTCTAGGACGACGCTGCGTCTTCTCGCTGCCCTCGTGCTTGAACTCGAAGTCGATCTCAGTAGATGTCCTGGGGTCAACGCCGTACAGGAGACGGATGTCGCGGATTCTGTGCAGGGGAATACCCATAGCAATCTGGAGTTGAGCAGCGGGCAGGTTGACACCACTAACCATTTCGGTAGTAGGATGCTCGACCTGGAGACGAGGGTTAAGCTCGAGGAAGTAGAACTTGTCGTCGGCATGCGAGTACAGGTACTCGACGGTACCGGCCGAGACGTAACCGACGAGTCTACCGAGACGAACGGCAGCCTCCTCCATGGCCTTGAAAGTGATGTCCTTGGCAATAGTGACGGGAGCCTCCTCGATAATCTTCTGGTGACGACGCTGGACGGAACAATCTCTGCCGAAGAGCGAGATGTTGTTGCCGTACTGATCAGCGAGCAGCTGGACCTCCAAATGTCTCGCGTTGCCAGCCAACTTCATGATGAAGATGGGCGAACCCGGAATCTCGCCTGCGGCGGCCTTGTAGAGTTGCTCGAAGCCCTCCTCGGAGAGAGCCTTACGGATACCCTTGCCACCACCACCTTCGGAAGCCTTGATCATGACGGGGAAGCCAATGGACTTGGCCTTCTCCAGACCCTCCTGCCATGAGGTAACGCATCCCTTGGAGTAGATCTTGTCGGCAACAGTGACGATACCATCGCTGTCCACCTCGACCTCGTCAACACCGGTTCCTGACCAGGGAATGCAGGGCACCTCGGCGTGCTGTGCAACGATTGTTGAGGAGATCTTGTCACCGAGAGATCGCATCGCAGATCCTGGGGGACCGATGAAGACGATCTTCTTGGGGGAGGCGGCGAGGGACTCGGGAAGCTTGGGGTTCTCGGATGCGTGACCCCTGGGGAAATCTGGTTAGCGATTATTGGGTCTAGAGGGGTACGGGAATACTCACCATCCGGCCCAAACGGCATGGACATCCATACGCTCGGCGATATCGACAATCAAGTCGACGTTGGCGTAGTTGTGGTTGTTGGTGCCACCGGGGACTTCGACGTAGTGGTCAGCCATGCGGATGTAATCGGCGTTGGCAGCCAAATCTTCGGGGGTAGCCATGACAGTGAACTGAATGGCCTTCTCGTCGCCGAACGTCTCGTACGCCCATTTTCGCACCGAACGGATCTCCTTGACGGCGGCAATACCGTTGTTGGCGATCAGAACCTGTATTCATGCCTCGTCAGCTTCTGTGGTCTACGCGTCCTACGCAATCACAAGGCTCGGATCTCTACGCACGTTGGTGATGACGGTGTGCCCATCTTGCTGGGCGACAAAGTCCTTGACCTTTGAGGCCGGGGCGTTGGCCAGCTTGTTGCCGCCAATGAAGTGGTCGGCGATCTTGTGCTTCTCGGCGTACGTCGCCTTGCCGTTAACGTGGGGTACGGTCCGGCCGGAGCCGGTGGCTGCTGTGATTTCGGTCATGATTGCCGTGTGTGGTGAGGAGGTGTTGCGGGTATCTTAGGGGGTGACCGTCATGAATCGGGTGAGCTCTAGGAGCTTAATTCGGCAGAAGACACAAGTCGGGGAGAGGTTGCTCGAAGGGGGAAGATTCGAGCAGGAGATTAATTCGTATAGTCGGGCTCTGCAACTAAACAGAACAGGGTATTCGCAGAGCAATGGTTCGACGGGGTTGTAGGACAGAGATTGTTCGGGTCTCTAGAAAAGGCGGAAAGTGTCATGTTAGCTACGAAACCACAAAAAGTTTCTTGTTGGGGAAGCAAAGGCCACTGGCAGCGACGCAGGAGGGCCAGGGGTGCGATCGCCGCCGCGGCAGAACATTTGTGAGGGAGAGCGGTGCGGCGGGAGACGCAGCGACAGGCTGGGTCATGGGCTGGGGACAGCGAGCGAGGGGTGCCTTTCGGTGTGCAGGGCAGCCAACAGCCACTCACTAGCAGAGCAGCGACATCAACTCCAAGACGTACCTGGTTGGATTGGGAAGCTTTGTGAGACAAGAGCTTCCTTCTTCTGTCTTGTGGCTAGGACAGAAGTTCTATAAAAACAAGAGTGTCAGAAAAGGGAGAATGGAAGGGAGAGAGTGGGAAAGAGGAGCAGAGAAGGGGAGCCACAGTCGGGATGGCGAGGGAGAAGCGTGGTGTTATTGTATTCGGGGAGAGAGGGACTGCGTCTATGGACTTTTTGGATGAAGTGGATTGTTGGTGTGGACTGCTGAACTGCAACTGCGTGGACGGTGGTGCTGGGGACAAGGAGTCGACGGGTGTTCCGGGGTTCAGTTGAGGGAATGTGAGGTGGAAGTGCAGGGGAAAGTGACTTTGGTGACCGGGGGGTTTGGAGCTGACAGATGTCACGGATAGAAGTACCTTTTTCTGGAGATGGAGGTATATCGGGATGGACAAATAAAAAAAGATGGGTGCCGGGAAGGGCTGATTGGGGTCGTGATAGCGTGTGTTGGGAGGTGAGTGAGATTGGGGTGACGTGCTGAGTGAGAGTGCCAGTGGGATTTCCGTACTTGGAGTATGTAAGTGGGTGAATTAAATTTCCCTCGACACTGCCGCCGGCCGGGGAGGCTTTGTGTTGTCGCTCTGCCTCTTTTCGGTCAAGAAGGAGGAGAGGTTCGGTGGGGGGCACGTTGAAGATTACGGACAGCGCCGGGGACGGGGGAGAGAAGGAGAGGAAAGAAGATGCTGGGTCGCGCAGATGGAAGGAGCGACGAAGGCGCACCTGGCTGTTATATTCACTTCACGATACCTTACTCGGCCTTACCTAAAGGCGGTGGTTACCAAGACAATGTGCACCTTGAAGAAAGCAGAGTAAGCACGCAAGTGCGGTAAGGCGAGGCAAGGCAAGGAAGGATCACAGCTGGGAGGTCTGAGTGAGGCAGGTCTGAGATGCTCTTTCCCGTGTTGATGGAGAGAGCAGGCAAGGCAAGGCAAGGTGCGTCCCCGATTGTGCTCTGCGCGCTGGGAAGGTACATCAGGTACATTCGATTCCCGATCGAGGTACTTGCATCGGTGCCCTCCAGCGGGTACCTCTCCCAAGTACCTCTTTCCACCGGGCGACGGACTCCTTCCACCGACCAGACCAGATCGTCGTCCTGAGTCCCGTCCTCATCCTCCGCCAAAATCTCCCACGCATCACCATCTTGAGACCCGACCAGACCAGGCGCCAGCCCAAGAGCCCCCGCCTTGGCTCCGTTTCTGCTTCTCCCGGTGCCGTGCTCTCCCCTGGCAGCAGTCAGTAGAGCGCCAGGTACACCCAGCAACAGGGGCTTGGTCGAGTCTGTGTGTGTGCAGAGAGGACCGATGCTGGTGATGTGTGCTATGTGCATCTCCTGCGCAAGTGCTGCTTCTTCCCTCCCAAGTGAAAAAAAAAACATTGGCCGACGCCTCGCCCAAACTACCGGCCCTACAGCTTGCGCTCACAGGTTTTAGCACCCTCTGCATTGTTGGAATATGCGGCCCCCTTCCACCCGTCCATCCATCCATCCGTCCATCCAGCATCAATCAATTCAAATCCCCTCCCTCAACCAATGGCCGGGATGTTGGGGAAGCTCCTGGCTGGGCGTGGGCGTGGGCGTCACTGAGAGTGTGGTGGTGGGCGTGGTGGTGGGCGTGGGCGTGGCGGACCAGCGGGCTGCAACAGTCCTTATCCATGTCTCTCCCGACTCTCGAGGGTCGCCAAGCTCGCGCCTCTCATCTCAACTTCCAGAGCTCTGGCTCCAGCTCCTTGCGTTTCCAGCAGCCCGCCTAGCCCAATCTCGGCCATGGGTTGGGTCAGGTTGGCAATGTCTGTATTCAGAGCTGATCTGCCCCAAATTCTCGCCCTGCCGGCTGGGCTATGGCCGAATGGGAAACCCCAATCCCCAAGCAAGACAACAGAGACGACGAGGGGGAGAAAAAAAAAAGTTGAGGACTGGAGAGGGAACAAACGTCAACCTGCAGCATCCCTTGATCCACCAGCACCAAGTTGCGAAAGATACATCGGCCAACGCCAGGGACTCGCCAGGGCTTCAGGTACCGATCACGCACGGCGGGGATACGTACCCTGCCATGGCCCCTGCCCCCAGGGGTTTCTGCCGTGCCGTTGCTACTTGCTGGAATTTTTTTCAGATTTCAGCCAGCAAGGTGCTCACTTCTCCAATCAAAGCTCGTTCTTTGCAGCTCGGGAGATCCACCTGCAGCCTTCGGGACGTTATCGATAGGCAGCTGCGAATCAAGCCTGCGCCAAAGCTCCCTCTTCAGTGCAGGTGCTCTGAGGTACTCTGGGCAGGTACTCTGGGCTTTATTTCCCGTTTCCCATTCCTGCCGTCATTGGCGATGTCTTTCTGGGGAAATTCTGAGAGGTCGCACCTCAACACCTCGTCATCGCCAGACCAAACATTATGCACCGCCCACAATTCAGACGCAGACCAGCTCTGGTTCTCCCTCGACCTAGTCTCGTGCCTCTCGTTATGTCGAGCCGTCGTTCTTCAGCGACAACTCCGAATCGGGACTGCACTGCTGCTAGGTTGATGGTGCCGGCCCGGTTCGATAGCTCTGTGTGCGCAAGTACATCGTGTGGATGGATCGGTCAGCAACCTTGCCACCACCGAACACCGACGGGCCTCTCCCAAGCAATGCCCGAAGGCGCTGCTAGAAACCAAGACCAAGGCAGAGACAATTGCGCTCTCAGTCGCACATTGCTCACAGGACGGCACGTCACACACTGACGCCGCACCACCGACCGTTAGACACCGATCGTCACCGCCGTATGATTGCACCCAGACCCGACCCGACGTCCACGAGTCGACATCTCCGGCCCAGCACCCACCGGGCGAACGACCAGGCCCAGCAGCCAGCATGCCATGCCCGACCTGGCCATGCGCGCATCGCATTCTGTCCCCATTGGCATCTGGCATCCCGTCTTCATCGGCCCCGAGATCTCACCAGGCGGGCACTGGCCACTGGGCAGCAAGGCCCTTCAAGTTTCATCACAATCTCCATCAGCTACGCAACACACCCCTCCAGTCCAGTCCCGATCGCGCAGGCGGTCAGCCAGGTGTCGCCAGGGGTGCAAGCCTCAACAACCTAACCGTCTGCTCGCTTACGCACCTCTAAACCGCCTAGCCTCGCCGGTTCTCCGTCCGGGGACGACCATCAGCTTCCGCTAGTCCCTCAGCAGCAGCGAGCACATCCCAGGCTTTCACTTCCGCTGGACGATGAAATTTGAACGTCGATCTCAAGCCCAAAGGCCAGCGGCCAACGGGCCACGGCAGACCGGGTCAAGCGCACCATTGATTGGCTCAAGTGGCAGGAGCGAGTTCCAACTGCCCTGTCTAAACTGCTTGTCTCGGACAAACACTTTGAATGAACAGCGCCAAAAGTCTCTTTCCGCTGTCCAGTATCACAAAACTGCATTCCCCAGGTCCAATGTCTTGGGGAGGGGCTCCCATCGGCTTCGAACGGCTCCGTTGCAAGACAAGTGGAAGGGACCAGCCCGATAAGGGGCCAGGCTCAGTGGTGGTTGGTGCTTGGCTTTCAATAAAGCCAGGCTGAATTTTCTCATTTCATCCAGATCCACGATGGCGATGGGCTTGTCCATCTCGCTCCCCCAACAATTGGGATTTTGGGACACAATTTGGGGGTCCTCTTCGATGGGTCCCTTCCAGAAATGCCAGGGGTGCATGCTGAGCCAATGGGAGGTGGACGAAAATAAACAAGGCCCCCCCCCCACTCGAAGGGGGGAAAACACAGAGCGCCGCAGAAAAAAAATCGCCAACCAGCGCCCGACCAAAAGCAGAGCTTCTCCACCCGCAGATCCCCAACATCTTGTCCGTCCTTCTGCGGGCGTGGAGACCGTGCAGCGCCGCCACGGCAGCAACAACATCGGACCCGGCCTGCCATTGACCCATCTGCAGCGGTGCAGCCAACGACTTTGAGCCCGCCGAACCACCATGTTCCTGATTCTCCCGCCCTCAACTTCAGGCCCTCAACCCTGTTCGCCTATCTCCCAACCCAACTACGGATACAGAGTCTTCCGCGCTAATTAGCATGTCTTTCTGCAGCCTGGACGCACCCGTGTTACCTCTTGCCGCTGCGGCTACCACTACCGCTACTGCCGCTCCGAAGCCGAAACCTCCTTTCTCCCATCATCCTCCTTTCGCCGAGGTCAACATCCCCGGCCAGTCCCTACAGACCGCCCACCAAATCCACAGCAACGCAACCGTCAGCTTCGTTGACACCACCGCCCGGACTTCCGTTCGTCCATATCCCACCCATTAACAAAGTACATCCCCTCACACCCCAGATGGTTGTGACAACCGAACGCCCCAAAGCGAGAGAACCTCCGAGCTTTGGCCCCCAGGTCGTCCTGTCCTCGGCGCCTCGTATGGATCGATGCTACGCTAGCTCCCTATAGAGATACGCTTACCCGCACTAAGAACGGGCAAGCAGATCCGATCATGTCAAAGCTGGGGACCCTCTGCGCGCAATCTGATACTCCCACCTCAACTTGGCATCCACCGTCACCTACGACAAACGACGGACGACGCTCTTGATTGGATGATGGCTTCCTTCAGTCTGGCTGGGACTAGGCCGCCATGGTCCGCTTTCTCGATTTCTATCCCCAGTAATAGCCAAGCTCTGAATTCATCTTGAATCCGTGACACCGGTCATTGCCGGTGAGGCAGCCCGCCTCTACCTACCTATGCAGCGGGATGCTTTGGACGTCGAGATCCACTCCCGATGGGTATATGACGGAAGGGGGGCTCCCCCATCTACAAATACGACGTTCTCCCCTGGCCATCACTTGGAATCCAAAAGGCACTCGCCCCCGCTCCCTTGTGAACGAGCCGCATGGCCTCGTGCCTGCAGTAGAACGGTCACCTACTGTATCGTGTCTCGAGCGGCTCTGAACGCCGGTCTTAGCTCATCCGTCCGAACTGACCTTGCAGGTGCGTGCATCCACGTAGTCAGCGTGTTGCTCCGAGACTGCAGCTGCACGACACATTGGCCAAACGAAATCGGTCTTCCAGATGGCATGGCCCCGTGACAGGGGACGAAGTCAACGCCTTGGGCCGTCAAGTCCCGAGGCTCAGATGGACTCGTTCGCGCTCACATACGCACTCCGCAACTCATTTTTGTCTGATGAACGGCGTTCAGTCAAAGTAGGCATGAGACTTGAGGCTGCCTATTTGTCTCGCACGAGCCTCGACTAGATGACCCGCTTGTTCTCGACTCGAAGTGACTTGGCCGAATGTTGTCCGCTGTGGCTAGTGCAAGAGCCGCAATGAAACAAACAAGCAGAACCGATGACGTGGATCCGGTTCCTGCATCCTGCTAAGTGCCGCAGTTAGGGCGTAGCGGTTTTACATTCACATGCAGAGAACGTGTACACCGGCCGGCCCATGGGCAGTCCCTATTCTTAGACTGGGGTAAAGACATCTGCCGATGATCTCCCAGCGAAGTCCGGCCGACTAGAAGGGGGAATTGGATCCTAAATACGTGACATAAGCTAAGCCCGTAAGAAGCTGACCATGACCATGGCTGTGCTTGTTCCACGTATCGGATTATTTTCTTGCTACACGATTCGATTTCTACGAGGCCTATGGGGAACAACACCTGAACCGATTTGAAGTACGCATGATTCCATGGCTCCTAAAAGCCCGTCGCTGGTACAAACAGCATGGTCACGTACGAGATGAGGATGTCTCCGACTCGCTGTGGCTCAATGAGGCTGGAGCGGCAAGTTCCGGGGTATGCCGGACATCATCCACTCTGCGTCTTGCCACCTCACCCTACCCATCAACTGCTGACAGAGATTGCGATCTTGCAGGTCTGTGTCTTTGACTGTTTAATGATGTTGGGTCTCAATGTTAAGTTTAATCCGTAGTTACATATTGTCATTCCACGCGTAGTCGCTTCAAATGACTCTAGGTTCTGGCGTGGGTCTTCGTTATCAAACACAACGAAAAAGCAAAATAAATTAGTTGAAACACTCCTCACTCTACCCGCGCTATATATTGTCTGAAAGTGTTCACTTCAGTAGAGACAGTCCGAACTGGTGTATAAACCTCAACGAGGGTATTTACCTTGAAGCCGGAAGATACAACTTGGAATATAAAAGTCTCAATGTCTCAAGCTTCAGTAACATGCCACGATTTCTGGATGCGTAAGCTGTTAGTTATGTTTAAATCTCTCTGAGCAGCATAGATTTGTGTACTGAAATATTGTAGGAGTCGATCAGAGTCGCTGGGTCTCGACTCCAGTGTAGCAAGTGTGTCAGGGTGGTGTTGAAATTCGACGCCCCTCGCGACACGCACCACACTGGCCACACTCCGAACGAAAGCGAACACGGCGGGATAGGTGTTTTGAAATGGCATGTTGCGATGGATCTTAACAGCGAAACTGCTGGCTGGTACTTTGGTGATCAATTGGAAGAACCAGACTGGCTCATGATTATGGAGCCCAATTGTTATCATCTAGCGAAGCGTTGGTTGGAAACGCCCTTCTGCGGTATTACTCCCAAACATTGACAAACAATACATCCAACACACATTAGGCCTCCTTCTTGATCAAAGGTCTGAACTTGTCAAGGCGGTCTTTTGGTCCATTTTCTGTCTGCTAAAGAGTCAAGAGAACACGCACCCTCTTCGTCCATCTACCAAGCCAGTCTCTTCGCCATGATGGATGCCGTCGTTGTCGGGGTCATCTTCGCGCTTCTCTCGCCGAACAGTAGTCCAACTGCGGACATACTCATTATCCTCCATCCTCCCCAACAAAGGTTCAAACCACCGAAACATCTCTCTGCCGCCCTCCAGGTCCGTCGCAACATACCCACACTCCTCCGCGCTCTCAAAAAACACCCCGCCAAAATCCCGAATAACCTCACACTTCTCATCCATGCTCAACACCATCTCCATCCGCCTATACCACCCCTCAGGCGTCACCGGGAACGTCCGCCGCGTCTCGTCCGACCTGCCGTAGGCGTCGACAACCACCACTGAGGGCACATCCGCAGAGAACCGCACAACCCAAACGCCGCCTGTCGAAGGGTACCCGACGTGCGTGTCGGGCGGGTGGTGGAAGTCGTACATGACCTCCTCGTCGTGGAGGCGCTTCCTGTGGCCCGCGTAGGTCGCCCAGCTCGGCCACCAGAGCGCCCCGAGACGGAGCATGCGCGTCGCGAGGGCGTCTTCGACCTCGGCGGTGGAGGCCTCGGTGTCGTGTGTGCGAGGGAGGTTGAGGTAGACGAGGTCCACGGCGGAGGGGTGCGATACGACGATGCCGCCTGTGCTGGGACGGACGACGAGATAGCCTGTCCCGCTGTAGAAGTTGGACCGCTTGGGAGGGGTTGGGGGTGTGTGGAGGGGGTCATATGCGTCGTAGCATATTTCCATGTTGGTGGGTTGGTTGGGAGGTCAGTTGCAGTTTGAGACGCGTCGTCAAAGATGGAGGGTACCGATATAGAAAGTGGTTTAGCCAGTGGCGTATTGAGTATCTGTTCGGCGAGGCAAACCTGTCGTTGGAGCTGCAGACGAACCAACGAACCTGGTCACGTGGGTGATTTTGTTTGCTGCCTTATGGTGTTGGGACAGGTAAACGTTGCAAATGCGGTTGGACATCTAGGCAGAAGTCGTACCATTGCTTGTCACTCCCAACTTTATCTGACTATTTACCAGGCTCTACTTCTTATGAATCCGTAGACGTCACATCGTATATAGGACCAAAAAAGACCATACTCCAAGGTACCAACGCCTTCACAAAGAACCTCAGCCTCTTTCACACGGCCACCTAGCTACACCCCGCCCATACCAGACTCTCTAAGAACGGATTGATCCCACTAACTATCTATCGCATCCCCAGCCACCCCCTGAAAACTCGCATCAAGTGTAACATGGAAGATGATGACCTCGAAATATGCGACGACATCGCAGACCCGCAGTACCAACACCCACCCCGCCCCATGAGGTCAAACATATTCACCGGCGGGCCAGGCCACCTTGTATCCCACCCCTCTCTCGGAGGCATCGTCATCTCAACCCCATCATCCATAGACCTACAACACCTCAACCTCCCCCGCACCCACGACACCAAATTTTCCTCCTTCCCCAAGAGCGAAGAAGACGACCTCGCACAACGCATGCTCCGTCTCGGCGCGCACTGGTGGCCCGACTGGGCCACCTACGCACGACACCAGGAACGTCTCGACAACGGGACCGTCTACGACTTCCACATGCCCCCGGACGTGTACGTCGGGTACCCGTCCAGCGGGGGTGTGTGGGTGGCCAGGTACGTGCCGGACCGAGACCACTTCCGCCACGGGCAGACGTTCTCGCTTCCGCAGCGGCCGACGGAGTGGAATAGGGGCATGCACCGTGTGCTGACGATGGACGAGAAGTGCGAAGCGTTAAAGGCGTTTGGGGCTACGTTCTATCCTCGAGTAGAGGACTGCGTGGACCTCCCCAAATCCGTGGAAGAGGGCCGGGAGAAGTTCCAGCGATACGAGAAGAGTTTGGAGGACATGGATGACGACGACTACCGGAGTCAATGGTTTCTGAGATTTCATGGTGTTAATCAAAGCGGAGACGTCGTGGGGAGTGCCACAGAATCGGGCAGCAGGTGGGGCTGCGTCATGTTATGATCACAACAGCCTCATCCCGAGTCACGTCAAGCAAAGCAGACCACCAGGTCGGGGCATTAAAATCCAGTATATTCAGACCAGGTGTGGTAAAACGGAATGGGAGAGGGAATAAGTGTAAAGGCCCGCAAGCACAATAAACCCCGGCACCGCCATGCTCCCGTCCAAACTCATAATCATACCAACGCCCTAATGCATATATATCCACGCCGGACCCCGGCCCCCGTAATCATCATAAACAAGAATGGTTTGGTTTGGTTTCGACAAAGGAAAAGTGGTTTGTAAACTGAAGACGACTTTCTTCTCTTTGTCGGTCTTCCAATTCGAAAAGGATAGAATAATGGTAATGTTTGGGCGCCTCGCTGTGCTCGCACCGTTTCCCCGCCATGCTATGATGCACGACTCTAAAGGTAATAGTAGTAATCAAAAACACGAGTTCCGCCTCCTGTGGTATCAATTCTGCTTCGCCTCGAGATGTTCAAGCAACGCTTTCAACCTTAGTACGTCTCCTCCTCGACCAGGTCCTGGGGTCCGATTCTCGAACTCCTCAGGCACATAGAGCTTCGCCTGCCGGATACACTGCCTCCACTTTGGCGTCGGCTGTTTGGCATTGGAATGCCGCTGGTCGGCATGGGGATGCCACTGATAGAGCTGTCGGCCTCGAGGCGGGAATATGTGCCTCGTCTGCTGGGTGTGCGGTACTCGTCCTCGTCGTCTTCGGGCATTTCCATGCGGTGGTGGCTCACACTAATTGACCTTCCATGTCCGCGAACGCTGCTCCTCAAAGAGTCACCCAGAGAGCTCCGGGGTCGTCCCAGAGGTGTCCTAGTGCCCGACATGCTAGTACGGCTCATAGGACGAGGAGGTGCCATGTCGGTGCGACTTGACGGCCGGGCGTATGATGTGCTAGCTCGCGAACTTGGCCGGGAGATTGACTCATCGTGGCCGGCGTTGGGATTCCGGTTGGGCAGAGGGCCGAACGACAACCTGCTGACACCCGACGTACTAAGGCGGGGCACATGCTTTGATGTTGTGCTGGCAGAGAAGTTGGATGGCGTTTCGTCGCCCCGCACTGAAGAGGCGGTGGAGCCCGTTGGGCGCTTGCGAGAGCGGATCGTAACCGTCGAAGGCACACTGTGGACTCCATTGACTGAAGATCGGGGCGAAGCGCGGGGCGGCGTGGTGACGGGTGCGGGAAGCTTTGATCGAGCATTGTGGACGCGAGCTTCCAGGCGCTGCATTTGCGCCGTGAGTGATCGGATATGGCTAAGCGAGTTGGTGGTAGGCATGCGCTGAGAGGTTGAGCGGGGCGCCGTGCGAGTGGCAGGAGTGCGGGTGGTGGTGTTGGCACCGGAGACGCGACCGCCGGTAGGTCGGCTGCTCGTGACGGAGGCAGTGAAGGATCGGGGCTTGGGGGTGACGCTGTGCTCGACGGATGGCAGGCGGGAGACTTTGCGCGTCGTCGATGCGGGTGTCCTGGTGACCGTCCGCCTGGGTACAGATGCGGAGACGTCGGACATCGGGGGCGAGGGCGGTTCCATGAGCTCGGCCTTTGTGGCGGGCAGAGCCTCGGAGTCTGGTGGGGTTGTGACCATGGGTGAGCTCGCTGTCGAGTTGGGAGAGTGCTCCGTGTTCTTGTCAAATGTAGGTGACGACATGACGGAGAGGTCGGTGGAGATGTGGGACAGGTGGCGTGCCTCTTGCTTCTTGAGCTTGTCTTGGAGCAGCTCGGCTTCGATCTTGAGATCGGCAAGCTCCTCACGCAGACGTTGCGCCTCGATGCGCAGGGTCTCTCGCTCTTGCTCGCCCAACTTGATTTCCTCCTCCATCATGACTGCACGCTCGATCGCAACGTTATATTTTGATTCAAGGTCCTCGAGGGACGACGTCGTGTTTCGCGCCTGTCGCTCGAAATCGTCGTTGGCGACTTCAATGTCGCGCAGCTTTAGCTGCATGGTCCTGTTGGTATCGCGCAGTGTGGTAATCTCCTTCTCCAGTGTGTTTTGAGCCGAGTTTGCTTCCGTCTTGGCTTGCTTGTATTTCGTCTGCAATCGCACATGGTCAGCGCTGGCCGTCGCAACCGCATCCATCCCTAGATGTCGCCGGCGGGAGAAATCTCACCTTCCACTCCTCAACCTCGAACTTGAGGCTCTCGGCCTTCTCCTGCAGGCCGCGTTCCCTCTTCTCGGCGGCGTCAATGTCCTTCTCCAACTCTTGCTCCAGCTCCTTGCTGGATTCGCGGAACTCGGCAAGTTCTCCCTCAAGCACCTCGTACTGGGCCTTGTACCAGGCCAAGGCGTCCTCGGCGCTGGTCGCCTCGCTGGGCGGAGATGATGGTGGCTCTGCCATGGTTGCTTTCTGTTGCTACTGTGACGTCGTCGCCTCGGTGATCAGACGGATTGCATGTGAAGCTCGGCGATGGTGGTGTTTTGGGTTTTGTGTGTTTTTGTCGCGGGTCGTGCAAGGCGCGGGCAAAGTATGCGGTCGCAAACAGTAGCGGTTGAAGATATACAAAGGAAAATTGTAATGTTTGGTAGAATGATCGTAAGAGTCGTGAAATGCGTGCTGCGCGGTCGTCGTTAGCTTGATGTTGATTGCGCAGATTGGGGGATGCGGTCGTAGCGAAAACGACGTGCGGTCGGAAGTGCGGACGTACCGACTCAAGAGGTTTGTTGTGGTGGCGGATCGGCTGGGTCGTCGTAACAAGGCAGAGAAAAAAGACGATGGCCGAAGAAGAGGAGCAACAGAATAGAATGCAGGCGTCGTCGGTGGTGTCGATAGTCGCGGTGGCTGGTGTCGATGATGGTTGTGTGTGTGTGTTTTCGATGCGCCGCCTTCGGGAAGTGTTGCGGTGGGCGAATCTCAAGGCTGCGACTGGACTTACCTGACTTACCGGTGGATTGTCGTCGCTGGTCGTTCGTTGGTCGTCGTGGTGTCGTCGTCGTCGGTAGTGAAATGCAGTTGTCGATGTTGACTCCGACAAAAACAAATCAGGGACTGCGACGGACTGGACGGGACTACTAGACTGACTGACTACTGGACGCAGGACCGACTAAGGAGTGGTGGGATTGGGCATGGCTGGGACAGGAAAGGAAAGGGTCAATGTTGATGTCGGTCAGGCGTGTGTGCGTGGTGTGTGTGGTGGTGCAGTGCGTTGCTGTTGCGGGTTGCCTCCTGTCGCCCCTTGTCGTGGCAGTGCGCCATTCCCGATGGGGCAAGGCCTGCTACCACGGGCAACTGGATTTCTGGATTATGTAAGTCATCGGCCGGCCAGTGAGGGCGGTGGGAGCGCTGTTGAAAGTGGGGGCGGTGGCTTTTTTTTGGATCGTCTGCAGCAGCGGCAAGCAACAACACACTGTGACTCTTTTGCCTGCAGGTGCAGTGCCTACCTCAAGGTACCTGCTGCATATGCAAACGATACGTACCGCCGCACCCGCTCTTTCCACGTTCCAGTGTTCTTAACACTTCTGTAAGTCGTTTTAGCCGTATCTCTGTTAAGGAAGTCGACGGGCACCTTGGGGAAGGAAGCCGCAAAGCCCAAGAGCCCCTCCTTCGTCATTTGCTTCCCGCCGCAAGGTCATCGCCTGCAGCTTCACTCTTTCAACCACCTGGAATCCTCCCGTCCTGCCCCCAACACGTCAACATTTCCGGCCTCTCCAAAGCTACACCCGCTGGCGATCATGGAGACTGCGGTGGACCTGCAAGGCTTGTGAGGGTCACTTTAGTCCTGCCATGCGAAATGCAAAGCACCGCGGCCTCGGCCTTCCTCGTCCCATGAGGGATCCCCATCCGGCCCGGTCAATCAAATCAGTCCAGTCGCAACACTGCCAAACAGCATCACAGCATCCATCGTGTCTCACTCGTCCATCAAATCAGACCGCCTGCCACCGCACACGCGTCTTTGTTTTCTTACCCTCTGCAAACGCGCAACGAACCATAACCGTGACTGAGCGCTGCAGAAAGCCCCCCAACCAACCGCCGTAGATCTACTTGCCTAGCTGTACTAACAAAAAGCTCCAATCCTATCCTCGGACGATGACGGTTGCAAGCAGGCCGCTCCCGGTCCGACTGAACCCCCAAATCAGGGCAATCCCAACTTTTGACCTTCATGCAAAGGCACTGATCCCTTGGAGCCCCTTTGCCATTTCACCAGAAACCCACGCCAGCTTACCCACCACCCTGCACGACATACTGTCCGCCATCGATGCGGCGCAGGTGCCGATTCGATCGGAGCAAAAAAAGTCTCCCGAATTCTGCTTCTTTTTTTGTTAATGTTCGCAGATGGATGCAGAGAAGCTACGAAAGATCAGACGTCCTGACCTTTGTTTCACATCCCAGGCGCTAAGGGACCCAACCAGTCCCCTCCGCATGACAATATCAAAAGTCTCATGCCCATGGACGGCACACCGCACCTTACTCATTCGCCCGCCCACCCACTCACCCAGCAAGCTGTCCACCCGTTGGTAAATGTTAATGCAGCTGACCTGGCTTCGCCCAGCCTGCTAAATTAAGGGATTTTGATTCATCACCCTCGGGAGATCCTCTTCGCCTAGACAGGGGGTGGGTGTTCTTCCGGTCACGTCCGACCGCTGCGCTATGCTTCCGCTGCCAATTTCTGTCCGGCCCGCGATCGTCGCATCCGTCGCAGATACAACTACAACCCCCTCCGTCTTCATGTCGCTTCCGGCGTAACCTCCGCCAAACGGGATCCTCGCCCGAGCTCGGGGGACTGCCATTTTGCGTCTTCGGCAAACCCATGTTACCCGCTTTCGACAATCTCGGCGCACCGATCGTAACCAAGATGATGACCTGGCGCACTTCTCACCGCTTGCCACTTACATATTCTGCCGGTTGATGCACGACGACCGCCAATGAGATTAATCTCACAAGAGTAGTTCGCCAATCATGGCGTTGTGGTTTACAATATGTAAGAACTCTAGTTTACTAGTGGTGTAATAGCAGGCGATAAACCTGACGTACGAAACCATACACCGAAAGTTGAACAGAGAAAAACAGAAGCGCCACGGTATCAGAGATAACGACAAGCGCGACGACGACGATGACGACGATAATAGACGACCGCAGCACCTCAATATAGAGTACATGTGAATCCACCGTGAATGATTACAAGACACATGTAAGAGTATTGTTATGATTTAAGTTGTCAAAATAATAGGAGGAAGAATAGTCGCTCTAGCGCAGGAAAAATAGGCGGTCTCAAAAAGAAGAAGGAGAAGAAATGGTTTACTTGCCTGCGTTTATGTCGCTGTAGTTACTCTGATTTCAACGATGCTTTCACGTATCAGGCCTGGTCAGGGGCCTCGACATCGTGAACAATAGAGGGGCGTCACCCAGCGACTGTGAACAATATTCGCAGAAATAGCAATAGGGAGCCTCACTGCGGCACGCACCTTATGTAGGTACATTACGACACCGTCGAGAAGCTGAACTGGGTTTGTTGATGGCATAACCATTCATTTTATGTACCAAAAGAGTGTCTGATAGAAACAGGGCCCTGCATAATTCAAAGTGCAAACTCAACATCAATCTACTACTTTCCCCTCAATACCCACAAGAAGCGAACAGCCCCCCAAACAGGAAGCTTTTCAGTCCCAAGCATGTATGCCCACGCATCGGCTACTTAAACGCAGAGGACGGAGTTGCCAGTGTGCTTGCACTCTACAGCGCTTTTGTCAGCAACCGGCGCAGAAGAACCCTCTAAAAATGAAAATAGGCGAGGAGATGTGGACTTACTGCCCTTGAACTGGCCACCGACGCCGTTGGTCCAGTAGGCGCAGAAAGCGCCGTTGTTGTGGACACTCTCGGTGTTCATCGTGGTGCAGGCCTCGTGGACGGTGGCTGGTGTCACATCGGGGGTTAGCATCTCAACGAATTCGGATCTGATAAAGGGGGTCTGAACTAAGAACTTACAGCCACGGATGGTGTAGTAGGTGTTGTTGGCAACCCAGACGCCGTTGGCGTCCTTGGTCCAGGCGTGGGTGCCGGTGGCAAGCAGGGCGGCGGCGGAGAGGATGATGGCGGAGAACTGCATTTTTAATTGAGATGTGGGTTTTGGATGAGAAGGCGGTGTTCTGAGAGATGTTGGAGTATGTAAATGTGAATGTGACTGTGAGTTGTCTGAGTCTGGAGAGATTTCTTTCTGGAGTGACGAGAAAGCAGCTTTATATAGCCTTTGGATCTCAGGTTCTTGGACTTATTCCATGAGAAGATGCATACCTCCGGTGTGGTTTCTTACTACAAATAGCAATGGAGGAGCCATGTTGTTCCACAAGATGGAAGAACTCGTGGAGCCTACGGATAGACCATGCGATCCTTCAAAACACTTTTCGCGATCTTGTTTCGTTGCCTCGGACTCAACTCGTTCTCGAATGCACACGGACGAGACACAAGATCCTGCTGCTACAGGGAGCCTCGTCTGGTACGAGGCATAGCTCACCATGTCCTAGACTATGCTACGTAGAATGACTTCTTCTTTTCCACTCTCTAGGGAACAAGTCGTAGATCATAGGGCGGTAGTCTTCCCCTCGGACTCAGCGGAGCTATTGATCTGCAGTTAGGTAGGTAGTATGACCGCTCATGAGTGTCGCTAGGAACTTTGTCTCGGATGTCAGCTCTAAGAGATATTCTTGACTCGACGCGAAAGACCTAAGTGGTCCTTTCAGCATGCAGTAAATTCTGCCTTACGGTGACATCCTAACGGCTGAACAGACGCGGGCTTCCAAATTGCCATTACCTGATGCCAAGGACACGACCCTAGGTGGCAAAGACAACTTAGCTGACTACTGTCTCGCGATGTAACACAAACGAATTGTGCATTCTGACATCAGGTAATGATCTGTTTCCCTTGAAGTTCCGGTGAAGAGTAGCCAAGTCGCTGCTTGAAGCTGAAAACAGACAGGATTCGTACGACGTCAATTATTTCATAACAAGGACAAGGCAGTGAGCAAAAGCCTCTTAGCACGCGTGTTGATACTTGAATGTGTACTAGACAGGCAAGAAGGCGGTGTTGTTTTGCAGTCCATAATAGCATGAACCTTTTCTTCAAAATTACTGAGCAATTTCCTTCAGTGAGGGTTCGAAGACTTGGAATCGGGCACAATGATTGAACGAATAGCCCTGGATATGTGACTTGATCAGCGGGAGACTGCATGTTCCTTGAATTCCTACTAGGCAGTCGCCAAGGGAAACTTTGACCATCGCACTGAGTTCTCGTCAGCAATTGACAAATGACAAGACAGGTCTCACAAACCAAGAGACTAAAGTCGTTAACCATTCGATTGCAACATCGGCAATGGACAGGGCTGACGACGTTGCAAGGGGTACACGACCGGAAGGCTTCGCCGCTGGAGCGGAGGATGCTTAAAAGTGCGAAGGGACCAATCGCGACATTTCTGACCGAATAACCCGGGGCTAGCGCCCGCCCGGGACGGGACGGCTTACACCGGTGGCCGTGTGCTTACGCAGGGGGAAGATCGTCATCTCAGACTCCCCAACGGAAGTCTTGGCTAATGAGAACTCCTCTCCCTCATTGAAGAAATGAAATTTAACGTCTCAGATGAAGAATGCTGCCCTATTAGGCGTTTTACCCCTGTCCACCGATCCAGGCGGAGCCCGAGTGTCCCGGCAGCTGGTGGACGCAGTCTTACATGTTTGCAAAAGGCCGCAACCGCAGCGATGCCAATATCATCAAGTTTGCCGTCTGCCAGTCTTCTAGTTTGGCTCTGAAAATATCAGAAACTGCTGTTACAGATGACTCTATTGGGTACGTATACCGCGATGCTACTGGACTGGGCACTGACCGAGGTGCTTTTACTGCTTTCCCCCCTACTGTGAAAACCCCTACTGGGTGGGCTCGAAACTTCCTCAACACATATGACTATATAATCTCAATACTGGAGACGCCCTTGTCGCTGTTCTGATTTTCGACAGCGCTGGGATACGCAAAGCCGATTCCTACCCGCTTCAGTCTCGTTGAGGTAATCTCAGCAGACTCCAATAAAAGTCCCCAGTAGACCGTGTCACAGCTTCCAGCCGTTAATAGATCTGTACAGCCGTCCTGTAAAGTCAGCAGGGCCACGTCGGTAGTGTCATAGAGGGGAGCCTACCGAACTACAGTTCGAACATGAGCCATGACCTTGGGCGTCTGTTCCCGTATTGCAGGGACATGGCCGCATCGCACGGTGTATTAGATCATCGCCCTGGAAATGGAGATTGCTTATGATGAAGAATCAGTACATTGAAAACGAGCAAACTTGACAATTTCCCTTACCAGATGTCAAATATCGGCCGGCGAACTGAAGCCATGGCGAAGAACTGGACGTTTTGAGTCGGTATATCTCGGTCGAGCCTTGCAACCCCAAAGATCTTTCTATCTTTGGTGGAGCATGGGCTGAGCATTAGAAAATCGTTCATCTTCTTTCCCGGTTCGCTGGAGTTGAGCATAGAAAAGGCCAGCTCAATGTTTTCAGATCTTTGCAAGCTCGGTGCGATGCTGGCGTGTTTGACTTCTTCCGAGAGGTGCGCGACACAGCAATCCTGCAGCGGAGCCGTTTCGACGCTGAGCAATTGACCCTTCGCCTTCACCATTCCCGAGTCCAACAATTCCAGAGTCGCGATATCGTTCCGGCTCTGTGACCTCATCGGTATGCTGTTGTGAGTGCTCAAGGGCCACCTCTTCCCACCCCCAGACGCGGCCCAGGACCATGTGGGCAGCTCTGGCATATACTCATCTTCATTCGACATTTCTATCGCTAGCCAGAGAAGTTGCTCGAGGAGTTGTGCTTTCCATACGCCGAACTTGAACATGGAATCTATGACTTCGAGAGCCGGCATGCCTTCCGATGCATCCTTCTCCCCTGATGCCGTTTTCTCATCAGTGAACATGTGACGGAACAAGTTGGACGCTCCGGTTGTCTCAGTCGCAATGCCGCGTATTGCAACCAGCCGATCCGATGGATATGTCAGGACTTTCCCGGTATACTCGCTCAATAATGCCAGCCAGGAGCTTGAAAGAACCTGAGGCTTTGAATAATTCCATTGTTCGTTGTACTCGCGATGCGAACATGCCCATGAGATACCCCCTGGCATGAACAGGACCTTTCGGTTGGCAAAGTACCACTCTTGATAAGCCCAAGCTCGCTGATGGAGTGGGCCATGTGATGGGGCCACAGGCTCCTGGGGAAGTATCGCCACATTGTACTCTCCCTGTGAAGACGCAGCTCTCCCCGTCACCATAGAGTATGGCGAGTATGGTAAAGTGAATACTTCGGGATGAGGGCGTTTTGTGATGAAAAGCCCCTCAGTCGAGTCCCTCGAGCCAGCAGCGGCGAGAACAAGGGTGGCGTTCTTGTAGATTGATCCCATGTTCTCGGACTCTCGAAGCCATTCTTCAGGATCATCTTGTACGATACAAAGGGAGTCGATCCACAAGTATTCAATTTGGAGAGTCAATACGAGGTAAACCGCATCTCGAAACGTTGCTGGTAGTTGATCAAATGGGATGTCAGTCATTCGAGCTTCGAGGGTTTGCCGCGTTGTCCGCAATGGCTGCTTGTTAATAGGACCCCAGCAGTGGCTAAGAGCGCAGTAGGATCCATGTGAGTCTTCGCTTTCGATAAGCTTGATCGATATGTGATTGGTCGCATCCTTGGTGATGGAGAGAACCCGTGTCGGTAGCTTCGAGCCCTTGGCTGTGGTCGAAGTCACAGGTCCCGCTTCCGTTGAAGCATCACAGGATTCGCCGAGACATGGTCTGGAGATAGGATGACCTTCAATGCAATGATGCAACCATTCTTTTATGTGAGTTGCGGTTTTAGCTGGATCATCGTCTAGAAGTGGAGGCCGAGTGGTTATCAGTTTAGATGCCGGTGTGCCTGTGCTTAGTTGCCAGAGTTAGACCTGACTTCCCGCCCCGAGTCGATTCTCAAGGACTTGCTTGCCTTTCGAAGCCCAAACAGCCAACTTCAATGGCCGCACTTTGGGCGAGATCTTCCAAGTGAAACCAATACTTGAAAAAGGATCTTTGCTCATTCCCGAGAGAAAACACTTGGATGCCTCGACGTTGACATCATATTGATCCCCCGGCTTATCCGGCAAATCATAGCCCGGCCCGTACCCATCTTTCAGAAATCGATGTACGTGGAGGCAGAGTTGGCACACCGAGAAATGTTCTTGCACAAGTCTCCGCTTCTTGAGGCTGAATGTCTTACTGAATGTGGTGATTGTCCTCGGAGGCGGAAAAAAGTCGAAGAACTCATAGCAGCCGGGACAGTAACCCAACTCATTGACAGCCAGGGTCATGTCCCGGAAGGCATATGTGACATCCATCGAATATACAACCAACGCCGGAATGAAAGCTGCCACATCGGTGACGCACCGGATTGAGCTGTTGTGCAAAATTGTGCGGTGATTTTGGAAAAAAGAGGGGTTTAGGCTGATGCTCCCTCGGTCTTACTGGGTGCCGTCTGACAGGGTTCATCAAGAGCAGTCGCCTGATTGGTCTGCGCTCTTATCGTGCATACGCGTGGAGATTTTCAGCTGGTGTAGCGTTGTGGGAGGGTCTGGACTGGCGTTTTTCTATCGCCAGCCTGAGTTCCGACCTTCACTGACACTGCGATACATCATGTGAAGGGGAACCCCAGTGACGACACTGGCGGTGCCGACAATTCGGGTTGTATTTTGCAGCTGAACTCGGAGAAGACTTGTCGGATTGGCCGTTCCTCAAAGCGTGTGGGGGCTTGGCCAAGCGCTGGCGGTACGACTGGCTGGTCTTGATTGGCGAACTCAGGTGTCCAAGCCTCGAGCTTATGTTTTCTTTCATAAGCACCGATGCAATACTCGGCAATAACTTTGCCCAGTTCTTGGGGCGAACGCAGTCCGCCATTAAGACTTCCATCTTCTTTTCGGCGGCGAAGGTGATCACGAATCTCCGCCACAAACGCGCTTGCTTTCTCTATCTTGGCACAAGACGTTGACGTTACAAGCCATGCTATACGAATGGTCAGTGCTATCGGGAAAATATTGTGCAACCTGCAGCCTTTGGCTTACTTTCTCCTATGGTCCATGCCCATAGCTGGCTGACCCGCAAGAGTGTTTTAGGCATGTCACGTTCATCTGCATCTGGTGCCGCCAGGTATTTTGAGATGACCTGGGTTCTATTGCGTGCCTGTCGATCTTCGGCGGAAGCCACATCCTCAGCAAAGTGATAATAGTGCTCATCCAATGTCGGGGAATCATGAAGCACAGAACTTTTGTAGGCGCTGAAAAGATCATGACGTTCAGGCGTGCTTTCGCCTTGATCTCGTGAGTGGGTTCCTGGGAAGCATTAGCCCAGAGCTTCGTTCGGCGGTGCGGACTCCCTACTGTCATCGTACTTTGCAACTTTGAGGAATGGCATCTTATAGCCAATGTCAGCACGTCAAACGAGAAGTGGAGCAGTGTAATATCGATCTCACATAAAGTGCCGATGCTGGACACGGGAGAGCACTGGTAGATTTGGGTTTCCCGTCATCTTGGCGAAGGAATCCTGGGCTGGATACAGGGATATCTCTTGTCGTACTTTGGTCTAGGGCTGTAATTGATTACTCGGAATTTCTAAGTCTGTGCAATTATGCGAAATACTCACTCTTGGTCCTCTCTGTGTCAGGTACCAGAACTTCTTCTTGCTGCATCCTGACGTATCGGGGCCGCATGAATCGAGATGCAGAAGTCTTATCAGGAACTTCAACCCAGCTGGCTTGTAGAAATGAAGCCAACTTTTCTTGGTACCCATCCTCTTTTTCCGATTGCGTTTTCATGATCTTCATCACAGTGTTCTGAGCGAAGAGGTGTTCAGCTATCCAATTTATTTGTGCTTGAGTAGGGAAGCTGCGCAAATCTTACTTTCATCCAGTCCATCTGTTGTTCATCATCAGTTTCTTCATCAAATGTCAAGAGGGTTGTTTGACTGACATTGGTGGCCGGCAGATGAACCCAAGTAAATGTGCTTTCGATGTCGGCGAGGTTTTCTTTCGCAGGCTATGGAGCGGTTGGTTTTCTTTCCCATACCGCCTTTTGTATTTGGCTTATCGTAGTGAGGGTGATGGGCAAGTCACCGTAGACGGTGTCTTCAACCTTTCGAAATCTCAAAGCCTCTAGCTCCCGTTGGCGAAATCTGACCACTGCTGCGTTATAATACGCGAGGCATCTACTCATGTCCTTGGTGAGTTGTGAAAACTTCCAACGTGTCGTGGGTTTACTGTCACTTTTCATCTGAGGAAGAAAGTTCAAAATATCTCCCATTTCGTCTAGGACTTCGCCGGGGGTTAACTCGTCCTTCCGATCGGTATTTGGCTTCTTGTCTGAGGGTGGGTAAAATTGTTTCAACTCGTTGATGATCTTTGTACCGTGATTTGTGCCCATGTCATCAACAGCGGGGCAGTTGAGCAATACTCGAGGCATTCGATGGTATATCGCCCAATCAACAAGTGTCCATTTATCCTTGTAACCTAACGCTTCGATGGGCTCGTGAAGGTTCAGCTTTGACAAAATGTCAATTGCGGTATGGTGTCGTTCTGTTCTCGATGCAAGCCAACAGAGAAGTTTGTCTCGCAGGGCGAAGTTTGCCTTGAGACGATTGACCATAGCCTGCAGCAATGGGCCGGAGTCCTGGATGTTGTCAAATACATCGTCGAATGCCGTCTCATTGGTCATGTTCTGCCGCAAAAGATCTTGTTCTGGCCACCATTTGATCACCTCTAATGCCATGTTTCGCGCATGAGCGCTGTTAGATTTCTTTGCAAGAGCCATCACATGGTCTAGGGCTGTTTGATCGATATTGTCGGTGATATCGGTGCTTGGTCGCAGCTTCCGAAAAAAGTTTCGAAGTGAGGCTTCCGAGGCTAGACTCGGATCGACAGCACATAACGTCATAAGAACTGTCATTCCCTCATCATCGCGTTGGTCGATGATAGCCTTGGGAACAAGGTCGTCATTTGATCCCAGTTCAGCTAGGTGATCAACCATTTTGTCGAAAATTTTGAAGTTACGTTCATCGATTGCCGTCATCATTGACGTCCAACCATTCTTATCGGCGATGCCCAGATCTACTCCTGCTTGTAGCAAAGCGTTAACAACACTTTGACGCCCAAACCAGGTAGCCCGGTTGATTGGTGTCCAGCCCTCAAAAGATTCCTTGGTGTCCAAATGCTCACGATCGACTTCAATAAGACGCTGTAATAACCCCGCGTCCATGTCATAGTAGCTTGCGTAATGAAGAAGACACCATCCATCGCGGTCCGGGCCCATGGTTGTTGCCCCATTGTCCAGAAGCAGCGCGATCAAGTCCTCGTTGCCCTTATCGCATGCGATGTGCAGAGGCTGCACCCCGCTTTCGTCCGAAGCGTTTAGATCTGCTTTAGCATCAATGAGGCGTTTGATGACTTTCATGTGACCTTTGTGAACCGCAACATGCAAAGGGGTCTCATGCCCCGGCTCTAAGGATCGGATGTTGACATCAGTCTTCAGCGTTGCTTGTAGATCCAGGGGTAGGTCAATGTCGTCAGGGTCGGTATCATGACCAGCACTGTCGATAGGAATGTCGGCACCTGCAACGGGTTGACTAGTACGACTGGTAGGAGTCGTGGGTCCAGCAGGTAAATCGATAGTGGCACCAATAATCGAATCAGCAGGTGCATCACCGACGGCGGTGTTAATAGTATCGCCCGGAAAGTTGACAGCTACCGAAACAGCAGTATCATTGTCGTTGGCAGAGGAGGACACAGGGGTCGTTCCAGATTCACTGATGGCTGTCTTCGTAGGCAGGGTCCTAAGAAATACAAGAAGCGGCGTTTCCTGTTCTGGACCGAACTCCCTGTCATGTGATAAGTTGATCTGGGCTTGCTCATCCCCATGAAGGTTGTCTTCGTAAAGTGGCTGTGTGGAAAGGTGGCCATCTGTATGCTCTCTATGATCGCTGTCCCCTGGACCTTCGGGTGTAGGATCCATGGCAGAGGGCCTGTTACTCGAAGAAAGACCGACTCGAAGTTCGAAATGAGGGGCGAGGGAAATTCTTGGATGGGTTGCGAAAGCAGGAGTTTATGAACTCTTGTGCAGAAAGAAAGCCTGCCAAGATGGATATCGCTGAGGACGGGCACCCAGCATGCCCAGACATATGTTCCTCAGAGTCGAGGCTCATGCATGGGGCTGCAGACTGTTCTTTAGCGATCCTTCCAAGCTGGTTGTCGATTGGTGGCCTTGTCACCCACACCACTTGGCATTCATGTAGCTCGCAGCATAAGCAACACCTCGGCTGAAATAGGATCAAAACCGAAGCAGAATCCTCGGCGCTTACTTCCGTTTCGAGTGATGCGTAGCAGTGACAGCCCACTCATCACGCTGTCTAATATGCAGCTCGAAATACTTACTTCATAAGACGCAGGAAGCTCCCATGCAAAATCTGTGTTACCCCGCGAAAACAACGTGGTCGAAAGTTGATGTGAGAAGGCTTGTGGAATTGGCGCATGACTGGGCAGGAGTTGTCAGCCTGCATGATTAGAAATCCGTCTCTCACCAAGAACCTAGTCAGATATATGACAGGTCATGTTGGACACTTGTTGAAGGGTCTTTTGGAACACTGCCCGTTTCTTTCTGCGCCGTGGCGACTATGCTTTGTGTAAATTCTCGTGTTGACCCATGCTGCTAAGCTTTAGTCGTATCTGCTGTTGCCATCGATCTTGCCATGTGCCTTTGCACCTCTGCCCCAGAAAGGGACTGTGATGGGTCACTACAACGATGCAAAAAAGGCTCAAGGAGCATCTTCAACCTTGAAGAGCTTCTTAACTGAGGCCAAGACCTAAACAAAATAAGGGTATGGAGTACCCTAAATAACTGAGCCATCACGTACATGACTCCTACAACTTGCCACCTAACTCGTCCACAGCCACATCCCAACTCATTCACTCCTTCCAGCCCCCCGACCGCCCTCCAAGCACTCCAACACCTCCCCAACCTTCATATCAGGTGTAAACACAGAATGCAAATCCTTCACCTACTCTCTCCGCCCTTCAGCCGCCATCGTAACCCTTTTCGCCAATCTGCTGCCCCCCATATTCAAACACAGGAAGCCCAAACCCCCTCGCCATCTCCAGCTCCGCATCGCTCAATAACTTGCATAGCAAGTGCTCCCTCCCCCGAAGTTCCCTTTGCATCTCCGCTGCCTGCGCCGATACGCCGGCAGCCGTCAAGCGGGCTTCATTGTCGCAGTACGAGCACGAATGCGGGGCACACCCCCGCGCGCCCGGGATGGCGTCCCACCCGGGCGGGACGACCTCGCCGGCGGCGGCGGAGCGCGGGTAAACGAAGATGAGCGTCAGTCCCGCGAGAGGTTACATATAAGAAGAAAACTACAACTCATGGTGCAAAAGCGGGCCAGATTGTTGGATGAAGAGCCAAGGCCTGTTGGCCCATGTCCATCAATCTTATGCCAACCCGTGAGGCCTCTTTAAACAAACACTGCGACAACGCTCGAAACCATGTCCAGTCGGAACGATATGGCATCGAATTGGGCTCCGATCCAAGGTCTGCGCAAAACGAACCCGTGAATCCAGGGTTTGGCAGTTGCTGGGCGCACTGGCAAGATACATCAGTTAAACCCATGAAAACAACATATCTGGGATCACCATAGAAAACAGAACGAATGTTCCCAGTTTCTAGGTGGCACACCATAAATGGGTTGCAATCGACAGCAAGTCAGGTCGTGCTTATGATGGGTGCGGCTGATTCATAGCAATGGAGGCGAGTTGCTTCAATGTTGAGTGAGTGTGTTTATTAAGTAAACAGAAAGGACTGTTTAAGTGAACAGAAAGGACTGTTTAAGTGAACAGAAAGGACTGTTTAAGTGAACAGAAAGGACTGTTTAAGTGAACAGAAAGGACTGTTTAAGTGAACAGAAAGGACTGTTGGGTATCAAAGTGTAATACAAACGAAGAAACCGAGAAAGAGAACCACCATTGTCCCACAACCCATAGGAACCCCAATTCCTCATATCCCCATCGATAAGAACAAAAGACGTCAATATAATGGTGCAATACGCACACAAGGAACTGACGAAAGTAGTGGAGTAGTGACTCCTTAGAGGGCCAAGATCTGGATGACCTTACAAAGATGGTGTCAGAAGCACACACGCATCATACATCGGGAGGCTTGTTGCAGCTACCCAAGATATGCTGCATGCTGATCCGCAACCTAGTGGGGGACAGATGGTGAGAATTTTGGTCCCGGGTAAAACGCGTTGTGGTTGTTAGGCTGAGGCGTGCTTGTGCGTGTGCTTGTGCGTGTGCTTGTGCGTGTGCTTGTGCCTCGGGGAGCGCGATTTGGCAGGCATGTTTGACTCTGCTGGTGGCTGCTGGAGCCTGGCTTTCTTCGCTGGTGGTAGAGTCATACCAGTGGAGGGCTCTTGAGTTGTTGTTGATGGTCGCTTCTTGTGGTTACAAGTGGATCTCGCCGGCGTCAAGTTTCCTTGACCTGCGGACGACATCTTACTCTTCATCAAGGCATTCAATTGCATTTGCTGCCGCTCCATCGTCATTTGCTGCTGCGCAATCTGACGCTTCATCCATTGGTTTTCAAACCTGAGCTCAGCAATAGACACAGACGGCTGCTGGAAGCCATGCGCCATTCCTTGCGATGGAATCGAAAATTGAGGTTGTGCTGGGGAAACCAAAATAGCCGGCTGGATGTTGGATTGGAATGGTCCCATGAACGGCACATCATTGAAACCGTTAAAGCCTGGGGATGAACAGCCTGTCTGAGGAGCGTTCAACACACGGCTATCCATACAATGTTGGTTTCGGCCACCAGTGAGAGGTACATTGGGTGCCATGTGCATGTGCTGTTGTTGCATCCCACCACCACCCTGGAAGTTCATCATTCCATACTTAACGGCGATCTGAGCCGAAGCAGGTGCAGTGGATGGTATGCCAGTCGGAGCGGTAGCTGCCATGGCAATTGATGTGGCGGTAGGCATGCCAGTCGGAATGGGAACAGGCATTCTGGAGGGCATGCTGGAGGGAAGGGTGGTGGGCATGCTGGTGGGCATGCTGGTGGGCATGCTGGCGGGCGCCTTGTTCATCATGGTCCGTCCTCCAGACGGGAACTGATTGAAAGTGCGATGACCGGCCGCATGGCCTGGTCTCTGTCGACAAGGTGGTCTGTATGAGCTTTGATACTCTCCAGCTGAGGTTCCCGCGACAATGGGTGTGGCGGTTGTCGCTGGTTGGGGATGAGCCGGCAGGGGCTTTTTAGCACCGCGGTGGGCAGCTTGAGCCATAGCAAAACGAGCGTTGTTGGCTGCGAAAAGTTAGCTTGTTGAATTGCATTGAAGCATTGGAGAGAAGCAGAAACATACGTAAAGTTCCTGTGAGTTCGGTTCCCCCTACATTCCAAGGCAAACTGTTTGCCGTCTCCTTCCACCATTTTTGGCCATTGGGTTGGCTTGACAGCATCTGGCATGACCGGGCTGTCGGACGGAGCCGGCGGTGTGGCTGTCGGCTTGTTAGTCGCGTGGTAACAAATAAACAGGAGAATTCCACTTACTCTGCACAGTCGATGGGGACTTAACCTTCGAACCGACACTTGACTGCCCAGAGGCGCTTTCGCTCTCCTCGTCCACAATTTCGACGACACGAGTAGCCTCAACAGCCTCGCTGGCGATCTGCTGGTTAGGCGCGGCCGCAGCAAAAGGGGCGCCATATTGTATGTTGGAATAGCCAGAGCCAAAGTTGGCGTAGCCGTAGCGACCGTCGTTGAGGCTGACGTTGAAGTTGGCATCAAAGTTGATGCCGAAGTTGATGCTGTCGAAGTTGGCGTCGATGTTGTTGACGGCGTCGCTGGCGGTGACGACGTTCGCAACACCAGTATTCTCGCCACCAGAGCCATCACTGGCAGTCTCTGCAGAACCTGTGCCATGGGAAGCGACATTATCGTCGTTGGTGGCGGTACGAAGAGCCTCAATAGTCTCGTTGGTGATCTGCTCGATAGTCTCGTCCGCCTCGTGGGTGACGACGGCGCTGCTGCTGGCACGACGCTCGGCCTCGGCTGCTTGGCGTGCTTCCTCGTTCATCACCTCCGCCACAAGAAGAAGCCCTTCCGAAGCCCTCCGCTCGTTAGGGGGAAGGGTCTTCACGAAGGCCCGAGTGCGGTCAAGCGTCGCCTGGTCTTGCATTGTGAGGTTTGAGATTGCGAGAGTGCGCGGTGCGAATAGAAGCAAGCAAGTGAAAGTATGATAAGCAAGACAACTGTGCGGAACGATATGAAAGAATCGAAAGCAAGTATGGAGAGTTGATGGGGATTGGAGTTTTTTGGGGTGCAAAAGGAAGAGAGTTGCAGAGTGGAAGGGGAGGGCAGGGGGGAGATATAGAGTATGGGAAGGGGACGGAGAAAGGTATCAGAAGGTGGCAAGCCTCGGGTCGCGTCCCCAGAGTTAGCAGAGAAAAAGCCACAGTGCGAAAATTTTTGCTCGTGACTTAGTAATGAAGGCATCTCCGAAAGGAAAGTGCGAACTTTTCTGGAAGGACCGGGGGAAGGTGGTTGGTGGCTGACCGCGTTCGCTCCTTCCGTGCAAGCACCGGGTGGCCCTCAAGCTCCCCGCGTGTGACGCATATTGATCGTGACAAGGATGAACAAAACTTAACTAAACGGCTACTGCAGAGTTCTTTTGATAGAATCTTGAAATCTCGCCGGTGTGGGAAATACGAAGTACACAAATATCACTGGGCTTGGATGGAGTGTCGACTGACTGAATCACGGCTGCGTATCAACACCAAGCTGCGAACGACTAACATCCCACGACACAACGTCAAAAAACGAGGTTTGGATTACCTAAGCACTATAGACCATCAACTTATGCGTCGTCGACACCACATCCAGGTGTCAGTGACGACACCCCTTTGAGCTGGGCCCCGGCAGCAATATCAAACAGATCTCGCGAGAGTCAATATCTCGTCAGCACACCTCTCTGGCTGTTCCATATTCACCCAGTGCCCCGCGCCATCAATATGCTTTGCCCCCTGCCAACACTCAGCCTCAACGCTGGTCCCATTCTCCATGGCCTCAAGAGAGCCCGGAACCTGGTGGGTACCCCAGTCAGCCGTGCCAGAGACGTACTTGGTCGGTACAGCGAGCTTGGTCCCTCCAAAAGGAAGGAGGTCCTCCGCCTGCTTCGGGTCGATGATGGCCCTGTACCATTGTATGGCACGATCAAACTTTGTTCGACCAAACTCATCCGAGTACACGCGAAGGTCCGCATCAGTAAGCCAAGGGGTGGCTGGAAGCCTCTCGAGAACAGTCGGTGGCTCTGCTGCCATGTCCAGCTCGACGTTTCCACGCATCGACAAGTCTGCTCGCATGACGTAGTAATGCGGCATAACGGCCAACTCTTCAGCCGTCCATGACTTCAGGGGATGCGGCTTGTTCCCAGCCCAGTCCGCAGACTTGAGATGGAAATAGCCCCTGAGGAAGTCATGGAGAGGCTGGCCCGTCGGATTCGTCCACTCGTCGGCCGCGCCAGGTGCCGCGTTGTAGTACTTGTAGTGCTTCCTCGGAGGGTCCAGCTTTCCGAGAGACGCCTGGATATCCGGGTCCCCTCCTGCCTTGTTGCTGCTGGCGGAAGGAGCCGGAATGCCCTTGAACGGGTGCGCCATGAGAACAAGCGATTTGACCAAGTCCTTGCGTATTATTGACGTCAGCGAAGCCGGCACGGCACCTAGATCGTGCCCGACTATCGTGTGGATGGATTCGTACCCCAGACCCCCGAGAAGCGACACGACGTCGTGAACTGAGAAAACGGGGCGGATGGTTTCCTCTAGGATCGGGCTGAGGTCGGAGTTGTGGGTTCGTCCGAAGCCTCTCATGTCGGCAGCAACGGCGTGATAACCCGCGTTCGCAAGCAGCGGCAGGACGTAGCGCCAGTCGTACGACAGATTTGGGAAACCATGAAGCAGAAGGATAAGGGGAGCTTGGGAGTCTGATGGCTTGTTCTGAGGGACTGATTCGAGAATATGCACTTTGAGGCCCTTTGGGGCCGTGTCGACGAATCGAGAGTTGACACCCTCTGGGAGGTTCCAGGCCGGAAGTTTGGCTGGATCCATCTTGGTAGACAAGTCTGTGTTGGGCATTTTGAAACGGCGATGAATATAGCGAAGCAAGTTAGTAAAATGAAACTGAATACTGCAGAAATATCTTCATGAAAGAGGGGGGATGTTGCTTATGGAGGGGTGAATGGTCGTTGGCATGATTACGTCATGAACCTCGGCATTTCAGGGCCACGAATGAGGAGGCTTGAAGTTGACCTCCTGCGCGATGATCTTTTTACTCGCATGAAATATCTACTTGAAACTGAGAACAGAGACAATCGATGTCAAAGAGGCCATATCGCCACAATCGTTTTGTTCCTGTCCTTTGCCTAGATGCCTCGGTCCTACCATCTACCATACCAAGCTCTCTTGTCCTTCCACAATGAACTTGTCAAATCTTGTCTCCTTTCCAACAGCCTCGGCTCCAGAAGCATGGGCGAACAACCCAAAGATTGGTCCCGTCATCTCCCTTGCAACGAGATCTGCCACACTTGCTGACCCCGCTTGCTTCCAATCCTTCTCATCGTCCTCGCGGTAGAAGAATGTGTACTCCTTCACCGACGTTTCAACCCGGAAGCTCAGTGAAGTTGCCCCCGAATTGACCGCCAGGGAGACACTCTGCTTCTTGTTTTTTGATGTAGTTGTGACATCAAACACTAGCCGCGACGAGCCAAAGTCGTATGCGAGAGAAACATGACGCAGCGCGTCTTTGTAAAGGGCCAGGCCTGCAACGACAGGCTCTCCCACCTTCGTCGCCGTAAGATCCAACGTAGCTGAGGCACTCGCATCCATTGCTCTTTGCCGCTTTCCAAGGAATGTAGCTGTACCAGATGGCGATGAGATGCTGGAACTGCTCGCTCGAAGTCGAAAAACCCTGCGTTCGCTCTCTCCACTGAGATCGTACTTCTCAAAATCAGGATCCCGGATGTAGACCAGATCAACATCCTTCGGCGATGGCGGCAGATCTTTCCTGTCCCAAACGGGCCCCTTCAAGTCGCGCCGAAACTCCATCTTTGGCTGCTGCACCGTCGGCCACCCTCCCCCCGGCCACTCCACCGCCGTTAAAAACGTCTCCCTCCCCAAAGGCGGCGCCCCAGCCTCATCCCTCACCCCCAACACAGCAGCCCACCACGCCCCCTCTCCATCCTGGAAGAGCTCTCCATGCCCGACATTCTGCACATACTCCGCCTTCCCGTCCGCAGTCATGATCGGATTCCCCTCCCACGACTCAAACGGGCCCCAAATACTCTTCGAGCGCCCGATACTCAACATATGATGCTCAAACGTCCCGCCCTCAGCGACAAGCAGATAGTACCACTCCCCGCGCTTATAAAAATGCGGTCCCTCGGTATCGTACCTCGCGAACCCGCCCCAGATTTCCCTGACCTCAGACAGCGCCTCGCCCGTCTTAATGTCAATTTCGAACTGCTTGATGGTGCAGCTCGGCTGCTTCAGGCGATCAATCATCCAGCACCCCTGCACGTACGCCCTCCCGTCGTCGTCGAAGAACAGACTGGGGTCGATCCCGTGGAAGGGGAAGTAGATCGGGTCAGACCACTCGCCAGCCCAGATGTCGGCGGTGCTCACGTAGAAGTTTTCCAGACAGAACTTGCCGTCGCGGCGGAGTGCGTTAGTGCAGATGACGTAGAACCTGCCCTCATGGTGCCGGATCGTGGGAGCAAACAGGCCCGCCGACGAGACCATGATGTTGCCCGTGTCGAGGGGCATCACCGCCGTCTCGGCGCGCTCGAGGCTGAGCTGCTCTTTGCGGTTGATCGCGTTGCCTTTGCGGTTTTGTTAGTCTCGATCCTGGAAGCCATCGTGCGGCAATAAGAAGGGCACAAACCGATGTGTTTCCATTCTTGCAAGTCCGTCGATGCGTAAATCGGGATCCCGGGGAAGACGTGAAAGGACGAGGTGGCGAGGTAGAACACCCCGTCGACGAAGACCACAGACGGGTCGGGCGCGAAGCCGGGGATGATGGGGTTGCGGAATGTCTTCGTCTCTGCCATCGCAGGATACATCTTCCGGCTGCGAATTTCGCTGGATCAGGTTATTCTTTCTGCGTCTGCCGCCCGTCGGCACATCAATCTTATACCACCCCGCGCGTCATGTAGTGGGGATGACGGCGAGATGGGGGAGTTGCGGGTCCAATTCTCCGCGGAGGATTATGTATCCATGCAAACTGCCCACTTTCGATGCTGGAGCGGAGCCCACTTGGCGCGGAGAAAGACAAGGCATTGCTATGATGAATAACTGATCGTGACTAGCGGTCATTGCTCAGCTCATCCGAGACTCTAGAATTAAGTCGCGCAAGTACGTCTAGGAGCGTGCCAAATAGGGACTTGGCACGGGCGGTGATTGCGTCGTTGGTCACGCTGTGGATTATTTCGACGAGGGCCACGCCGACTTGGCGAAGTTTTTCGACCTGGTGGGGTTTCAGCTGGAGTGAAGATTCAACCATTCATAAAAGAAAAACTCACGCATGGCTCCCCGTTGGCTGCGTGATGTTCTGAGAAAGGGCCATGCCAATGCGCTGCCTGGCGCGAAGAAGTCGCTCGGCAGACTGGACGATACGAACGCGCACATGCCTGTCAACAGAGCAAAGGCTCGGATTGTCGAGACATCCGAAGTAGAGGGCCCGGTGACCGAGCTGCTGGGAATCGCTGTTTCGCCCCGGAGAATTGGGACGACGATGGGGACTGCTTGGCGCACCATTGGTTCGCAGATCACCGGACCTGTGGGGAACTCCCATTGCATATAAAGATCGATGCAAGTAGAGAGTACATGTTCCAACGGCGCGTATGGCAGCGCCTTCCCGAGAGCAGAGAGAAGTTCGTCCTGTGCCCCGCGGAAGGGACTGGTTCTGGTCTCAGCTGTAACGCTGGGCGAACTCAGACACACAACTTGTGCTTCGGCGTCGTTGCTAGGTGGACTGTCGATAACGTCTGGGGAGGCGCCCTGGGTCATGGTCTTCTGAACGGCATTGCTAGTTTGGATTCCAAGCTCATTCGCATCTTTGTGTACCTTGAAAGGAGGGCCTCTTTTCTTTGCGGGGACAGTGTACTCGCATGCCAAAGAAGACATGGCGCAGTTCGAACACCGAGGGTCCTTTGCATCGCACTATGACAGTTAGCAACACGTGGAATAAACATCAGATCTGGTCGCTCACCTTGACCTTGCGCCGTCTGCACCCATCGCAGGCACGCTTCGTCATCGAGACCGTGGGAGATAGTCGGGGTGAAGGGTAATGTCAATCCAATTCTCCGAATCGCCGAGCAAGTGTGCTGAAGGAGGAATTTTAAGGAGTAGCTGACTCGGACAGAAACGACGGGACATTGTCAATCCTCCGCGGCGAAATACAGTCGGCCAATCATGCGAGTCAATCTGGTGGGTTTGCGGGGGTCGCAACATGCGATGTGGGGGGCATCCAGACTCTGCCCATGGGGAAACATGTGGTTCGACAGCCCAAGAAGTTGGGGACGATTGTGTTCAGACGAACTCTGGAGCGTGAGAATTATAAGTACGGTGCTGAGGGCCTCCGTTATCTTGCATGATGGAGCAACCGGAACTTACTTGCCTCACCCTGACTGTTCCATGTGTGACAAACTAGCAGCAGCACGACAGGATCAACCGCAATGTCAACAACGACGGAGAAGCCAGCCTCAGGCTTTGCAGAGCTCTCCAAGAACAAGAGAGTTCTAGGATGGTGTAAGTCTGACTCTTAACCATGTTCTAGCAACTTCCAGTAACTCACGACAACTCGAATAGGCCTCCTCATCTTCATCCTCCCGATTAACTTCGGCTACGAGCTCGCCTTGGTCGGAAACATCCTCGCCATACCCTCCTTTCTAAACAAATTCGGAGTAACGACAACGACAGGGGCGAAAGAAATCAGCACCCATGACCAGCAAATCCTCAATGCCTCAACCACGATCGGAGTCTTCGTCGCAGCGTACACAACTGGCTTCATCTCAGACATCGTGGGCCGCCGTCTAGTTGTTCTCCTCGGATGCGGCCTGTGCATCGCCGGAATAATGGTGCAAGGCTTCTCGAACTCGATCATGATGCTCTTTGGCGGAAAGCTCATCAGCACCGTCGGCTATGGGCTGGGCCACACCTTAGGACCGGTCTATGTCGCTGAGATCGCCCCCGACTCTCTCAGAGGCGTGTGTCTCATCCTGACCAACACCATGATTGTCCTCGGACAATGGTCTTGCGCCTTGGTCGGATACGGTGGTTCTTTTATCGAAAGTGACTGGGGATGGAGGCTCCCCGTTTTCACTCAGCTAGTGCCCCCCGTGTTGGTCCTCGTATTGGGTGGTCTTTTGCTGCCAGAGTCTCCCACGTGGCTTCTGATGAAGGGGAGGAGAGAAGAAGCTGCCAAGGCATTGCGAAAGTTCAATGGTCCCAAGCATAATGTTGAGGAGACCCTGGCCATCATGGAGACTACACTTGAGAAGGAGAAGGAGCTCAACGACAGAGGTGCATCCTACCTCGAGTGCTTCAAGGGGCCCAACCTTCGCCGCACCACAATCGTGGTCGTCGTTTATCTCGCGCAACAGCTCGCCGGCAGCAACTTTGTGGCATCTTACCTCCCGTAAGTTACTTTCTTTCCTCCTCTGAAACGCAATACTAATTGGTTAGCGCAGGTACTTCTTCACAATTGCCGGCGTGGGCAACCCGATTGGCATTGCTCAAGTCTGTTACAGCATCCAGCTCCTCGGAAACATCTGCTCCTGGTTCCTCGTGGAACGCACCGGTCGACGCCCTCTCATCGTCTGGGGCATCATCTCGATGTCAGCGCTGTTGCTGCTGATTGGGGGATTGAGCGTGATTGAGAACAACAAGCAGGCACTTGCGGTAGTCGTGGCCTTCATGGCTCTTTGGGGTTTTCTGGTAAGTATTCTCCTAATACTGGACGGAAACGACATCTAATATCTCATTCCTTTTCTCAGTATCAACTATCCATCGGCGCGGTTGCTTTTGCCGTCGGTGGCGAAACGCCGTCACCCCGTCTGCGTCAAAAGACCTACTCAATCACGATCATGAGCAACACCTCAGCAGGCTGCCTTGTCACCCAGCTCATTCCGTTTCTTATCAACCCAAGTAATGCAAACCTCGGTGGAAAGGTAGCCTTCGTCTTTTTTGCCCCATCTCTGATCTGCTCGGTCTACCTGTTCTTCTGCTTCCCCGAGATGAAAGGCCGTAGCTATCTCGAGCTGGAAGACATGTTCCAGAAGGGTGTACCAGCGAGAGAATTCAAGGATTACAAATGCGAAGTTGAGACGCTAGAGGGCGAAGATGGAGAGAAGATCGCGGTCGTGCTCAAGGATTGATATTTTGCATGCTCTAGGATGGTGCAGCGACCATGAAATCCAAGTTGAGTGCATTGTCTTCATTCAACCAAACTTGTTTCGTGAGGTAATTGCAGGTTGGTCTGATGGGCTCGGTCAAGATTCGCACAATACTTTTGCTGAAGTCCGGTACTCAGCTGCGCACGCAATTTCTGGCCGGGGCATCCGGAACCATATCGCGGAATGGCGCCATCTACGCCGACGACCACAATGAGGAACCCCCGGAAAGACTCCACGTAGAATGGGGAGATTTTTCATCAATACTCGCAGCCGATTTGATGTGAAGATGCTTTCACGCTTCGGCGACATGGGGTTGCTCCCGTTGGGGGAACGGGGAACCTTCTGACCCACCTGACGTGCTCGTGTTGTATGAAGACGCAATTCTACCAACCGTGGCGCAATCGATCAACGAACCATTGGATCAGATAAGCGCGCATGATTGTGCGCTGACTTCTTCAACAGCTTTAAGAGGTGTCGATTGTACTACGAATGAGCTTTCAAAAATGAGAGAATAACCAGTTCCCTGTAGCACTCGAGACTTTCACTCTTTCACACGAACGGCTTCTAAGCGGAAAGTCTACAATATCATCAGTAGAACGATCTAAGAACAATAGTTATGCCTGGCAGGATTCGCCGTGTGGCCGTGATCGGCGCCGGGCCGAGCGGCGCTATCGCGACTGACGCCTTGGTCAAGCAACAAGCTTTCGACACCGTCCGAGTTTTTGATCGGCGGGCCGTTCCGGGCGGTACATGGTAACTCAAATCCACAGACAAACTTCAGGCCCAAGATCCGAAGTCTAACTCACACGGCATAGGATCTACACCCCTCACCTACCAGCAGCAATCCCATCCTTGCGGAAGCTGCTCAATGGAAACGCTGACGCCCCCGTCACCATCCCAACCCAGCTTCCAGCCCAGACCGAGAAATCAGAAGCCGTCAACAATCACCAAATCCGCTTCTCAGACACGGCTCAGCATGAGCATCTGCATACCAACATCACGCCCGAGATCATGAGCTTCACCACGGAGCCTTTCCCCGAGACCTTGACTAACCGCATCCGAGAGAAGTACGGCGATGATGCTCCGTTCCGGGGTCGCGGTCAAATCAGAGACTGGGTTGAAGACATCTTTGTGCGAAACGGCCATGAGAAGCTGCTCGAGCTCAGCACCACAGTCGAACTTGCGGAGAAGAAGGGCGATGAGTGGGTTCTCACTCTGCGGAAAGAGTTTCCAGGAAAGGATCAGTGGTGGCAAGAGACATTTGATGCTGTTGTAGTTGCCACAGGCCATTACAACGTTCCTTGGATACCCGACATCAAGGGCATCGCTGAGTACGATGAGAGGTTCCCGGGAAGAATTGTGCATAGCAAGCACTTCAGGGGCTCAGATAAATACAAGTGCAAAGTGCTTCACCCACTCCACTACATCACCATGAGTGATTTTGCTCACAAGATCCCAGAAAGTCATCGTTGTTGGAGGATCCGTTTCCTCACACGAACTTCTCCACGAAGTCCTTCCGGTCGCGCAGCACCCGGTCTACGCTTCTCTCCGAGGTGATCCCATTCCCCACTTCGGCTGGGAACCTTTCACGCATCCTCACATCTCGATCCAAAAGCAAATTGTCCATTTCTGCTCCAAGACAGGGACCATCACATTCGAAGATGGAACCAAAGTAGAAAATGTAGATCACGTCATCTTTGGCACCGGCTACACATTCAGCTTCCCGTTCCTGCCTAAAGTGCAGGCGAGAGTGTTGCAAGCTGACCAACGCTTGCCGGGTGTATACTACCACACCTGGGATATTGAGGATCCGACGCTCGCTTTCCTCGGGATGGTAAATGGCGTCCTTTACGACCCGCATGACCGATTTGCTAACGTCCAGACAGTGTGGTGGAGGGTTCACCTTCAGACTTTTCGAATGGCAAGCTGTCGCAGTCGCCCGACTTCTCGCCGGCAGAGGACATCCGTTGCCATCTAAGGAGGAGCAGAAAGAATGGGAAAGAAAGCGCGTTGCGGAGCTTGGAGGTGGCAGGGCTTACTACACCATTGCGCCGGACTACAAGACCGTCTTTGAGTACTTTAGGTCAGTTGCAGGCGACCCTGAACCAGGCACAACTGGCCGCGTATTGCCGCCGTTTGACGACAGATTGTTGGATATTTGGGCTGCGATGGGAACGGCCAAAACCAAGTCTTGGCAAGACTCGCGAAAGAAAGCTGAGAATGAGCTCGAAGACCAGAAAATCAGGGCCCGGCTCTAGTTGCCAAAGAGCAGGTAATGTCGGGTGCGCAGAATATAGAATTAGATCCAATTAGATGAAAATGAGGGACTTGGACCTCTGAGAGATAGCCTGGCATCAAAGGCTGCACTACCACGATCACTACGCCTGGCATGCGTAGGCCCCATCCAAAGATGTCGTGGAATCAGGAACGCTTTTGGCTTACAGTCTGCCACTTTTGCAGTATGTGCTGAATGGGATCCTTGGCGACTATACTCTCTGGACTTCATGATCAGACTCCTCTTTCATCTTCCCTACGAACCTTTTTCCCTGTTGTCGCTTTCGAAATGGTTCGCATGAAACCTTTTGCAAGACCACCCAAGCTCTCCACCGTCCGCTTCCAAAATCCGTGTACTGATTGACCTTGCAACTGGGACACGTCGGCCTCCGGTGACATATGCTTCCATTTCTGCAAACAATCATGGCATAGCCCCGCACCACCTGGTAGCTTCTCATCGTTGCCTGCTGACCGATACTAGCAATCGAAGCCAGACTTGATGCACCTCTCGCAGCGAAGCACTGTTGGAGTATTGCGAATCCGATGACCGCAGTCGTAGGTATAGAATACGTCTTGGCACATGATATGACTATACCGATGTAGTGAGAGTTCACGCGGATGACTGGATAACGGTGTTGTGATCAGTAAAATGCAGTCAGTGATGCATGCGCCTACCGGAGGTATGCTGTTTTATCTGGAATAAGGTAGCTCGGATTACACACATTACGTATGATGACTCTGCTTGTATATGACACTGGAAGCAGAATTTGCACTTAGCTTTAACGCGCCGGTTTTAGTTTGTCCTGTGTCGGCTTTGTACCTAAAAGGCTGGGTTGAGCTCTAGCCAAAATATGGTCAGTGAAGGTCAAACACAATGTCTTGTAAGAATCAAGAAGCTAGCTTGATCAAAAAAGAGGAGTCTTAATGGAAAACATGTCATGTCTGGTTAGAAATATGAAAGATGGGGCAAATTCATAGGTGAAACCAGCAGGTTTTGGTGAAGAGTGAATGGTGAGTTGGCGGTACAGTGAGGAAGCCTGCATTGAAGGAAGCGTCTAGTCTACCAGCACTTTATCATAGGAGATCCACGGTTGAGAGTGCGAGATTATCGATACTTTAATACTTCTCAGATATTTATGCTGACTACACGAATCCCCCATCAATTTGTTGACTTTGGCTTCCAAAGTGAATCTCCCATCAAGGTGTGAATGCTGAACTGGAATTGATACTCGACCTCTGACACGTTCTTTCCTATCATTTGCCCTTCCATGACCCCTCAATGACTTCCTCTGCCGTCTTGGTGACGATATCCAGAAACCTGGGCTTGATGTCATTTTCCTTCGGGACGAGGAATTGCTCAGTCCCCGCATAATAGTGCAAGATGGCGAACAGCTTCTCCGACTCCTCTTCGCCAAGGCCTATGTCTGGGAAGTCTGAGATGAATGAAATTTTGCCTGACTTCAATTTCTCAAGGTCATCATAGGCGACACGAAATTTTGCGCCTGTTGTTTTTCATTAGAATTGCTAGCTATTCAGCTGACTCGTAGGAGCGAACATACCTCGTGCTTTCTCGGAAATCTCAAGGATCTCGGATATCGACCGCGTCTCAGCGATAATGCTGCTGATTTTATCCCACTTGTCCAAGTCCATGAGGCGGGCAATGAACTTGGCCATGTCCTGCGAGGCGATGAAGTTCACCCTTGCTGACCCGTCTCCGGGAATGACAGCCCACTTCTTCTCCACATTCACCATGTTGACCCAAGGGTGCATGTACGTCTTCCAGTGTGGCATGCCAAGAATCCGTTCACTACCCGAGTGTACTCCAGATCGGTGCGTTCCAGCTCATCAATTGCCTTGAAGACGAACTTGGCAAGAGGGCTGTCTTCAATATGCCTGTCAAGTCTCAGCAATTCATGCACGTATCACCATCAAGATGCTTGGTCACGTACTCTCGCTTGTGCAGCATGTCATATGCACTAACTACGAACCGCTTGGTAGTGCTTGATCTGTCAGCGGCTTTCACCAGCTGAACCTGCGATACGCTGATCTCTGCTGTGACGACACCCATAGCGCTGATGACTGTGGCGATCTTGTTGCTCTCCAAAATCTTGGCGGTTCCCTCAATATCCGAGTAGTTGACTGCGAGGTACTCGACTCTATTTTGGGTCGGACGGCTCTGTGCAAGTTGTTGGCATGTGTTCTCGCGACATAGTCAAATGTGCATTTGCGACTTACTGTTCTCGAGAGAACAAATAGTTTGTGTCCGCCATGTTGAACCAAACCGTCGACGATGGTTCGCCCAACCGGTCCCGTGCCACCAGCAACTGCAAGGATAGCCATGATGGTGCTGACTTTGTGTACGTCAACTCGTGAAATGGACTGAGAATATCATCTCTTGAAATATGAGCACGGGAAGAACATGGCTGCATATATAGAAAATTCGCCGTAACGTAGGCGCTGGAACCCCGCGATTCAAATTCCGCTGATGCTTAGTGGACACTTCTGCCGCTACTGAATCGGTGTGTGACCTTGAGTTGGGACTACTTCCCCATGGGGAATAGATACCTAGTAGGTACAGGTAACATCTAAACATTCAATCGAAACAGAGTATTTATAATCAAAGCGTTCAGCATATTTCCCCTTTTGGAGAAATTTAGTAGCCCACCTTGGTGTGGCTCAACACGCAACGGACACTGACAGTAACCGTTGACCGTCATCCCGCTGCAACCCGACTCTGGTCAATTAAAAACCCTTCCAACTTCGCCCTTCCAACTTCGCATGAAGCAGAAGAAATGAAGGCAAAGGGGAAAATGGACGTTGAAGTCGCAATGCGCCGAAATCAGAAGTCTTGATGTGTACGGACTTTGGTCGGGGCTCCGAACCGCGGAATATTTTAGCTTCAAGGCATGTGTCACCACCTCAGCTGGCGGAGACTCCGCGAAAGTGGGGTACAATAATTTGACCCGAAAAGGAAAAAGAACCAGCCTGACATTTGGAACCCCGATCATCCTCTCTGCCATGCTCATGACGAATGATGTCTTTCGTTTAGTTTTTCGAAACATCGGGAATCGAAAATAAAGCAGTGAAGACTCAAGAAACGAACAATCAACATCGATTATCGTCTACGACTGATATGGTGACCACATGTCGTGTTCGTGATCTTCATTACTTCTTTGGAACGGAAGACTCTCTTTTTTTTGACCGAATCGTCATTTTGGAAGACGAACTTCCAGTGATTTCGATATGGCATCGGAGATTGCCCTGCAGGAGACAACTACATCACAATCAGGCTCCATCCGCGATGAATCCGGGAAAGGAGTCGAAGATGCCAAAATGAAGAACGAAGCGGCCCCGACCTCTAGAGAGGACATGGGCCCAAGACCGCCGCAGGAAGCTCTCGAGGAACAGCTTACGTATCCTGAAGGGGGGTTACAAGGCTGGTGCGTAGTTCTGGGTTCTTTCTGCGCCATGGTGTCGGTGTTCGGATTGCCCAATACTGCAGCCGTATTTGAATCCTATTTCTCCGAAAACCAATTGAGTGAATACAGCCCTTCTCAGTTGGGATGGATATTCTCGATATATCTATTTGTTTTGTTCTTATTTGGCATTCTAGCCGGGCCAGCCTTTGACAAGTACGGCCATCGAGGGTTGGTGGCCGCAGGGAGTCTGGTAATGATTGCCAGTCTAGAGATTCTAAGCTTCTGCACAGGTAAGAACATCTTCATCACTCCCCAGCGCTCACTGACTGATGACTACTAGAATACTACCAGATCATTCTCACTTTCTCCATCATGGCCGGCCTTGGAGCATCTCTCCTGAATACACCGTCCTTCGCCAGCATCGGCCACTGGTTCAATACCAGGAGAGGCCTTGCAATGGGTCTGGCAGCAACCGGTGGTTCATTTGGAGGCGTTGTCTTCCCCTTTGTGTTGCAAGCTACTCTCCCAAGATTCGGTTTCGCATGGAGCATGCGCTTACTTGGCCTCATCTACCTCATTTTTTCCGTGCCAACAAACCTGCTGATGAGAACACGTCTTCCACCAAGCAAGAAGTTCGATTCTATTTGGCCGGATATACGGCTTTTCAGAGAACCAAAGTTCGCCTTTTGCTGCTGCGGTGTTTTCTTCATGGAGTATGGGGTTTTGATTCCTCTCACCTACATCATCTCTTTTTCCATGTGCAAAGGACGCGATGCAGGCTCGAACTATTTACTGCCTATTCTGATCAATGTAGGCAGTATAATTGGGAGAGCATTGCCCGGATTCGTTGCCGATCACATTGGGCGCTTCAATACCATCGTCATTACTGTCGGCCTGTGCACGATATCGGTCTTCGGCATTTGGCTACCGGCGGGTAGCTCATGGCCAGCGTTGCTTGTCTTCACCTTCATCTTTGGTTTCGCGAGTGGAGGAAATGTGAGCCTCATTCCGGCTTGCATCGGACAGCTCTGCGACTCTCGAGATTACGGGCGGTTCCTGTCTACAGCGATGCTTTCCGCCAGCTTCGGAACACTTCTTGGAATTCCCCTTGGTGGGCTGCTGCTGGAAATCCAAAACCAAGAGACAGCATGGAAAGCACTGATATTGTTTTCTGGTTTTTCATACTTTGTCTCTCTCGGATGTTATGTCGCAGCGAGAGTGTTAGCAGTTGGTTGGAAACTCAATGTAGTGTACTAGCATACATGTAGCAACAATACCCACCGCAACCGAGTACTTACCTCTTTGGATTCCAAGTGCACGTTTCGCATCCTCAGTCCCTGCCCTGCCTTTACTCTTTGGAAGGTATACACTCGCCATGGACAGGTTTGGACTCTTCTTCACTCCGTGAATGCCTTACCAGCGCGGATAACTTCCAGCGCGGTGTTGGTATGATCCCATAGCTTCTGCCTCAACGCGTCTTTGTCCACCGAAGCGTATTTCTTCCCGGCATAACAACTCTCACCATTCCAAGTCAACATGTATGAGCCGCTGCCGGGCTTTCCATTGGTTCCAGCAATGGCAGAACTGCTGACCTCGCCATTGCCGTCGAGAGATTGTGCTGGATAGTAAGATGGCGATGCCAACGACACCATCCGAGCCCCCGACTCTTCCAGATCCACATCCACACCAAGGAATGGCAAGACTTTGGTGAATAGGATGCGTATCCACCAGGGATTGGTTGGATTACCCATGCCCTCGTGCACAACGAGCCCGGGATAGATATGGGTAAAGCGTAGCTTGCCTTGGTGTCTCTTTGCTAACTCCTCGAAAACGAGAGTGTGCATGTAGCAAGCGTGAGATCGCGCTTGCGAATAGTTGTAGTGAGACAGATCGCGGAGGGAGAGGTCATCGGGATAAAGCTTGCCTTCCATACCTGCAGCGTAGATAGACACTACGGCGGCTGGAAGCGCAGACTTTAGGATTAGCGGCATGAGAGACGTGATGAATGCGATGCGGCTGTAGTAGAAGCGAGCCATGGTTCCATCTAGGCCCTCCTTGGTGTCTGAGAGTGGAAACACGCCATGAAGGTCAGCCTGGCTAGCTACTATCACAAACGACGGCATGTGTATTGTATCGTACCTTGTCTTGGCAGAAAGATAGTTCCGCCATGTGATAGCAAGAGGAAATCAATCCTGGCAGTCTCGCCAGTGGCTGACGCATTGCGCTCTTCGGAGGAGCTGATCTCCGCGCAGGCTTTGTCCACTTCTTCGATGAGTGAGAGATCCTCAACTTTTATGTAGTGATATTCGCCTCCCTCATAAATGGCGCGACACTATGTAATGATCTTCTCTGCGGCTTGGGCATTGCGGCCAACGAGGTAGGCTCTCAGACCCTGCCCATTGTGTTTCGCGACGGTGGTGGCTAGCGCCTTCAGGCTAAGAGTACCGATACCACCAGTGCCGCCGGTGAAGACGGCGACGAGCTTTTGGCTCTGTACCAACTCGCGATTGATGTTGTGGACGGTATTCAAATTGACCATGGCGGCAGGTGAGGATGACGCGTATTGCGAAGATGTGGCTGGATCTGGCTCCGGGCCAACACCCAAGGGAAGCCCCCTCATCCTTTATAAGTTGTACCATTGCAGCGGCAGATCACTGTTGTACGTGCTTAGAAGAGCGTGCCTCAGTCAAAAGCCACTGATCAAAGTGATGGAATGTAAGAGTAAGCCCTAGCCATTTCAAGAGGCGGAACACGGCAGGTTAGGGACTTTTGGTATCGGAACCAATCTTAACGATTCTTAATACGACTGGAGGTTAGCGTCGCTTGATTTGGCCTGGATCTGCGGCTTGAATCTGACCCTCCGATTTGACGGAGGTCTCTTCTCACGTGGCTTGTAAATGGTTCAGACGCAACATGGGCAGCATGCATAAAACCCGAACCCGAGTTTTAGCGCGCTGCTACCAAGACCGTCTTTCCTCTATGACGCTGATGATCCATCTGCGATATTCCACTTCACGCGTTTCAGCCTCATCCAACATAAGCTCAACTAAGAGAGCTCGCATCGCAACAGTCATCGCATGCAAGTCGCCTCGGATATCGCACGTTACATCTTCGCTCAAACCAAATTACGTTTACCGGCCTGCAATCCCTGTCAGTCCTTATAGGCAATACCAAACGCGTCATAATGATCGAGGAAATAATATCGGATTCAGCTGCAGCTGTAGAGCCAAGTCCGGGCAGGGAGACAGCTACAGTGCCACATCATACCGAACAAAGAGTCGATACGAATCTCCCTCCAAAGCGCTCGCACAAGAAGTCTCGCCTCGGCTGTACCAACTGCAAGCTGCGCAAGGTCAAATGCGATGAGACCCGCCCATCCTGTCGCTCTTGCAGGATACGTCGGACACAATGCGAATACGCACTTGTGGCTCCGAGAAAGCCTCCTGCATCTTCGCCCTCCTTGGATCACCCGACGACCTCAATATCCTTGCCCGCATGTGACGCCATGAACCCGAGAATGGTCTCCGAGCCGGTACTCTGCCTTCCATCTACCGATGCTGTGGACATGAAGCTGCTATGGTTCTACACCTCCTCCACATGCAAGTCCCTCTCGTACCTAGACGATACTCAGCGTCCAATAAATGAAATGCTGCAGACCGTTCTGGTTGAGCATGCCTTCGAAGCACCTTTCCTCATGGACTCGATCCTCGAGCTCGCAAGCCTTCACATGCAGAGCCTGGGCCAAACAACAGAGCCAACTCGTGCTCTGGTGTATCAGGCCAGGTCCGTCGAAGGGTATCGCAGGGCCATTGAAGAGGCACAGCCAAGCATGTATGGTGCTCTTTTAGCCAACTCCGTGCTGCGACCCATACTTTCGACACAGTCGTTTGGGGGGCCTGCGTCCAATCATCTTCACATTCTAGACTGGATGCTTCTATGGCGAGGTGTGGAGTCCATCATCAACATCACCAGCTCATCATCCATCAAGACGACTGGGATGGCGCCATTATTTTCCCGACCGCCTATGGATCTAACTGCATCTACCGCCGCCATTCCGAAGGACTTACTCCTAATGATATCCTTCATAGATCGGGAGGACCCTGACTTCGCCGAACTTCAAGCATACCAGAACGGCCTAAAGGCATTGGGTTGTCTGTTCGACAGCCTGGGACGGGGCATTGACTCCGTCATGCTTCTGCGCATTATCACCTGGGGCACCGGTTCAGTAAATGGTATCGTCGATCTGGCGAGGGCTAGGAGACCGAGGGCTCTCGTGATAATTGCACACTACGCCTGTTTCTTGAAACTACTGCACGGCGTATGGTGGTTGGCAGGCTTCGGGCAACAGTCCATAAAAGCGATCTGCCATGAAATTGGGCCTGAATGGCATTCGTTTCTGAGCATTCCGTTATCAGCATTGCTAGTGGACAACCACCCAGATCTATCTTCTCTACTGTTAGACGCTGTCAATCGATAGAGGCGTTGGAGGCTTTTCATCTTGACGAAAACAAACAAAGGCTAGACATGTTGGATATGAAAAGTGGCAATGTACTGGGTAGAATCAACGTAATTCATCTGACGGGAGCCTGCGTCGTATCTAGATTTCAAGCAGACGGACTTGGGTCAAACTCATTGGTGATTCACTCACTATCCTCTGCAGATATGTTGCTCTTCAAACACGCCCAGGCCGAACAGTGCAAAGTGACCTCGCATCATCATATCGTTGTCAGTGGCTCACGTGAGATACATGGCTACTGTATTGACCCCCAGAATGTGGCGGGCTCGGGTTCGGATCCTTAGCGCCTTCGATCGGCTCCCAGGGCCCAAAGAGCGGCGCCCCACCAATCGCAAATCCGAACCCGATGAATGAGTGCATCGACAAGTTTGAAGAGCCTTTGGATAATGATGAGTACTAGTCATTTGATTTTAAATCCATCAGTGTCATAATGTGTATAAGAAAGCGTCGCCCTTGCTGATATGTCTCTCCTGCCGTTGAGTCTACAGTTGCTCAAGCTCACTGTTTATCTATACCTCTTCATACCAACTAATTTGTTATACCGACTGGACATATCCCTCCGCTCGAATCGACGACAGAATCATGGATCATCTGAGAACTACAGCTATCATTGTCGGCGGTGGCCCAGTTGGCCTTACTGCAGCATTGGCTCTCACACGGGCAAGCATCGACTTCATCCTCCTGGAGCGACGAAAGGAAGTTGTGGTTGAAGAGGGGTCTGACATGACCATATTGCCAATGACCATGCGCGCTGTCGACCAGATGAATCTTCTCGAGCCTTTATCGAAGGTTTGGAACCCAGTCTCGGAAATTTCACGGATTGATCACCGTGGTCGAGGCATTGGCGAATTCCGCGTGTTCCAATACCTACGAGAGAGGTACGTAGCAATTCAGTCGAAATTCCTCGGTGATTAACATGCTAATGGCGGGATTCATTTGCAGTACTGGACATTACCCTTATGTTCTGAGCCGAAAGAACCTGCTTAGCACGCTGTATCAAGCCTTGCCGAAGGATGCTCAGAGTCAAATCTTCACCAACAAAACCATCACTGGCATCCACAACTCGCCAGACAGCGTCACAGTCTCTTGCACTGATGGCACAAAGTATTGCGGAAAGTTCATCATCGGAGCCGATGGTGCTTACAGCGCGGTCCGCACGTCTATGCGGAACTTGGCACTCGATTCGGGAATGTACAACGTCAATGATGTGAACCCGTTCACCACCACCTACCAAGCGCTGTGGATCCGTTTTCCGACCGAAAGACTGCCCAGTTGCAAGCCAGGCTCAGCAACCGAGACACACGGGTCCGGGATCGCGACTCAGCTCTTCGTGGGCGAAAAGACGGCAACAGCCGGCATTTATAAGAAACTGCCCAGACCCAAGCGCACATCGATGCGCTACACCGAGAAGGATGAAGCAGCTCTCGTCCAGGAGTTTGGACACTTGCCACTTTTGCAGAAAACCGGAAGCGATACTCCTATCTGTCTGAAAGACGCCTACGAAGCGCGTCTTGGGTCCGGGCTAGTTGATCTTGAAGAGGGTGTTCTCCAACACTGGAGCTGGAACGGCCGGATTGTCCTCGTCGGAGACGCAGCCCACAAGTTCACGCCCAGCACGGGATCTGGTGTCAATTTTGGGATGATAGACTCTGTTGTCCTGGTGAACCATCTCCACACCCTCTCGAAGGCCCACCGCGAAGGAGACAACGCGTGGGACACAACATCGCTCTCTCAAGCTTTCGCAATGTACCAGCAGGAACGCTATGAGGATGTCAAAGCCGGCTGTCAGCAATCAAGTGGCGCCACAGCCATGGCCACATGGGCAAACGTGGGCTTGATGCTCCTTGATCAATATCTGCTGCCGACTCGCTTGGTGCAATGGCTTCTCGGAATGCGAATTGCGATCCAGGCTAGAAGCAATGAGGCTGTGGGATTCAGATTTTGAGTAGACTTCCTTACATCTATCATTATGGAGTTTAGATTTTGTTTCAGAAACCTCATAGTTAATTCCTATCCTACTAAATACTCTGTTGTCATTTTGCTGGATTGGAAGTAACCTCTCTGAGTAATTATGTTGTGTCCCTTCTTTCAAGAGTAGCAATGCTTGTTCTCCTGCCTATGCTGACATCTTCAGAGCGTGTACTGCAATGATTCAGCTAATGTGAAATGAACAAAGCTGGTGAATCAGAGCTAGTGTTCTCCGCCATTCTATCATTGTGCAAATGTCTGAATACTCGCTAGTTGTTTGCTCGGGTTACTGCAGCCACCCCCGTCAACTCGAAGGCAAACGGGACCAACTTGGAAAGACTGGCCAGGTCGGGATTTCATCTGTCACCCCATCCTTCTTTTATTTTGAAACTTCGATCGCCATTTCCGACCGGCAAAAAAATTTCCAACATTTGCCGTGACACATTTCGCGCATCCGTCAATCTCGGATGCCTTCGCGCAACACGATTGCGCTGCGACTGATTCCAAATCCGTTAGGCGCTTGCCGGTATACTCATCACTGGATTCTCTATTGAAACCTCAATTAACAACGCGTGAGATGATCTCGAATGATGCCATCTCAAATCAAACGCGAGATTGCCGGGCAGCGTCCTCCCGAAAACTCCTACCTTGCATACAAACGCGACACGAGACATCTCCTCTACTGGATGATGAATACCTCAAACTCGATCGTCAAGAAATACCCGACTTCTCAGGATGAATCGCCCGTGTCGGTGAGAGTCGCTATCAATACCTCTGGACAAACGACGGTCGCGGGACTCGTCGCGATGGCCCAGCTCATCGCCCGCCACACGCGCAAAATACCACCAGGCATCGTCCACCTACTTCGATCCGTCATCTCAGCTCGATCCATGCATTACGAACAATTTCAGAAGTTTGCCTGTGCCTATCCAGATGCCGACCTCGAGAAGAGCAACTCTTCCCACAAGCACTTCATCGATGCTCTCACCGAAATCCTCCAGGAATTTGGTGGAAACACCCAACCAGACTCGGAAACACCTGATGATTTCGAAGTATGCCAACAGGACGTCGATGAAATGCTGTTCTCAAACCGGTTCTCTGTCTTGGATATCAACAGAGTCGACGGCGACTCGGAGTCGGATGAAGATTCGGCAGAGGAGTCCCACCGACCAGCTCATCGGCAAGCCCTAAAGAAGATGCGCAAGGGCAAGAAGAGGCAATCAAAGAAGTCGAAAAGCAAACGCGGTCCTCGGGTGGCTTCAGATTCCGACCTGGAGAACGTCCCCATGGAGAGCTACCGCCTCCTGGAGGGTGATGACTGTCTTCTGTACAGCATGGCAGCATTCTCACTTCGGCATCAGTGGTTACATCTCAGATGCGAAATCAGAGAGGCTTGGAACGATGTCGCTTATGACGACTTGAACAGCGCTGTTGCAGCTGGACTGTCCAAGATAGCAGTTGCTCTTGTGCAAAAGACGGCCTTGGAGATCTTCGTCGAGTTCACCGGCAGAGATTCATTCCACACAATCATCGACTGCCTCAATCGCAACATTGCCACTGGAGGAGACCTCGATCAAGTCTCCGATGGTGAGGGATTGGTTGATGCTCAAGAGTTGAACATGAGTTACGCCTACCGAGACCTTGTTTCTTTCATCGAAGACTTCCGCAAGGCGGGTCGAACCGGAAAGCTAACAAAAGCATTGCAGCTCCAGCTTGATTGGGACCCAGACTTTGATGTCGCGGGCGCCACCGACGAGGAGAGAATTTATTGGCGTCGTGCTTACACTATCAATTGGCTCTACGACCTTGTCAACGTCTATTCTGCACCGTACTTTGAGCACGGCATAGCCCATCGCGACCGGAAGAAGTGTAAGCTCGAAAAGGTTGACTGGAAAGTCAAGGGCCCTTGGGAAGATCTTCGAAGTCTATTCGGGTTGAACGACTTCGCCGCCTTCATAACCTCTCTTGCCATGCAGAAGCCTGGAGCAGACATCGCAAGAAAGGTCTTGCCACACCATGTTTTCCAACTGCAGTGCATATTGGACTCCATGACCGAGTCTAAGGGATGGTCATTTTACGGGATTGGGGAGACACACTATCTTTCGGAGGCCGCCGAGAATTTCAGCCCAAATCGAGACCTCCAAATGTTCCTCTTCGCCACACCCGACAGTAATCGGTACGGATTCTTCAAATGTCTTGGTCTGATGGTCGCCTATCTCCTTAGTGATAGCTACGACCACGGTTCCGATAACCGTCATTACCTCAAGACCCATACCTTGTCCAACCTTGAAACAGACCTACGCAAGCACCTTGACAGGTCTTTGCTTGCGGATACTCAGTCGGCGTGCCCAGCATCTCGGTTTGCAGCTACCAATGCCAACGGACTCTGGGAATACTCGCCCTATCTATGCGGAGAGGGTCTGACCGAAGCTCTGCAACTAGCATACTTGGCTAGTATGTGGAACTGGGATAATGTTAGCGAGCTGACGATGATGGTTCACTTCTACAACATGCTGCGGCAGAAGGGGTACATAACCGTCCGGATTCCACTATACGAGATTTTCCTGGACAATTTCAAAGATGCAGTGTTTGCCAAAGGCATTATACCCACGTCTAGATTCGCAGAGGGTCTCTTGAACCGGATCGGAAGGCATAACGTGGAACTTTGCCGAATCAAACGTACGGAAAAGATCATTGCTCCCAAAGCCTGCGATGTCTACAGGGTCGATCAGTGGTTTCTCCAAAAGAACAATTTCTACAAACGGAAGTCGCTGTTACTCCTTCTTGCCACCGCCGACTGGGACCCGAGTCGCATCCCAGACGCCGATATTGACCTTGACTCACATCTTGCATACCACCGATTGCGGAAGGTCAGAAAACTTGTGGACGCCTCGACCGGCCAGACGCGGCTTGACGAGACCGTGTTTGTGCAAAGGCTTGTAGAGGCAGGTGCCGACAAAGGCAAGCTACTTGAATGCGTGTCAAGGATTCAAAGCGATCTTGGTTTCATCTCCACTGGAATTGACACGGAGAACAAGATGTGGTACATGAAACCCAGACAACACCTGGAACTTACAAGTTTGCTGGGCCCAGCCAGAGAAGATCTCATCGAAGACATCTGCGGCGAATTTCCTCTTTCAGGAGTGGACTTCATGCAAATAGGCGTCTTCATTGGCATGACCATCTGTCACTTTGAAGAGGTTTTGGGACGGGACAATAACAGGCTGTACAGGGAGGCCTACTTGGCGAATGCACCGTGGGCCTTCATGAAAAAAGCAAAGCTGCTGAACCTGGCCCTTCAAGGAAACGATGAAGAATGCTTGAGGAAGATGGCAGGTGAGATGCAGGTGAAGCTTTTACGGGTTTACAATCTGGTCTACTGGACGAAAGTCGAGAAAGTCGAGGACTTGCGGGAGAGGTTGATCGGAAGACTTCTCGAGAGGAGCAACGACATGATGGAAGAATTTCTATCGTGGTTTGAACAGGACTTACTAGACCTATGTCTTTGAAAAAGGGCCGTTTACCATACTGGATGTTGACCATGTTTAGGGCCATGGTTTGGGACAGGCGTAGTTGAGTGTTGAGCGCAACATCGGCGCACGCTCAAGCTCTGTCCGCGCGAAGGAATTGAGTGTGGATAATCAAGTTAGTGCCAAGCTAAATTATGCCAAAAAAGAAACGAAGAAAGAAATCATCATGCTAGTACCTCACACGGTGTTACATTGATTCCCCACAGGGTTCGGCGCTGAAAAATATTTCACCTATCCGCCGCCGCATTCCACGCGTCACTGGGCCCACCAAAACAATCCAGTGTCGTCTCCGCGAAGCAGTCCTTCCTGAAATGGGTTACTAGATGGCATCGTCCTCATACCTGACCACAACAAGTCACTTCATCATCTTGTTCCGGTGAGCCCAGCTGATCCGACCGAAGCTGTTGGCCGCGACCATGGCTATCGGGACCCACGAGATGGCGCAAGGCGCGAGTCCCGTTACCACACGGGAGTCTTAAATCGGATACAAACAAGATACGCAATACCTTGTAGAATGGATGATCAAAACCACCAACCTCATCCTAAAGTCGCAGCCGCATTCTAGCGAAAACTCCCAGTTGCCCATTGGGGTCAGCTCTTCCGGAACGACAACCGTGGCTGGCCTGGTATCCATGGCCCGTCTGATCGCAGACAACGGAGCTGCTGTGTCTGGCGGCATTTTTCGTCGGTTGATCTCAATCGTCAGAGCAAGAAGAAGTCATTACCACGCCTTTGTAGAGTATGAATCCATGTTGCCTGACACAGACATCGAGAAGAGTAACGACATGCACAAGCACTTCATCGATTCCCTCATCGACATTTTCTCCATCTTGGGTGAGGTTAGCTGGTGGGAGAAACAGATGCAGGCCAACCAAATGTCCTCCAAGCGTCCCGGTTCTGATGCAGAGCAAATTGAGGAGATGAAGGGCATAATCTTGAGCAACAGATTTGCCTCACTCGATCTCAGCCATGGCGATTCCAAGGCAGACCCGCCTTCGGAACCCGAATCTGACGCAGATGAGCCAGTTGCCGAGTCCAAGACAGCGAAGAAGAAACGTGTCAACGGCAAGAAGGGCAAGGGCAAGTCATCCAAGTCTCGAAAATCACACAAACCTGCCAAAAACACGGATTCTAGCGCGGAGGCTTCTGTGGAGAGCTACCGCATCCTAGAAGACGACCAGCTGCTGAGCTACACCATGGCAATACTGTCCTTCAGGACGGAGTGGGCTCAAATACGACACTATGTACAAGACTTATGGCGCGACGTTATCCATCGGGGTCTGAACACTGCTGTCGCCGGAGCAGTCTCAAACGTAGCCATTGCTAAGGTTAAGAAGACAGAGCTTGAATTATTCGTCGATTTTCCGGATTACTGCTCTTTCGGCAAGATTATCGAAACCCTTACTGGAGGAGATCCGGACCGCTTGCAAAGGTTTGCTGAGGAGAAGGCAACAGGTGATCCTGATCATCATGGATGTTTGATTGACATCAAAGAACAACTCTTGATGCATACTTACCAGGACCTTATGGATTTCTGCACAGACTTTCAGAAAAGTCGTAACGGGAAGCCCACGAAGGCTATGCGTGCCAAGATTGGCAACCGGGATCCGAACTTCTCACTCCAATCCGCCACCAAAGAGGAGAGGATTCAATGGCGCCGCAAGTTCACCATCAATTGGCTCTACGACCTAGTCAACGAGTACTCCTCCTGGGAACAGGCACAGCGGGGTGAGAGATGCTTCTCGGATGATGTTAACTGGTCTCCTTCCGGCCCATGTGGCTCTCGGCGCACCCTCCTTGGTCTCACTGACTTCGCCGCCTTTGTCACCTCCCTGGTCAGTCAAAAGACGGGATCAGACCTCAGCTTGAAAATATCTCCTTGGCAAGTCTTCCAGCTTCAGTGCATTGTGGATGCCACTTCTGTGCGATCGGGCTGGTCGCTGTGCCAGCACGGGGGTCATATCCTTGAAGCTCCCGCCACTGGGTTCCTGGCACTCAGAGACATCAACCAAATCATGGGGACAGATCTTAAGCGTGGACATTGTCCCGATGCTTCCTGTATTTGCGACCCATCACATCTTGTGCTCTGCAAAAGGCTTATCACGAGGCTACGGTACCGGCAAGGTCCTGAGATGTACAATTGCAACGCAATAATCGAACCCGCTGCGGATGTTCTCTCCTGGAGCGTCAAGTAACTACCTCGAATCCCGTCTTGGGCGCTGCAACTCGGTGATCGAGGGTGCATCTATTCCACGGTCACGGTTCGGACAGCCGCACGTTTTGTGGGCTCTTTCTCCTTTCTTGTGCGGCGTGGGCCTTGCAGAAGCTCTCCAAATCATATACAGTACCGGCATGCGCCTTATGGATATTTATCCCATCCCGACAATGTTGTTACATCTCGAACGGATGGTTTTTAACAGGGGCGGATACGAAGGTAAGGAAAAGGACTGGGGCCTTCCTTTGGCTGGTATTATGAGAGGCCTTTTCAAGCAATGCCTATGGGTGGAAGGGAAGTTGCCAGACAAAGAAGCACCGGCTGGAGAATACGTGGCCGCACTCGATGCCTTGGCGGAGGGAGATATTACTGCAACCAGGCGATTGAGAGCCAAAAGAGTAGTGGACTCCGTCCCTGGGGAGGTAGCTTGCGCGTTCCCCGTTCGACAGAACGTCAACTTCAACAAGCCGTCCCATCTGATGATTTACCAAGAAGCGGGCTGGGACCCCAGCCGCATACATTACACCTCACTCGAACCAAAAACAGCGCTTGCCGCGGTCCGCCTTAGTCGTGAGCCGACGTATTTTGACCTCTTCACCGGCGAACAGTCGGAACCCACTGAACTGGTACAGCATATGTACGAGAAGGTCGGCTGGGACGATGATTGGTCCGGGCATCAGATGTCGGTTGGGGAGGGTTTGTTTCGCACGTTTCTTACCATGGGCCTGCTCAAGCCCGCGGACCCCGACGTTACGCAATCCGCAGTCGAGAAGGACCTCTCCATGGCTGTATACAGCAAGCTTGAGACGATTCTCGAGGACTTAGAGATCGCCAAGCTCGACTTGTGGAACGACATAAACGGCGTCCGATGTCGATCAGGCATGGATTTCACGTCGGTGAATTTGGCCCTCATGATTGTCATGGATGATGTGGAGAATGCTCTCTTTCACGCAAAAAGCCCAACATTCAACAGAATTTACATGCCTCCAGTCGAAGGTGCAACCCCGCCAATCACTGGCAAGGTCTTTCGCTTGATAAGAGAGGCGATGGTTGGAACAGATAAGGAGCTCATGGAAGTATTTGCGGACAAGTTTCACGATATGTGGGAATTTACGGGCGCGTACTTGCTGTGGGAAGAGGGCTTGTGTCTCCAGACCCCAATCGAAGAGACCTTTGATAAACTGGGCCTCCGAATGCCCGACGAACTCCGAGGCGACGTCTGCAGTGTAATGTAGAGAGCATTGAGGTCTTGGTTGATGCCCAAACCGCTCCTGGTCATAGAATCACACCCAACCTTTCGCACACGAGGCATCAGACACTGCAATGTCCGTCCCTGGGGATCGGAGTTGAATGGTGCCTTCGGCCCCTATTCAGCGTTGGCCAGTAGCCTGAAGTACGGCTGCTACTGTTGTGATAGAATATGTTTTCATAGACAAAGTGCACCTTCCTATTCTAATTTCTGGCTCATTCGTTTTGAGAACCCTCGTGAACACATGCGACTCAGCGTGGTGACTTTGGACTCTAGAACACTTGCACATCAAGTTTGTTTTGATGTGTCTACTGTGCCAAAACGCGACTGATTTTCCAACCACCAGGTACCCGTCTCTGAAAGAATGAAGTCGAGTCGTATTTGGTAGCGACCTTTTTCAGAAACTGAGCGTTCTCTTCTCCGTAGGATCCAAGGACATCCTGCTCAGGGTTGGCGTAGTTCATGTATAGGTAAGTTGAGTGGGCATCCAGCGAGGCCGAGTATGCTCTTAACTCCTCCACCGACTTGGCCATCTCAGCTCTGGCGACGCCGTGAAACAAAGCGTCTTCGGCAGCAAGTGTACCTCTTGCCTCAAAAAGAATCGAGTCTGAGGGTAGGTTGTCGTCGAATCCTAGAATGTTGTTTCCAGGTTTAACAGAATCCAGGACCTTGGGCAATGGTTGGAAGACGAAGTTTACCGATACCGGGACGCCGGCTTGTTCAAGTCTCTGAGTCAGTTGCACAAATATGTCGGAGGCTTTGTTCAAGATGTCTATGGTCGGCTGTAGTGTCAGGGTAAAAGGAATGTAATAGGAGCCGCCGGTATCGGCAATGCTTGCGGCGATTTGACTGAGAGACCTACGCGCTCGCATATCTCTTGTAAGGCTAAGCCGGTTGAAAGTCTCGAAAGTAGGCGAGTTCTCGTTTCCGTCTGTGGCTACCGCCATAGCCATGATGGAAAGGCTACCGGCATCAGACCGGTAGACGATGAATTCGTGATCAGGGCTACCGTGTTCAATTGAACTGGCATACTTGACAAACTGATTGTTGACGGCATCGAGGTCAGACCACGAGACGAAGAGGAGACCGCCATAAGCACCACTTGGAGGAACAGTGAAAGTTCGCATGTCGAAGCGTGTGACAATGCCGAGGTTATTGCCACCTCCCTTGAGAGCTTTGAACAAGTCCGCATTCTCGGTGTTGCTGGCGGTGACAATAGTACCGTCGCCGAGGACGACTTCATACCCGATGACGTTATCACATGACAGACCCCATAGCTGAGTATGATACGAGGCGCCGCCAGAGACCAACAGCCCGCCTACTCCAACGTGACCAGAGCGCCCGCCGGTCACTCCGAGATTGAACGGCTCCAAAGTGCTCATAACATCACCCCATCTTGCTGCAGGCTGTATTTGAGCCACATACTATTGAAGAGTTAGACATCCATGGATCTTGCAGGGAACTTCGGAATAAGTATCGAACGCATGTTGGACTAACCTTGGTCAACTTGCTCGACCCGGTCCACATTGCAGTACCGTTCAACCCACTGCTCCCAGGAACAGTTGTCGAGTTCATAAAGGTAAGGTCTATCGTGACGCCCCGATGAGCTGCATTGTTGTCGAAATCGGAGTGACCACCGGAACGTACGGCAATGTCCCAGTTGCCTGCGGAACTGACTGCACCCAACGCTTTGACAGAGCGTGACACATGCTCGGTAGAAGCAGGTTGAACGATACAGTAGGGCTGCAGTCGTCTGTTTTCTGATGAGTAGTATGAAGATGTGCTTTCACTGTAAGCTACGTCCGCAGGGAAGACTAGTATGTCCCCAAGGCCTGCAGCCATAAGGGCATCACACTAGGCGCAGATAAGTCAGCTGCAGGTTCGATGCAGTCCAGGCAACAGCTTCATTCTCAGATCATTGGATACATGACATACCCCTTTAAAGCCTGTAGGTGATAGACTTTGCTGTGCCGCTCTCGCGACAGAAAAGCTGATGGGCGCAACAGCGCGAAGAAATTTTGCGAAATTCATAACAAAGGTTGTCTACAGACAAATGTTACCTTGAGAATCTTTCTATGGATTCGAAAGCCAAAGATGAGCATTGAAAGGAACTTCTGCAACCCCTGAACTCGTGCCCAATCAGAAGTCTGGTCATATCAGCCCGCAAGCAATGACGGCAAAGTCTCGTTTTAGTGAAATCGCCCGGACCATTCAATGCTAGCACGGAGACTTGGACGAAATAGGTGCGCAGGTCCTCTTGTGTCGAACAGAGACCCATTTCAATCCACCAAAACCACGTATGGGTCCTTCTGTTCTTATGTTTAACTGCCGCCAGCGCATGTGCCGATGCGGCACAGCACTAAAGTGTCCCGGGTCACCTGCTGGATTGCAGAAAAACAATGTCGCTTCCATGCATTCGTATGACAATGCCCGCCCAGGGCAATCGCCAAGCCGGTAAGGGCTGCCATAATTTTCTCCTCTGTGTGTGGAAAAGCGAAACCGAGGTAATAATTACTCGCTGGGTCGGATTTCTTCCGATAGAAAAATGATTTTATATTACAGGCAGCGGAGTAAAGAAAGCTATGCGGGTGATACACAAGGTGCATAGCTGGGAATTGACTACTCAGGCCCGCATCCACTGATCCCAATTTGAGAAGAAATAATACCAATACTAAAATACAGGTGAAAGTGCTCTCCTGGTTCACATAACATCCAACACAGAACGTAATTCGATACAAAAAGCAAGCATCCGACGTTTCAGGCGAAATCCTCCAGTAGCAGCGTGTAGGAAGACCTTCCCCTACCCTCAACTCTCCTAAATGTCCATATGTCCAAGCTTATCTCCGAATACCTCTTGCTGCTTGGCCTCGCTTGTAATGACGTCGATGAACTCTTCCGCCGCGTCCTCGGCAAAGAATATGCCCTCGCTAATCATGCATCGCGAGATGAAGCTCTGTGCGCGTGGGAACATGCCATTCTCATATGCTGCCACAGCTTTCTCAATGCCAGAGCTATCCTTCAGCTGACCGTCCATGCCTCCCCCGCAATGCTTTTTGATTCTGTTCATGAGCTTGAGTGCATCGAACATTGCTATGTTGACACCCTCTCCCACGAACGGAGTTGAGACGTGGGCAGCATCGCCGATGAGGGTAACGCCTGGTACGCGAGCCCAGTTCATTGAGGAGACGGGCATGCGGTAGAGAGGCCACGGTCGAAAAGGACCTTCCGCATCCGAAATGAACTGCTTCAACTCAGGCGCGAAATCGGCGAAGAGCTCGGAACTGTTCAAGAGCTTCTCTCGGGTTCCCTCCGTGTCAGTCAATTGAAGAGTGTTTCGAGTGAGATCCTCCGCAGCCTTCAATCCCAGGTACAAGCGGTAAGACTTATCGGACACCTGCTGAATACTGAGTGATCGACCATGACCAACCGCCATCATGTTTCCAGGGCCAGAAGTCTCTACTGCCGCTGCGTAGCTAGGGTTATTGTGACTGATGCGGCCTTCAATGAAAGTCTTGCCAGAGTACTCCGGTTTGGCATGTCACGGGCTAGAGCCCGGCCGAGATCTCCGGCTTTGCCGGAGCAGTTACCGAGATCCGGCTCCGCCGGATCCACTATTCTACCGTGGCACACCGCCTAGCCCGACCACGTGTCTCCGTAGCTAGGCGCCCACTCCTGTAAAGTCCTTCTCCTCTTCAGCTTAGAATAGTCAATCGACGGCACCTCTACGTTGAACAAGCCTAGGGGCCAGCCCCTTACATGGCAGAAGTCAACTGTTGACAAAGGTGAGTAAAATGGAAAATTGTAGTAACCCAGGCTTTTCTTACCAGTGCGCGAACCTTGCTCCAGGCACCATCCGCCCCAACAATCAGTTGGAATCCAGACGCCGTTGAGCCATTGACGAAGCGTATTAACCAACCATGAGTACCCATCACAATTTCCTGAACCGCATGATCCCAGTAGACCTTGTGGGACGGAATGGAGTTGAGAAGCATTTGCCGCAGTTGATAGCGGTCGATTTCGGGAGCATCTCGCCCCTCCCCGAAGTCCTGCTTGAGGGTGCAAGTCGTGTTCTGGATCACGAATCTGGTGGCATCAAAGCGAGCAAACTTCTTGAATTCTTCGAAGAGCCCGGCGTCCTTTAGGGCTTGTTGTCCAGAAGGTGGATGAAGGTCTAGGGTACCACCTTGGTACATGGGCGTCGGGGTGGAATTTGCGTCTCGCTCGTAAACAACATAGTTGATGTTATTCTGCTCAAGGAGACGCGCAAGAACGAGTCCGCAGGGTCCGCCGCCGATTATAGCAATAGGTGCAGAGTATTTGCCAGCTGCGGTGCGTGCCATGTTGGATTGATGTGGGTAAAGTTAGGTTGGGAAGATAATAGGTGACGATACTCGGGTGGTTTTAGGATTGAAGACCTTGTAAATAATAGAAGATTAATTGTTGGAGTCTTACTGTTATGTGAGAATGGCCTTTTGAGTCTGTCTTGGCCACATTGGGTGGCAGCATCTCCACGTTATATAGTAGGAATCTTGCAAGGAGGTGAGCCATCAACAGCTGGACAATTGACGGAAAACTTCATCTTCAGAGCTCCGTCTGATCTGCAGGCATCCAACATAGTCAAGTTGAAAATACGTAGCTCACTCGGTTCGGCCGCATCAGGAAAGGTCGGGCTACGCTCATTGGTGCACTTCGGAGATGTCTTCGGCGACGTCAGCTTCTTTCTATCGGGGAAAGGCTTCGGACTTCCGACTTTGTGGACGATGATTGGTTACTCTCGGGATTTTCGGCTACACACTCCGAAGTCCACCACTCAGAAGTCAAGCTGACGGCCCCGCCGGGAATCTTGCTTCCACAGAAGGCTGTCAATCACATTGAAAGTTTTTCAATTTTTCAACATGGAGAAAACCTCTCTGAATCAATCGACGGGTAGCGCGGCCCGCTTTGCGGTAGGTGTCCTGCGATTGATCTTTCATGCAGATCGCTTACTCGCGACTGTAACCAGTGCCACTACTGTCGACAGAAGAAGTTCAGGTAAATTGGCTTTGACCTTGCCAAAAGGACTTGCGGCTCTCCGTGACAGGAGTTAATGGTGACGTACAGATGCTCCAAGGAACTTCCCAAATGTAGTGCTTGCAAACCTTGGCCAAGTCCTTGTGCCTACTCCCGGGACAAGGACAGGACATTGTCGATGACGAAAGACCAACCAATACTCCAGTGAGAAACCTTTTTGGTTGGATATTACAAGGGTACTAATAACGAGTCCTGAAATAGGCCTAAAGTCTCTGGCACGGCTGAGTCAAGCATTTCAATGGGCGGACTGGAACAGCGACTCCAAAATATCGAACAATCGATTTTGAACTTGACAAAGTCAGTTGAACAAGTCCTGGCTGCCGTACGTGTGAAAGAGTCCACCGGCACGGTTCCATCCGCCCTCTGCGAATCGGCAACTAAGATCCCCAAGGTGGCTCAAGTCACACCCAACGTGAACGAGGAGCAAGTCCCAAACTTGTTCGTTGGACCACATAACTCGTTTTCCTTTCTGAAGGAGACACCGGCTCATATAGATGCTGTTAACAAGTCTCCAGCCACTCTCGCTCATCACAACGCCTACTCTGAGCTTCGATATCTTTCGAGCTCTCTGACAACGGCCACTATTAGCCCGGACACCGCTGCCATGAAAGGGTTCCACGTCCCTCCAAAGTCCGTCGGGTATCAATTGATTGGACGTGAGTAGCAGCCTATCGCGACTCGGACTAATTGACTGATCATCTTCAAGAATTTCTGGAGCATGCCCCTCTCGGAGAGCCCTTCTTCCGCAGCCCGTCTGACGACTTGCTGAGACAAATCATTTTCGACCCAGTCAACGTCAAACAACAGGCTTGGGTCGTATACATCAACTACATGATGCTCGCCATGGTGTCAGCCAACGAGAGCGGGGAGAGCGTAGAGTCACGACAGTTCCGGCGAAACATGCGACTGGCTCTAAATGACAGCACCATCTTCCTCGAACCAAATCTAGCAAACGTGCAAGCTTTGGCCTTGCTCGCACTTCATGGCGAGGATTATGCCTCTCCTAATCTGTCGTGGATGCTGGTAGGTCACGCTCGCCGTCAGGCTGAAGCCTTGGGGCTGCATGCGTCCACTGAGCAAGACTACGAGTCTCGTCAACGGGGTTTGTGCATATTTTGGCTCCTATTCGTCGTAGATAAGTCATGTTCGCTTGCATTTGGTCGGTCATCCTTCTTGCCCATGTCCCTGTACCGAGACGTGCCACTTCCGGATTTCGACTTTATGCTCAAGTTCCAACCGCACAATGCTTCTTCCTTCCGGAAGTCGCGGGGGTCTCCATTAATCTCCACATTTGGGGCGCACCTCCTGACTTCGGGGATGGAAGTTGCAAAGATTACGGAGTACGTGTTGGATCTCTTGACCCCAGGGAAAAGCCTAGCTCCCAAAGAAAGGGTTAGCAGAGACCTTGAAGAATGGTATCGAAAAACAATCGAGGCAAGTGGCTCTGAACCTATATTACATCACGAGAGCTAAACGGTGAAATCTTTTACAGGTTCTGACGGAGACCATAGACGCAGAGCGTCCGTGGGCTGAAGAAACACAGTTGCGTGAAATGTCACTTGGCATCAGCAGTATGAAATTCCAATATCTACACATAGTGATTATCCTTCACAAAGGAGACCCCACTTGTGCGAGCATTCGTCTTGAGTCGGCAAGAGAAGCGTTGTCACTTCTCCCGTCCATGGTCTCCAATTGGGCATCAGTGTATAACGGCGTAGTATGGTATGAGTAAAATCCCGCTCCCTTCTCGAAACTCGAATGCGCGACAATGTGCCTTTTACTGACACAATCAATTGAAGGCATCTTTTGTACTACCCGTTCATCCCGTTCTTCGTTGTCTTCGAGCATATTGTTCATGGTAGTAGCTTTCAAGCAACTTCTACAGTGGACCATGATCTCAGTCTTTTGTCTACAGCCGTCTCGTACTTCTCTATGATGCGCGGACAGCTTCGTCTCTTGGCAACGGTATGCGCTCGACTAAAACACGCCGCAGCGGTCTTTCTTCAATTGGCTCAGGTTCACGTAAGCCAGCGCGCAAATGCGCATACCAGTAATGCCAACATGAATGGAACTACGGATGGCTTGTTGGGAATTTCACCTACAAATCTTTTGAGTTACAGTGGCCATGAAGACGTTGCGGCGAGCTTGCAAAAGGCACAAGACGACGTCGGCACAGCTGCGAACTTGGACCTAGGAAATTTCCTAGATTGGCTTCCTGCTGAGGTCTTACCATCTTGGTCAACTGGACGAACTACCGGAGATCAACATCACTCGGCTTGCAATATTGCCCCTGGTTCAACAGCGGCCGAGGGGGAACAAGGACCCAGGGGCCGCAAGCGTACGTTTGATGCGACCTTTGACTGGTTTTCTTGGGATGCGTACTTTGCAGACGCCGACTCTCGCCAGTATCTTCATTAGACTACCAAACCAGGCGTGGGCAAAATGCGCGACAATCAAGGGGCCATAGTCTGGTCGGAAGAAAGCAGGGAAGCATGGTTACCTCATGTTATGTGCTTTGGTAGAACTTGACCATTCAATTTAGGCAGAGAAAAACAAGACAATTTCACTATTGCTAACACGCTTCTACGTGAAACTTCCTGGACATACAAAAGAATTGGGAGAATGCCGTAGGAATCTCGAATCACAAATCCAACAATCGATTTATCTACTTAGGGCAACCAATACCCCAGCCAGTAGTAGTAGAGCAGCAGTCGGCATCCTGTGTTTCTTTGTCAGTACGAGAGAAAGGGGAAAGTGGTTTTATGGCAACCCACGCATGTTGCAGAGACTGGCTTGCCGTTAAGCATGACATTCTCGCAGAAGTTAGGGCTCTGCTCGGCGCAGTAGGCCTCGCTGGTGCCGCGGGGAGTTCCGCCCTTGTTCTGGTTGGTGCAAGCCTTCTGGCCCTTGCCCCAGCAGCAGTTATCGAGGACAGCTTCGCCCTGAAGCCAGCCGTAAATGCGGCACTATCAAGTTAGAATTTGAGTTGTACAGGTTGACATAGAATAACGTACAGAAGAGGCGAGAGCACCGGTGGTGTAGGCAAGGCCGAGAAGAGCGATCTTGGAGAAATGCATGATGAAAGCTTGAGGTGTGTGACGAAAGGTGAAAAATAGAGAGTAGAAAGAAGGAGAAAGTGGAGTGATTATTAGTTGATAGAGAAAGACTAAGTATTAATGGTTGTGAAGTGTTAATAAAAGGTCCAACATTGAGCGAACGATCTTGATTTTATAAGCGAGAAAGTAGGCGCCCAAACGAAGAGACTCTAGACACTTTGCCAAGACGGTCTTCGCTCTCGGTTTTGCAAGACCTTCCGGATACCACGGATGTGTCTAACGACAACGACGACGACATTTCGTATCAATAGTCAGTCAACGGCCAACAATGCAATCAACATCGCGCGTCTCAAAATGCTCGTGTAAACTCAAAAGAAGTTCAATCATTTCAAGTGAGGATCTCTAGCGGCTTGCGTAACGCGGCTGAGTCGTCTCAAGCAACGAGACAAGTAGAGCGGGTCTTGCGGAGAACGCTCATTCCCACATTCTTGTAAGGCTCACGAAGGGAAAGATAGGCTGAAATCTTGTCCAATCATTCAGATGAACACAGATGCAGGGGCCTCTAAGTAAGGTTACTTGGCAGCTCAAACTGAGGCCGCTGTTCCGCAAAGCCGCGCAGTGAGGGTCTTGGCAACGCATCGAAATAAAGACGAACCAGATCGACGAGTCAAAATAAGGTTTATCGAACCTCAACTGCCGTAAACGGTGAAAATGGGAAAATACTACCTTCTAATTAGTGGGCCCGTCTAATGTGCCGAGCGGATCTGTAGCTCTTGCTCCACAGACCACCATGACTCGACCAGGTTAGGCAGATGAAATGCACTTCCACCATTGCGCCTGTGTCATGACTTCTATCATGACTCGATTCTCGTATATCGGCGAACTGACAGGTTCACTAAACACTTCATAAAATCTAGGTCACGGACAAAAAGCTGTTTCTAATAGGAATCGTCCCGGCCCTTCTGGACAGTGAGTTCACCTAACAACGCTAAGGTCCTGCTCACCATGTGGTCTAGGCATCGGCACTTCACCGACTTTTGGCTATGCATCCCTTGCATAGACTTAGAACATAGCAGACTCAGGATCCCTTGACGATGTCGTCGATTGCAGCATCTGGCGCTCTCAGTGGGCCAAGGCCAGAGTATCTACTACAACCAAGGCGATGCTACTCGGAAACCTCTTAGTTCCATTGCGGGTCACCAACTCCGCACAGATGGATGTCACCCATGAATCGCTTAGAAGGTGTCGAAGATTGGTGTCTTTGCAGCCGAGTCGCCAGCTAACAAAACCAGCTCTAAATTGATATATAACACTAAGTATCAACCACTACCTCATACCTCCCGACAGGTCATCACTCATCCATCGTTCCCAACATCTCACTCCATTTGGTGCGCAGGTAACTCTGCCAACTTCTGCTACAACGTCAAGCGTCAGGGGACTGACATTCCTGTTTCTGACACATGTGTAAGTCCTCAAGGCCGTACTAAACCGATTATCTGTTACTAAAGCTCAACTGCCCTGTAGGACGCCGATTGCTGCGATACAAAGACCGGCTGGGGTATTGGATGCCCGAAATAAGACAAGGCTTTCACGTGATGTATGATAGACCTGGTATCGACTTTCAATTTGCAGACTTGTCTTGGTTTTCTTTCAAAAGCTCAAAATGATGCTTCGTCTTGCTGGCGATATCTCGAACTTCTATTCACATATGTTTAGTCATGTTTCATCTTACCAAAACCTTCATTGTGCCATTGATAGGGTTGTAACATATCGCAGAAACTGCCGAGACCTTGTGACTATCATCTAAAAGTAAACTCAAAATCGACTACCTCTTATTGGTTGGCGCAGGAATTGTTTGAATGCATCTGCGAATCTGTACGTCCACATCGCCCCTAAAGAATTGAATACACTATGGGATGTCTATCTGGGTCTCCCACTAGTGGAGTTCTTTCTGTTCATCACATCGGATGTCCAATCACGGCTCCAGCACTCCCTTGTAAATTATATAGCCTGGATCCGTTGCCGGAAGGTACTTCGGCTCTTGGTTGTGTCGAAAATGGACGCTACCGTAGCGCATAAGCTCCGCAAATGTTCCTGTCTCACGGTCCTTCTCTTCGTTCTCCTTCATGTCCCACAGGGCCCCGAGTGCCTTTGTCGATGTCATACCTCCTGCGCGCGTGACCTTCTGCATTGTGGACGAGGTCATCAAGTACCAAACCGTCTTGTAAGCCTTCTTGTAAGCCTCGGACTCGGGGTCAGCATCAACCTTCGTATTCAAGAGGTCGAACAGCTCTTCGCCATTCCAGCCGATCAAGGCCTCTGCAGGCCAATCCTCCCACAGCGCATCGAAGAGAAGCACTTTAGTGCCATAGTACTCTGCGCCATCGAAGCCGCCGTTTGGTTCTTGCAACATGCTAATTCGCATCCAGCACATAATCTGCGCGACATACTCCAGTACCTGTGCTACCGGGGTGTCCCAATTCCAAGCGAAACCTCTGGCTTCAAACTCCGCCATATCAATGTCTTTAGCATGGGCCATCAGAGGATGCGTGAAGAGACCTTCCGCGCTGGTTCGATCTTTCCACAGGGTCATGAAGAGGTCATGCCTAAACTAGTGTAAGCTGCAGATTCATGATTCAAGGGAGATTCGCCGCGAACTTACCAATGCTTGATGAAAGGATCACCTTTTCGACTAGCGATGAAGTGGTTCGCCACACCCCGTAGATACATCCACGGTGCTGAGACTTGATATGGCGTGTTTGGATCCTCCAATTTGTTCCAGCAGAGGTCATCGATCGAGCGGAATAGAATGGAGCCGACATCCATCCAAACACCGCCGTACTGATAGAGGCATATCCCGCGGAGGAAGTCTGCGCTATGAGGCCCAGTGTATCCCAGAGGGCCATCCATCGTCTTGGCAGTAAAGGCTTCAGGGAGATCTTCTCCTTTGACCCAGTTCAGAGCATTGCTCGGGGAATCGCTGACAACGTCGAGGACACGGATAGTCCAGGAGGGACCGCAGATGCGGGACCAGTCGATGACATTTCGCTGACACCAGGCGGGCATCTGGTGCAGACCAGCATGCCAAAACGCCCAGATGTTCTTTTCTGATGTCACCGGAGGAGGGCTTTCGAGGGCTTTGAGAATTTCCTCGTCCGACCGGGAATCAAGAGGTTCAACAAAGCGAACCTTGTCCTGGAACTCGGCAGGGATTTCGAAGCGGTGAGGCGCCATGTTGATGAAAAGTAGCCTCAACAGTCTGGTATCGCTCGATTTGGTAGCAACAGACTGTAGGCAGTAATCCCAACACACATGTAAGGCAATGAATCTGAGCTTATTTGTATCGACGGGGCGACCCCGGAGCGTGTGTCGAATGCATGTTGATAACGATGAACTTGGCGATAACGAACACTGGACTTAGTGCTTATGCCCGCCCATTAGCTCGGCCCACAAGCTTACTGCAAGAAGGTAGAAGAAGTACCCATGATTGTACCTACACGACAGCCAGAAGATAGTTAGCGGTGGAGTAAAAGTGTCGAGCGCTCCAGAGTCTTACGGCCCTAACCGAATGAGCTTATGGGATGACGTGATATTCTAAGCCAAGCCCGATATTTTGATGACATGTGGTTGCACTGCATTCATTGCAGGAGCTTCATCCCCACTAAAGATTCGGGAGAATTCACCGCGTTCCAGTCAACCAGAATTGATGCTACCTGCCTCTGCCACCGAGTCTTGAGCTTCTTTCCCCATCAAGCGATGCGGTTTATCGGATCACTTGGGCGCAGACCTTCCAGAATTTCTGGTCGCAACTTGGTGGTCTCTCAAATTAAAGTTCGATAAGATACACGATGGTGTTTTCAATTGGAAGCTAGACACACCTTGAAATGGATATCGAACAGCTATCCCATCGAGTGCTGATGGACTACAGTACTTTGGGGCCCCACAACCCACCCACTTTTTCCCCTCATCACAACGGTACATGACCGATACGTCATTTTACGCCATGTTGGCGCCCATACTTCCACCACCAAAAGTTTCATTCTATCCAATGTATGATGGATTCGGATGATTCTGACGCCTCCGAGACCTCCGTACGGGACTGTATCACCGTTGCTGTACTCCCTGAAGACCTGGCCGCCGCTTGTACCGACTCCTGCCGGCCGGAGCGGTGTGACGAGGCTACAGTCCGGCCTCACGAAGAGCCCGGCGTTGAACACGGGACTCCGGGCTCTTTTACGCCGTTTGAGGTCCCGGAGCGGGAGGCTGATATCGGAGCCCTGCCGGCGACGCCTATCGATCTCTTCCTCCGGTACGTCCCGTACGACGTCGTCGACCGGTGGGCAGAGTGGACCAACGCGGCTGGGGCAACGGCGCAACGTGGGCCAGTTCGGCAACACTCCCGAAGTAAGGGATGGAGGCCTACTTCAGCCCACGAAATCTATCTCTTTTTGGGTATCTTGATCTCTATGGGTCTTCATACCGAGAGCCAGATATTCAGGTACTGGTCCGGTTCTCAGGATCAAGAGGATCCCATCTATCTATTCACCCGCTTCATAAGCCGGGACCGCTTTCAACTACTCCTCCGCCGCGTCCAGATCTTTACCCCCGCCAACTTCCCCGATACGACGACGCCGAGTCAACAACGGAGC
>VYYT01000356.1:0-102836 GCA_032988895.1 Colletotrichum kahawae | reverse complement strand
GAGAAGTACTGGCCCTGGAGCGGTTGTTATTGGCCGACAATGTGGGCTCAATTACCCCTGAGTGGCTGCTTCCCCTCACGTTGCGGGGCCCCAAAGTACTGTAGTCCATCAGCACTCGATGGGATAGCCCCGAACTTGAGCACATATCGTCACGCCCTTCCCCAGCCCCGTTCGAGCACATCTTTAGCCTTCAATGCCTTGATATCTGGGAACTCATCATTAAGGGTGTGACCGGGTCTGAGATCAGCCTGTCCTCGCTCGCAGTTGAGCCCAAATGGGGCAAGGAAGCTGTGCAACATCTCTTTTGGATAAATGTGGTAGAACTGGCAATGAGAGGGTATTTCAGTCAGTTTGCACGCCTCAAGATCCTCGACGGAATCGTGCGCCACGGTAAACGTGGTACCTGTACAAGCGTTGGAGTCAGATGTTAGCCAAGCAGTAAGCGCGGGGAGTGAGCATCTACCTTTGACTTCTTCGGCCAAGCGCACTATCTCGTGGAACGTGACTTTGTCACCAATGATGTACGTCTCTTCGGGCCATTTACTCTTTTCAAGCAGTGCAGCAACGAGACGCGCAACGTCGAAACTGTGCGTGAACACGACTGGCACCTCCCCAGACCCAGGAATCGCTGCCACATTGTTCGCGACGTCCACGAAAAAGGATACATCATCCATGTAACTATTTACCTTCGGGGTTCCGAAGTAGTCGAGGAAGTATCCATTGTATACAACGGTCCACTCGAGCGACGTTGACTTTAGCGCTGCCAAGGCAGACCTCTTGGCCATTGCGGGAGGGAATGTCTCATATTGTCTGGTCAGGACCTCGTGCGTCAGACCCAATCATGTCTCGGAGCGCATACGGAGAGGAGGCTTACACCGGCAGATACGGCACCCCGAAATAACTCGGAATGAACCTCTTGGTAGCGGTCGACCTTTCAGCTGCTTCAATGAGATTGATCTCGGCGTCATTTTCTCCCGTGATATTGTTGACCGCAGATATGACGGTTTCAATGCCGTTTTCTTCGAGAACGGTCACAAGAGAATCCACCCTGGTGTAATCGACAGCGACAAATCGAACGCCGTTCGGGCCAGCGGGGCTTCCTGAGACCTATCCCCGTGTTATTATGTATCGCAAAGAACACTTAGATGGGGCAAATTACCTTTCTTGTCAAGACAATGACTTGGTACTTGCCTCGAGCCAGTATGGCTTCAACAAGGGCGCGCCCGAGACCGCCGGTGCCGCCTGCGATAGCAACAGACATATTGAGGTAAAGGTGAAATATGATGGAAGAGTGAGTTGGGAGGGCGCAAAATTGTAGCCAAGTATCAAAGCATGGGTTTATATAGAGGTTCACTGGGGAAATAGCTCATGTCATCTCAGTCGGACTAGGTCAAGGCATGTCCGGCTGCCCCCAAAGTGTGAATTATCTCCAAAGCCCGTTCAAAAGTAAAATTCACCGAGAGGCGGTCGCCGCAAAGCTGTTACTGCCGGGCTCAGATAACCAAAACAACATTAGGTTTCGGAGCGTTCGGGGGCCGAGGCCCGGACCGGCTCCGTTTTGGTCTGCGCTCCACCCGGAAAGTTTTATGCATCAACCACAACAACGGTAGCACAATTTGAGCATATGTTGCACCTATTTGCCATTGATACTAGTTGAGCATCAGTTTCACTTCCTAGGCCATGGAGATACCCGATACTTAAGGGTGCATTGGACTGCATGAGACGGTGGTCATGTGCAAGCAAACCCGTTTTCTCGAAATAAAAGGCCTCCATGCAATTGGAAGTCGCACAGGTCAGATGCTTTGCTTTTTCTATGCTCAGAATGTCTATAATCAGAACAATCCCATCATGTGTTGACCCCCAAACATTGCCTGTATTTGATGCCCAGAGATTTCCGCAGTTCCGTATTCATCCTCCATGGCAGGGAACATATTTCCCGCAAAGTACTGATGGAGTCCATTGGAGAAGATCGACTGTTCCGGTGTGAATGAGCCCCTATTTACAGCCTCGAATTGGCTGATTGCAGACTGATGAAGCTCTTTACTCCGCTCGAAGAACTCCTTTGCAGAAGCAGACAAATTTGCTGTTACCTCAAGCCCTTCAGCGAATTCTTGAAGGCGATGTAAATCATCGGAGTCACCTTGGCTGACCACATTACAATACAACACAAGTACGGGCACAAACGGTACGTGTAGAACTCGCCTATGCGGCGAATTCAGTATTTTCCATGAATATTCGACAAAGAGTGCTACCCACCAGTGCATGTAAATGTTCATAATATGCCGGTCGCCGTTTAGGATCGACATGCATTCATGATGTGCATGGATCGCGGCCCGGGCATAGTCCAAACACTCTGGCGAAAGAGTTGGGGGCGTGCCCCGCATTACCTTTGCCCGAGATATCAGAGTCGCAGTAGTATAGTACAGAACCTTTTGAGAGACTGCAAGAACATTCTCCAGCCTCTCCAGCTTTCCGGTATTGTTTCCCTAGATTGTGAGATTAGCCACTATTCGCGACATTTGGGTTCGAGCTGCGCCATTTCTATACAACCTTCACGTACCTTGTCATAGGGCTCGACTTCTTTGAGTTCTGCGAGAAGGCGATCTGCCGCCCTCACTATGTCCTCATCGGAGCAAGTTGCAGCTGCTCGGCTGTACAGCGATTCATACAGCTTGTCATGCATCGTTGCATTCCACACCCAGAACGGGACCAATGTTTTCCATGGCCGTGACAATGACAGGGATTTCATGTCTTTAGGTACGGTGATGTCGCATACTCGTAGAACTGACGCTCGTCCCAGTCGCAATGCTAGACCCTTTTCCACGGCGAATACATACCAGAACAAGAGCATCTTGGTTTTCTTGATTTCGTTTTCGTTATTTTCCATGAAAGCCTTCTCATGAAAACCTGCAGCGATGGCGAGTTGTGCCGCGAAGCAAATAAGGCGCCAGGCAAGCCAGGGCTTGGCAAGTTCGATGGCATGAGAGGCCTATTATTGTTAGCAGTGCGGCGGAGATGATCAAAGACGGGGATGTTTACGCCCAATACAAGTGCCTGGACACTTCTCACATGAGCAGGCAAGCAAATGGTTAAGCTCCCAACTGCTTCCATGAGAGCATCTCTGCACAACCTGCCCCATACGAAATACTGTTTGCGGAGATCCTCATTGTCAGTGGGACAAAAATGCTCCGTGAACAGGTAATACAGCCCCGAGTTGGCTATAATGAAGTCTGTGTCGGTATACTCATCAATTGAGAAGTAGACATCGCGACAAAGCTCGATGTAAGCCGGTATGGGCATGAGAGACCGCAGCACAGGGAAGCTGCTCGGCGGAGACTCTGGTGGTAGTGTCACTCGCGTCAGGTACAGTGCAGGATAATCTTATAGAAGAGTCGTACCTTTCAACATCTTGAGAATATTGACTACAGCTGCCGTCGGTGGCAGCGGTAATTCACGGTATGATTGAGTCACGGGGCGTGAGATACTAGTCTGCATCTGGGGGTGCGATGGTATGACTCGATCGCTGCATCGGGGTGCAGGGGGTGTTGATAAGCCATGGTCTCCAGCAGACTCGGCGTATCTTCTAGCCACCTCGACCTGACTTCGGAAAGATGAAGACCCTTCAACCGCCGACTGCGTGTCTAGCTCCTCAAGCGCGGCGATACTAGACTCTCCAGGTATGCTAACTTGTGCGTCCGTTGAGCGACAGTCACACGGGCGATATCGGAGCAACGCCTCGATGTTTCCGAGTCTTCTTTCTATGAGATCGATCTTCTGCTCACTAGCAAGATGTCAATGATAGCCCAGGTTCATGAGAGCATGTTGTGTTGCGCCCCATACTACTGTGTTGAGATGGGAACTCTCTGTCTCGGAACCTTCGGCCTCTGTCCAACACCTGAAAAGCTGCAGTCTTGGGATGAGGACCTGCAGTTGGAGCATGGGAAGACTTTGTCGCAGCGGACCTAGAAATGAATTCAGCTGACTTTCGGACTGCAGAACGTCGAAGGAGCTCGAATTACCTTGCGTAGCCGACACAAGTCGCACTATGGAACTAATCGTCAATGACACATTCTGATGCAGGTGGGACCACGTCTCAGAACCCCGGCTTACAGCTGTTATGCGGGAAGAATCCATTAAAAGTCCAGTAGTTTCACGGATGCCGTCGTTGACAAGTGAAGAGGAAAGCTTTGATTCCTCGGAGCCCTCGGTCGTCCTATGCGGTGTCCCAAAATTCGGATGCCGGGGACCATTTATATCGGCCGCCGAGGGGACCGAGCAGGGGCCACCGCAAAAGTCCGTGTCCGCCCCTGTCCACATTCAAAATACCGAGACATCACGGACTACTCCGTCAGCCGGGGCTCGGGGTGGACCCGGAGTTAAGCAAGTTTCCCAATCTAATGAATTGTTTTCTGCCTACAAAACTTTACATTCCTTGTCGTTGGCGAATAGTGGATGGGATGCCTTTGGAACAGTCATAACCGTCTATGCGCGCTGTTTGGGTACATGTATAAAGCCCCGTGACAGCAGCAACACCACCCGGTGCAGCATGTTTGAACGGCATGAGAAAGCCGCAGCATAATCTACACATTGTTACGCAAAACAGAAAGTTTCTGCCCATTGTTTAAATTGAGTTGAACTATTCTAGTCCCTACTGCCCGAGTTCTTTCGCGCAAAATGACCTCCTTCAACAGGATCAACTTGCCTCAAACGGCCATCCCCACTGGCAGCTTGGTCGTTGTCTCTGGCGCTAGCGGTTGCATGGGCAGCCACATCTGCGATCAACTTCTCAGCCTAGGCTTTAGAGTCAGAGGCATTTCCCGGAACGTGAAAACATCTGGATGGATCGAGACTGTGTTCACCAAGAAGTATGGCTTCGGCAAGTTCGAGCTTATCGAAGTTCCCGACTTCAGTGCTCCAGGGGCTTTCAATGCCGCTGTAGAAGGTAATGATGTCTATGGTTCTTTGAACTCAGAAAAGCCCGCTGATGTCTCGACCTTTAGGTGCTCATGGAGTCATTCACACGGCAGCCAACACAAGCTTTGACTTGAACCCTGATAACGTCGTCCCCAAGATGGTATCCGCCGCCATCGGCATAGCTGAGGCGGCTGCCGCCACACCTTCTTGCAGCAGGTTTGTTTACACTTCATCATCAAGTGCAGTGGCCGATCCCGCCCCTGGCGTCGATCGTAAAATTACCATTGAGACATACAATGAGGAAACGGTTACCGCTGCTTACTCGCCTATCCTCCGCCAAGACCTTGTTGGGGGGCATACCGTCTATGCTGCTGGAAAGGTTAAGACAGAGCAAGCGTTGTAGAAGTGGTATCACTCGAGAGCCCCCTGGCTTGACTATGAACACAGGTATGAATTTGATCATGGCCTACGGCGTTTCATGCTGACCTCGTCCCAGTCATCCCAAGCCCGTGCTACGGCGAGGTTCTTAATCCTGAAAGTCAGGGCTTTTCTGCTGCAATGGGAGTATTAAAGATGCTCTGGGACGGAAATAGTTCCGAGGAGATTGTCAAGGTGCTTGAGTCACGTGGGTAACTTCACAATCTCCCCCATCCTGATCTCCACTGACAGCGAACCAGACTGGTTCTGCGACGTGAAAGACGTGGCCAGCATCCACGTCGGAGCCTTGCTGCTACCGCAAGTCAAGTCTGAGAGGCTGTTCGCGTACGCTGGGAGATACACGGTCAACGACTTCTTGCGAATTTTCAAGACTGCCTATCCTTCACGCCAGTTCCCAGATGACGTGGAGAACGTACTTGAAGATGAGACCGAGGTTCCGAACGGCAGATCAACTGAAGTGCTGAAGCTATTGGGTCTGAAGGGTTGGAGAAGCCTAGAGGAGTGTCTTGAGCCTCTGGCAAAGCAGTTTCTTGGCGCATCTGGTTAAGGGGATTGGTTTTTGAGTTTCCTCACTACTTGAAAAATGTGAACATCTTAGACAGTTTTGGCTTTTTGTGAAGCTGGAAGCCAATGTATACAACGGCAAAAAGCGACGTGTAAAGTGCACCTCATTACTTGACGCGGCTGAGGATCCCTATGCATTCTATTCAATCTAGCAGTTTGAAAATCGCCGTGGGCGCATCTTTTGGGACACTTCTTTCTCCGTCTTGGTCTGAAGCTACTCACAGAAACACAAGCGGCATGCTTTTTTTGGTATCCCAATGTTGGCAGCCAGATCATGTCCAACCACGTACGACAATCAGAGTCGCAAGCGGCGAACATTTTATCGGCCCTCCCGTGCCGAGAAACCGTCGCCTGCACTCGTGTGCTGACGGCTCCAACAACTCACGTAAGATAATACCAGATAGCTTGGGACTGACATCACCCAAAAGCCAATGACGTTCCGCCACGGGACCGCGGCATGTTCATGAGGACTTTGCAGGCTTGGTAGCGCTGCGCTAACGTGCTCAACCAACCTTTCCCAGCCAAACTCTCCACCGAACAGGCAGCGAAATTCACTGAATCGGGTGCCACAGGGGCCACCGTTGTTAGGTTAAATTCAGCAGTGGGGGCGCGTAAAAACAGAGAGAGCAGGGGATCTGCCGTTGATCTGGGGGCTATGCCCGACTTAGGCACACCACCAACACGGCGCTTGCAGTCAGCCGAGATCCCTGGCGCGCAGGGGGCTGTTTTTTTTGTTTTCACGAGCTAAAGACACCGCAGAAGGTTACATTGAGGGGCCGTGTGCCTGGCTGCCTAGCGAGGAGCCCACTGCGACTGGACCAAATCTTTAAGCTTGCTTCTCCTAGGGTTGGCTGTGTGAGACATGGGGGCGTCTTGGGCAAATGGGCTGTGAGGAGGACACAGGGGCTGAGGGTGTCGTTCAATCAAGAGAAGCAAAATTCCAGCCAGCCGCCGTGGCGTGAGGCACAGCGCAAGGAGAACCATGGGTAACGATCCTTTGGACTAGCTTGTACTTAAAGTGCGCCACGGCCGCCCTTCTCTGGGGCTGGTGGCAGAACACAATCCAGAGTTCTTGAATTTGAAGTCTTCACCGTCAATTCTTCAGCATCTCAATCATCAATCGGGAAATCGCGCACACATCAGACACCACAATGTCGCAAAAGTACACGGTCGGCGATGGCTCGCCATTCCTGAAGAGGGTCGTCATCCCCTTCTACATCATCCGCATCGCGGTGATGCTGCTCCAAATCGTCCTCTACGGCATCACCATCGGATACGCGTCCTCCAACAGGAGCGAGCTCAACGACCTCGGCGGGACAACCAGGACAGCAAGCTGGGTCATTGCCATCCTGGTTGTCGTGATGATCATCATCATCGGCTGCTTGCTCCTCGACCTCGCCTGCATCATCAAGCGATCGCGCAGAACACTCACGCCTAGGTTTTTCCTCATCTGCAACTGGTTTGTGCCTTCCACTCCACCACGCGACAGTGATTCCTGGCGGCATACTGACATTCGCGCTTGCTAGCATTCAAACAGCCGTCTGGACCATTCTTTTCGCGCTTACGGTGGCCGGCTCGGAGGGAAGAGCCGTCACTGTCATCATCAACATCATCATCTAGTAAGTGCACACCCCAAGCCCCGGTGTTTGCTTTGCGACTTTGCCTGACCGTTTTGATAGCGCCTCGTTCATCGGGCTTCTCATCTACGCCTCCGTCATCTACCATAAGCACCGCAAGGGAACCCTGGGCGGCGCCTACGCGCCCGCGAACCAAAACCGGCCGACCGCTTACAACGGGTACGCCAACGAGCAACAACCGAAGCCGCACAGTTCCCAGCCGTACGAGATGGAGAACCGCTATGCATAAATGGTGATCAAGAGATGGGTCGGAAGACGGAGGTGCTATGATTGACGGTTCTTTGTGCTTTTACGATGGAGGAGAGAGGAGAGATGTTATGACATGCTGCTTTGGCATGAGCTTGCGCGACTAAGTTGATTTGATCGCACCCCAAAGATACCATTTGATTCAATAGAAAACTCAATTCGAACGTCAGTGCCCTATTCGTCTGCCGCCCTGAATGATCCTTCGCCGAAAAGCCGTGCAATTGAATTGGCGAACAATCGACCGACGCGATGTGCCGTGCGCTCAACGTACTCCAGCCAATGAGGATCCCCCTCATCGCAGGACTTGAAAACATCAACTTCCTCGTCGATCGAAGGATTTCAGCTGACAGCAATCAACGCTTGGCACGGGAAATGAGCCACTTCGCACTAAGCTGACACCGCTGACTGCAGGATTTTGACTCCCACAAGTATGGATACTTTGCGTGGCTTTTTGTGTTCGTGATTTGCCTCAACTTGGTTGAAAGGGAATGAATGTTTTCAAAATCTTCTCTTTATCGCACCGACGCCTCGATGTCGCAAACCCAGCCGGAAACCTCAGAAGAGGGGCCGGACCACGCTCGCCTACCCCGGCCCGGCCCCGGCCAAGAATGGATCTTCCGCATGTGGGGCTGGAGTGGGTCCTCTCGGCGCCCGTCCGGGAGAACTATCAGCATGATTAATCGTGGAAGACAATTGCGGTCATATGGTACGTTGACCATATCGTAGCAATCTAAGCAAAGGAAGTGAACACTACTGATTATGTGAATGGATAGATTGTCATAATCGTCTTATGAAGCAATGTGATTCCTTTGATAAGAACGCCCGTGACTCCTGTACTGCAATTATGGACAACATGTTGCCCTCGAAACCAAGCTCTAACTGCGCTGCCGGTGCCCGAGTGCCAATAATCCTACAAATGCCAGAATCCTGTAAATAGTTCCAATGGCCACAAGAGTTCCCATATTCCTCCAAAGCCAATGCAAATGAAACCCAGTGACCTCAGCCGCTTTGTCAACGTCAAAGATATCGCTAAACGGCGAGACAAGCTGCCCAAAATAGACCTCCGCCAGCCACACACCCGGCGACGCACGCCAGAGCCACTCGAGCTTCCAATCCTTCGCCTTCGCCAGCGGCGGCGCGGCCCCGGACAGGATCGCCGTGATGAGGCTGATCATCGTCGCCAGCAGAGGCGCGTCCTCGCGGCGGACGACCATGCTGATAATGTTCGCCAAGCCATAGATGCAGTAAAAGTAGAGGAAGTTGGCCAGGAAGGCGACGCCCCAGTTGATCACCGGCACCGTGAGGAGGAGTACGAAGGTCGAGAAGTGCAGGCACCCGAAGAACATGCGCGGCACCACGGAGATGAGCTTGGCGAGGAAGTAGGCGAGGCGATTGTGCCCGGCCTCGGCCTCGCGGCGGTGGACGAGCAGCTCTTCCGAGAAGGACTTGACGCCGGGCGCGCCGGAGACCAGGCCGATGGCAATCGCGACGAGAAGGGCTAGCTCGGGTGCGGATTTGATATCAACGGCTTTCGACAGGATTGAGTATGGTCCTTTGAATGTGCCGACGAATAAGATGCCCTTCTTGGAGTGCTCAGCCAAGCCGAGGAGGAAGCCGGCGAGAGCGGCCAGGCCCATCTCTGCCCAGAAGGCTGACTTGGCGCGGTACTGCTGGACCATGGCCCTGCGCAGACAGAGCCAGAGCTGTTTGGCGAAGGGGGCCCCGCGGTGCTTGATGGCCTCGTGCATGCCGCTGCTGTTCATCATCGTGGAGGTGTGATGCTCTTTTCCGCCTGGCTGATTCATTTGGTGGTGGGAAGCCCAGTTGGAGATCAACGAGTCTTTGGAGATCTCGCCAATGTGCTTGTAAATCCGTCCGTTGCCTGTGATGATATCCGTCACGACGTCGCCGTGGTTGCTGTGCTCGGGGAAGTCGAAGCCGATGTTTTGGAAGTAGTTCTGCACCTCGACCTGGGGGCCCTCGTAGATTGTCTGCCCGTTTCCGAGGAGGATGAGGTTGTCGAAAAGTTGGAAGATTTCTGAGCGCGGCTGGTGGATGATGACGATGATGCTGATACCCAGACGGGCGACGGCTTTCAATGTTCGCATGAGGGACGACGCTGCCGTTGCATCCAATCCGCTTGTCGGCTCGTCAAGGAAGATGGCCATGGGTGCAGACGCTAGCTCCATACCGATGCTCACCCGCTTCCGCTGCCCTCCACTAATCACCGGTCTTCCGACCGTCCCCACCAGAGAGTTACGCACGTGAGATAGTTCCAGGCAGTCGATGACTGACGTGACGTGAGCCTCGATGTCGTCGGTGGACCAAGTCCTGGGAAGCCGGATCTTGGCCGAGTGGATGATGTTCTCGTAGACTGTGAGTTCCGGCAGGACAATATCGTCCTGAGGGACGTATCCGATGAGTTTCTTGTACCGCTTCAGCTTATCGGGGCTGCTGTTAACGGCGACCATTCCACCGGTGTGCTTCGTCTTGCCCATGAGCACGTTGACAAAAGTCGACTTGCCAGCCCCCGAGCCGCCCATGACCGCCGTCAGGGTCCCCCGGTCAATCGAGCCCGTGACGTTCTGCAGAATCATCTTCTTGCTCTTCTTCGGCTGGAAGCTCAGATCCGTGTAGCTAAACGACAGACCGAGGTTGGTCGCATCCGTGGCGCGGCGCATGGACTCGACGAATTTGAGCAACTGGGGGTTGACCTCTTCCTTGGGCTGCGCGCCGGCCGTCCACTGGTGGTGATCGTAGTCCAGGGCGGCCTGGAAACCTGTGCCGTGGGTGTCTGTCCGGTGCGGGGTGTACGTCGCGCCCATGGGAAGCATCTCGTGGTCGGTGTCGTGCTGCAAGGCCTTGTAGCCCGTGATCTGCGCCTTCACGCCGCTTATTGAGGGGCGCTTCATGTTCGACACATGATCTGATCGGTGATCTTTCACTCTCTTGCGCAACGCGTGGACGATGATGCCAATGATGACCAAGACGTCGACGAGAATGAGGACAACCAGGGGAACGAGAAACAGCTCGTATGTTGCACCCGCTTCGCAGCGACTGCCGGTGAGGCATGGCGTCGGGCTGGTGGCGCCCGGTTGGCAGTACGTTCCCTTTGGACATTGGATCTTTTCTAAGCCCGGCGCCGGACAGTAGTATCCTTGCTGGCAGACGACCGGCTCAAATGGGCCCATGGGGATGTTTTGCCCGTGTAACATGCACGTCATTGAGGCGAGTCTTGCCATCTGGCATGGGTTGGCGGGAGGGCAGTATTGGGGCAACGAATTGACGGTGTTATTCTCGCCTGTGGTAATCAGTCGGCAGATTCCCCATACTCGGCTCTGCTGAGGACTTACATAAAAACCCCGGGGCGCATCCGTTGGCGTTCCAGCTGTCGGCTTCCACGATCCAAATGGGGACGGCTTGGCCATCGGGCCTGTAACACGGCGCCGCGCTCTTCGGTTGCTGGTTGCTCTGGATCTCACTCCACGCCGCGTAGAAACTCGTTGAGAAAGACGGCCGATTCGTTCCGGTGCAGGCGCGATCGTACACACTCAACCCATCGTCATTGGTCAAGTCCGTCAACGACCCGGAGCTCAGTCGCATCGGCTTGTTAGTGTCCGGGCCATTTGACAAGTCGTCAACCTTGCCGTCGACAGCGTTGCCTCCATTAACCGTCGGGAACCATTTACCACTGTCGGCCGTATACACTCCTTGTGTTTGATTACCGATGCAGTGCCAGGCCGCGTCCGAGTTGCTGTCGCCCGTCGTGCGCAGGGCACAGAGACATGCCGCCGTGTCGAGGAAACTCGGCCCTTCGGGGTCCACCTGTGGGAGGTAAGGGTCTTGGGGGAGATGACCCGCGGCGCCGAGAGAGAGAAAGTCACGGCTCATCGTGGGATATTTTGTCGTCCGCGCTTCAAATCACAGTTGTCTCTCTTTTTGTGAGAAACAATTGCTCCGACAGCAGACTGCTGGTCTTTAAACAGCTCCATGGACAGGGTTCAAAGGCGCCGCTTTCAGGCACTGCTTTTGCCCTATTCCGGAGTCGTGAGATTTTAGCGGGATGGACCCTCTTCTCATTTTCCTTAAGGGATCGGGTGGCTGAGTGATACATGCTATTTCCCAGCTAGGGTAACTTCGCACAACAACAGCTCAGCTGTGCAGCTGTCTGTCCCCCGGCGGTCTGCATGCTGACATACCGCGCCACGGACATATTGCTCACGCCTTGCGATTGTAAGACCTCTTCCGTCATGGCTGAAGTGGGTTTCGTCTTGGGAAGATGAACCCTGGCGATCTCTGCGTGGCCAGGGTGATTAGCGTCGGGAATTTGAGGCCCACGCCACGCTGACATAAACCGGGATGTCACAAGAATGTTGAAGCCTAAATGGTGCGGAGCTTCGAGGACCCTTTTTATATCGTTCACGGCAAGGTCTGAAATCCTAAAACCCGATAGGGCTAAGTACGTGCAACCAGGGCTGACCGTGTATGCCGGTTCGGACGAACCGTTCTGCCTTAAAGGAATTGTTGGCGGAGCATTGGTCGTTAGGATAAGCGAGCTAGGATAATTAAAAGACGGCGCCGTTGGTCGGCAATTCCTATTTAGCTGCCTTGAGGTGCCGTGAGCCGACGTCCCTCTCGACGCCTTACGGCAGACACCGTCACGGCAACCGATAAATAGCTATCAAATCTTGGTGTGCGCAGTCTGGCGGTCGCCTTCTTTCTTCAAAGATCCATCCTAATCGGGACATGTCTAGTGAGATACTCCGACCACGTAGGCAGCGTGCGCTTGTACGGGTTTCCCTCCGTCGTCAGCTGCAGGTCCTCAATGGCGCTTCCCCACTTCACCAGCTCAGCTTCACCAAACGCCGTCTGCATAATTGCCAGCCCGAAGCCCATGCCGCTATTGGAGTGCACGCCGACCGGGAGGGTAATCATCGGGTACCCTGCCTGTGCAGCTATCTGGTACGACTGGCCTACATCGGGGGGATCGAGAAGCCCTGACAGCTTCGTTCCGTTGGTGAAAGTGAGGGCTGCATCGATGCCGTCTCTTGTGGCGCGTTGCATGAACTCCAATGCTTGGTTGTACGTCTCGTCCTTGATGCCCTTTGACTCGAGGGATGCAAGAAAGCCATCTTGGCCGGAATAGAACGCGGGATGGCCCAGCGGCCAGGGGTTTCCGCCCTCAGTCCCGTCGTTGTCGTAATTGAACTGGACGATGTCGTCGATGGTGCGGATGTTGGTGTTCTCTAGCTCGGAGAGGTAGGTGTTGATATTATTGTAGAAGTCCACCTTGACCACGGTGTACTCAGACTCGTTTGCGTAGCCCCGTGTGGTTCCGTAGTCCCAGTTCCACCCGTCTGGACTTACAATTCGCTGATAGTCTGTGATTTCAGTGTTGTTGATTATCGTCGCTCCAGCGGACGTCAAGAGATCAAGCATGGCTACGAGGATGCCTCTTTGCTCGTCATCGGCGTACACCCAGAAGCTATTCCACGGTATGCCAAATGTGGCGCCCTTCAAGTCCTCTTTCGTAGACAGAAATTGGGTGCAGCCTTTTTCGGGAGTTCTGCCTTCTTGGGCGAACGTGTAATTGTCTCGGTGGTCTACGCCATAGATAGAGTCAAAGGCATACACCGCATCTTTGACGGTACGCCCAAAGGTTCCAACAGTATCTTGATGCTCACTTTCCGGTACAACCCTGGTAAAGTTAGCACACTGATAGTTCTTACACGTAGACTTGCGGTGTAGTCTTACCCAGCCCTCGAAGTGAGACCGACAGTCGGCTTTAATCCAACAACACAGTTCCGCATAGCAGGATTGATTACACTCCCATCAGTCTCAGTACCAAGAGAGAACGCAATCGCATTCGCAGCAACGCCCACCGCACTCCCCGTGCTGCTGCCCCCAGGCGTGAGAGTCAGGTTATACGGACTCCGACACTGGCCTCCGCGCGCAGAGTACCCCTCGGAGTAGTTGTTGCTACGCATGTCAGCCCACTCGCTGAGCGCCGCTTTCCCGAGCAGGACGGCGCCTGCGTCTCGCAAGCGGGCCACCACATGGGCATCGCGCGGGACGATGCTCCCCATCAGAGCCCAGCTGCCGGCTGTGGTCTCCATGTTGTCCTTGGTTGCGATGTTGTCTTTCACGGTGAAGGGGATCCCGTGGAGTGGGCCGCGGACTTTTCCGGCCTTTCGTTCAGCGTCCATTTGAGCTGCGATTTGGAAGACGTCCGGGTTGATTTGGAGGATCGAACTGCGTTTCGTTAAGATACGAGTTTGCGCCGAGTTGGGTGTTGGCACATCTTACTGCACGTATTCCTGTGTCTGGTACGTCCGCTGCAGGTAGCACGCTACCAGCTGCTGAGAGGTTACCGTGCCAGCCTCCATGGCCGCTTTCATCTGGTCAATCGTGGCTTCGTGCAGGATGAAGTTCCCGCATGGCGGCATGGGAAAGAGATCTGTGGTGCCGGCATTTTCGAGCAAAGGGAATACCGAAGGGGACTCTATGGTGGAGTTTCTGGGCCACGCATAGTCCGCGGCAAAAATCAGCGAAGCTTGAAAGGCCGCCAAGACGGCAACAGACCAACGCATCTTGAGATTGCTCGGTCAGACCGGACGTGGTGACGATGTCCCGTCTCGGTGTAGGCGGTCACCCAAAAGAAGGGAGCTGAAAAAGGGAAGACACCGCTTCTTTAAAGACTCACGCGTCAGCTGATAAGCACAGCACGAGGTTCCCCGCGGTGAGCTGCAGATGCGGTACATGTTAGATTGCAGCGGGACCTCGATTCCCAGCTTTGTGGAATTGGTTGGCTGCTGCTTTCCGGGGCGACCCGCCTGCAGTGGAGGGTTGCAGAATGTCTTATCAGCGATTGCTGCTTGCCCTGAAGGGGAGAATACGGCATTAGGCTGGTACAAATAAGAAAAATAAAAATGATAATGATGTATCCAGTCATAGGCATATATATGATCGGATAAATCGTAAGCCGTGATTCTGGACATGGGAGAAATCATTCAATGTGAGTCCGCTGCGGACATGGGGTATTCAGCGTGGTTCCTGGGTCAGCTGCCACCACCGGGACCGTTGCGCTAGTCTGGATGAATTCCATATCAGTCGAAAAATCGAGACGATGGCTGGAATCCTGATCCCTGTACTCTGTAAAGCGACTCATTGGGTGTTGTCTGGGGCGGGCACTCTGGATCTTTGGAGCTGAAATTAGAGCCGGCGGGGCGACAGGGAGTTGACAACTTTACAACGAACTGCCCTGCCAGACAGTAGTAAACCAGCCAATGAAGTAACACAGATGTTCTGCTCAGTGAGCTCAACCTCGACTCGGGCAAATGGCGCAACACGCGCTAGACAGGTTGCGTATTCGTCTATTTCTTGGCTTGCTGATGGTGTCCTGCTGTGCCGTCTTGAAGGCCTCAATTGGGACGGCTTAATTATATTAAAGGACATTCGCGGTAAGGGTGCAATGAATTTTCTTTCCCACACTTCAAATATCTTTCCTAATGTCATCTGTAACACCTATCCTCCGTCAGCATTATCATCACCAACGTCATCCACCCGACTGAAGGACAACAGTAATGTCATCCATAATGATAAAACCCATTGCAACTAGAGAAGGCCCAGACCTCTCCATCCAGCTGCTCGATCCCTCCGCGCCGCTGTACCCCGGCTCCGTCATCCGCGGCCACGTCACCCGTAAATCGCACATCGTCGCCGCCTCCGCTACCGTCCGCATATGCTTCATCGGCGACTCCGCCGCCCGGCTTCAAGTACAGCAAGGCAGACACATTGTCCTACTCGGCGCGGGCTTCGAGTTCTGGAGCCGCAACGCCGTGTCCCAAGTCGTCCACCGGGGCCCGTTGCACATCGCGCCGGACACCAACACCGCGTCGCAGACCTGGCCCTTTACTCTCGTGGTACCGCAGCACACGGATGGCAAAGCCCTGAATTCGGGGCTGAAAAGGATCGAACGGGAGGCAAGCTATCTCCACGCGCCGGGGGACCCGACGGGAAAGCAGGCCTTGCCGGAGCAGCCCCTGCCGAGGAGTTGGGGGTTGAATGTCTGTGACGGGTACGGGTTCGTGGAGTATTACCTCGAGGCGGAGATACTGGTCGAGGGGAAGAAGATGGAGCCCATCGAGGCGACGATGCTGGTGCCGGTGTTGTCGCGGCCCGCGCCGGCGTTGATTACGGATTTTGAACTGCAGGGCACGACGACGGAGGGGTGCGTGACGAGCCATCGGCTCCCACCGGGGATGGAGCACGCGGAGTTGACGTTCAATCAGAAGAGGCAGATGTTCCTAGGCTCGAAGAGGGTGCCGGCGTGGCATTTCAACTTGCGGGTGGAGTGTGCCTCAGTCATCCAGCTGGGCAACCCTGTCTCGATCCCGTTCCGGCTGAAGGTCACCCCGAACCGCGCAAAGAGCTCCGAGATTCTGCGAGATGTCCCGCAGAAGGTGTTTCTGACGAACGCGGTGATCGACCTGATTAGTACGGGGAGCGTGGTGTGCCCGGGATCAGGCGAAGTGCACGAGGGGACCAGCACAACGACGTTGCCCCTCGGCCGGACGATCGCGAGCGAGACTGGGTCGCCCGTGATTCCGTCCGCCGCGGGGGAGAGTGCGTTGGATCTGGGCGCGCTGTTGGATATGTCCGCGGACCCGGATTCATTGACGCCGGACTACACGACGTACTGCGTTTCGGTTTCGCACACTTTGAAGTGGGAGTTGCACCTGGTCGTCGCGGGAGAGTCGTGGGAGTGCAGAGGGTCTCAGAAGGTTGTCGTCCTGCCGGCGGCTGAGGGGTCGGTAGCTGCAGAGACTGAGATCGCGGAGGAGCCTCCGGCGTACGATGGGCCGAGCGGATCGGCGCCGGCTTATGAGAATGTTGTTGGTGGTGCGGGAGGGGTGCCGTCGGTTGGAACGGAGAAATCATAATGACCAAGTGCGACGGGTCGTGTAAGTGATGGGTATGATAACGAGGATGAGCATCAAATCTTGCAATAGAGCTTTGATCCCATACCAATCGTTTTGCCCTCATCATGCGAAGTTCTGGGAATCAGAGCGACAACCGACAGAGGAGAGCAGGGAGTCGTTGCATCTCCCGCAATTCTCCCCTTCTTATTGTCTTCTGCCTCGGGCTTGGCGTCCATCTCTTCAAATGTCACTAACGTTTGGCCAACGATGTTCGTCTCACAAAAAGGACTACTGGAACTTTTACTTACACGAAGAGTCTGCCGAGAATATTTTCAAAGAGTCAGGGCACTCGACGCACCTGTTTGGCTAATCGGCGCACTAGTCTGTGGCTGTAACCATACATCAGGGCCGGTACCGCATCTGCTATTTTGTGATTGAAGCTATTCACACGCAAGTCTCTTACTTATGATGCCTCTAGGTTGCCTGCTTCTAAGCCGCTCTTTCTGTCCTGCCTTCTCTACTACCCTCATCTAGTCTCTCACTCTCTGAACGGCAAGCTAGAGGGTAGGCCAGAGGGCTGCCGGGAGGGCTGGCAGGAGGGCCAGAGGATAAGCACGCCAGCGAGAGAGTGATAGAGTGGTAACGGCAGAGAGGGCGTGAGTCAGCTGATATTAGGTGCTTAATTGTCCCCAGCTCTGGTTCCCCCACATCCAGTGTCGCTACCTCCCCTTCCGCTGATGGCTCTCTACCACCATTGGCATCAACACCATCCATATGCTCCGTCCGCGCATCGCCTGGCTCACTCAGTTCGTGTTGTCATCCTGTGACCGAGGCGTCTGGCCTTACCGCTTCGGTCGAGCAGACTAGCTCGTCTAGCTCGTCGAGCTCGCCAACATCACCATCCGCTACTTTCACGGGCTCGCCGAGCCCATCTCCCGCCAGTCAGCCAGCCCTTGTTGCCGCTGCTGGCTCTGGCTCGCCGAGCCCATCCCCCTCCAGTCAGCCTTGTTCGGCCATGATACCAGACTCCATCAGATCGTCTCCGTTGTTGAGCGCTATTGGATCACGGCCTGGATCATGTGATGGAACCCGCAACGGCTCCCGCCCTCTCGGTTCTCACCCTCCTTTGCCAACCACGCGCTCGAAGTCTCAATCAAGGTCTCCATCTCGGACTGACGAGACTTCGAGCAACAACGAGACAGGGTCGTCAGCAGCGGTCAGCGAGTCTGCTGACACTCAATCACCTGAGCCTGCGTCTTTGACTGACCTCGTTGGCGATGCTGTCCTGGGTAGAAGGCCGAACCGTGACAAGAGCTTCCAGAAAGCCGCCTTGTTACGCGCCTTGGCAAAAGAAGGGCCCCCAAAGGTTGATGAAGATACGCTGTTCCATATTATACGGAAGCTTCCCAGCCGCAAGGCAGCTGGCCCAGACGGTGTCCCAAGTGACGTCCTCAAGATGACACTCGACGTTATCTTGCCCTACCTCGTTCATCTCTTCAAGGCTTGTGTCAATCTCAACCACCACCCCGAGTGCTTCAAGGAGTCCTACACTGTGGTCTTGAAGAAGGAAGGAAAGGACAACTACACGTTACCGAAAACTTATCGGCCTATCGCCCTCCTTTCTTGTGTGGGCAAGGCTCTTGAACGATTGGTTGCGGACGATCTTCAACGCCTCGCACTCAAGTACGGCCTCATTCCTTCCACGCAGTATGGGTTTGCTGGGAAGAGTTGTGCCAAGGCACTAGAGCTGATCGTTAACACCGTCCTCAATGGCTGGTGCGCGACTACTACGGACAAGAAGTGGAGGACTACTCTCTTAGGCCTCGACATTTCCGGTGCTTTCAACCACGTCAACCGTCAGGAATTGATCAAGGTTTTCGCTGAAAAGGGCATGCCGGTCTGGGCTTTGCGATTTGTGTGGTCATTCTTGTCGGACCAATGCACTTGTGTCAAGCTTCCAGGACACACCTCGGCGAAGTTTTGGGTCAATGTTGGCATTCCCCAGGGAAGCCCTCTCTCGCCCATTCTTTTTGCCTTGTTTGCCGCTCCCATCCTGGATATCCTGCAGCGCCAGAATCAGAGCCGGAGCCAAATTGTCCTTGGCCTTTCTTACGTCGACGACACCTACATCATGGTGTGCACTGGCGACTGGGAAAAGAACTGTCGCATCTTGGAGGCGTGTCACCAGAAGGTTGTGGACTGGGCTAGTCCTCGGGGTCTCCGCTTCGATCCTGCGAAGTACAACGTCATGCATTTTCGCAAGCCCCACGGCGATTTGAACGCAGAGTCTGCGCCTCAGAACATCCCCAGCCTGCCATTCCTGGCGGAGCAAAACCTGGTGAAAGAAACAGATGAAGGTGGCCTTCGTATTCTTGGCGTTCAGTTCGACCATCAGTTGACTTGGAAATGGCAAATCGACCAGGTAAGCTTTCCCTTCATGGCCACTTGATGCGTTCTAACGATTGCAAACAGATCGAGGAGAAGGTCCACAAGAAGCTGAACCAGCTGAAGCGCATGTCGACGTCTGTTTCAGGGCCTAATCTCCTTCACATGAGGCAGCTGTACCTCTCCACCATCCGTCCCATCATCTCGTATGCCTGCCCTGCCTGGTTCATGCTGGGCGACAAATCCTCCCAGACCTACAACTTTCGACAACCCTACATCCATCGCCTGGACGATCTTCAGAACGAATGCTTGGTCACTGTCGCCGGTGCCTACAAGAAGACGCCCACCGTCCCGCTCCACAAGGAGCTTCACATTGACCCAATCGCCGTCTACTTGCAGCGAGTCGCCATGTCACACCGCGCCCGCAATATTTTCACCGACGACTACGACCTCATCAATACCACTTCGTTTCCATTCAAGAGGAACATGAGCTTCTTGAAGTCCCATCCGTACAAGATCGACTACGACCACGCCCATGGTCTGGTCCGGGAGGCGCAGCAGCAGCTTCGGGAGTCGAAGCCTGACCTCGCCGGCGCCACTCTGGCCGACATGGATCCTCGCAAGAGGAACCAAGTCGTTAACCGGTACATCCGCACGCAAGCGGCGCTCCTCAGTGAGCATCTTTGGAAGACATATCGCGACCGTCCGCGATTGTCTCGCACGGTCGTCTACGGCGTCAGAGGCCGCCCTGTTGCCGCTGAGGGGAAATGGGGCGCTTTCAACCTCAAGCGGTACAAGGGCCTGTCTCGGGCGCAGTCCTCCATTCTGATCCAGTGCAGGACTGGCTACATTGGCCTCAATGCCTTCCTGCACCCAAAGAACGTAAGTTGATGCCACATCCGTCACTACCCTCCCACACTTTTGGCCATCTGGTCCTCTCCGCCTATGTATTTTTCCTTTTGTACCGACTTTTCGTTGTCCTTTTCACCCATTATCATCGGATGCTGACTTTTCCGTCCCAGCTTGCCGACACAAGCATGTGTTCTTGCGGTCAAGATGAGCACACTGTTAAGCATCTCATCTTCGACTGCCCCTCTCTAGCCAGTGCTAGAAAGAATCTTCCCATTTGGAAATGGAGAATTTCTCGGTATCATGCTCACACCAGGCAGCGACGCTCCCTGGATGATTTGCTCACCGACTTCTCCCGTGCGGTCTCGACCTGGGCCATTCACCACTTTGGTCTTGACCAGTTTGCTTGGACGGACCAACACATGATTCACGGACCGTCCAAGAAACACTCGCACTTTCACTGTGAAGTGACATAGTGTATTAAAGTGTACTTTTTTGGGTATGTCTTCCTTTTCTTGTCTCCAGGCTACGATGCTGACCTGTTCTCGTTCAAGAAACTCCGCCAGCACGCAGGCTACCCTTGCAACCACCCCCTTCCCTTCTCCCTTCGCTTCTCGTGAGTACCGTATCGACCGTTCGATGCAATTTGCAAGCCATGCTGACTTGATTTGGCTCCCCAGTCGGCTTCAATAGTCGGGGAGGATCACGGCGATCGCCGCGATTACCTCATTCTTGTATTCTTCGTAGTGAGTTGTCACTTTCTACCTGTCAAGACTAAAAGCTAACGCTTTATCAAGTTTATCCAGTTCGTTGAGCTCATCTTCGACCTCTGCCATCTGCTTGTTGTCTCTGAGCTTCTTATGCAGTTTCCGTAAGTCTTTTTTGGAGGCCATCAATGCCTGGTATCTTCTTGTTGGGTGGCATCCCCTTGTTGGATTGGAAGAGGAGGAATGCAGCGATTCGACAGATAAGTATGTTGATAACAAGACGTAATAATAGTGGGTTTTGCTAATGTTGACTTGTTTAATTCAGATATTTGGTGGTGATGTTTATCCTTAGATTTATCTAGGGATCTGATATCAGGGCTTGTATTGTTGATGAAGAGCTGAAGTTGGTGTTTATGTGTTTTTGCTAGAGCGACGAAGTCGACCTTTTCCTTCGTTCTATGGTTTGTTGATGTAAGTAACCTGTTTTCCTTTATTGCATTATAAGTAGATAACTGACGCTTTCTTTAGTTGGTGATGAGTATTTTGACTAGTTTAATCATGTTGAGTTGATCTTGTCAGGGATGGTTGATGGGTAGAGGAAGGTATGAAGTCTACGCTTTCTGGTGATTGCATCTCAGGCGACTAATCTGACCTGAAGAACAGACCCATGTTCTTCCTCCTATATAATCTCATACAGTGAGTCATCTGCAGGCCATTGAGGTTATTGATAATGTAAGACTCGCCTTCCGTCTTTCATGTACGTGCGCTAACATTTGAAGATTCTTGTGAACCTGGATCGAAGCTTTCCTGGTTATCATAAACAGCATCACGATGCTTAGTAGGCATCTATCAAAGTCGCATCATAATGCCCCCCCAGCCCGGGTTTCTTTCTCTTCCTCGCGAGATTCGAGACATTGCCTACAAGTTTTACGTGGTTGCAGAAGGCGGATACACCTGCAACCCCGAAAAGCTTGCGGAAAGAATACTGAGCCAGTACAGAGATGAAACCGCGGCCAGTCTCGATGTCTCTGGCATACTGCAGAGAGCTGATCTCCAGCCCATCGACCTCAACCTCAGCTACACTTGCAAGGTTGTGGCGCAGGAAATGAGCGGTGTCGCCCTTCGAACCAACACAGTCACTTTCTCGACATTCACTTCAGCCGAGCTCCGCCTCCTTGCCGCCCGTTTCCACAGCTTGGTGGTGGGACGCTTCGACGGCGACCGAAACGGATTGTTGGGATTCGCTGGCCACACTATTTCAGCCGAGGCATGTCAGCAGCTTAAGGTCAAATTCCCTCAATTCGGCCAGCTTCTTGATCGAATGGTGCGACAAGGCGGAGCGCATCACATGCGGGGGACTTATGGCGAGGTGCCCTCAGTCTACCGTGCTTTCCAGAAAGACGCACTCCGGGCCATCGCGGGATCTGAAACCGGCCGTAAACGGCTTGATCGCTACTGGTATGAGAAACACGGCAGGTGGGCTCCCCATATACCTTCGCTTCTCGTGGTCCGCTGCGAAATCGACCACTGGGCTGTCCCGTCCGCGCAAGACATGCAGTATTTGGGTTCCTGTCAGATGGAAGACTTGGACTTTGTGTCAATGGTCACACGCCTCCGGGACCGTACAAACTATCGCTTCTCGGCCGCAGCAGCTGCAATTCACGTCCTGCAGTCTCTGCCTCTCACCATACGCAGGCAACTGCGCCGCGTGGTTTTGGAAGAAGACCGGGAAGCGGTGGCGGACCCACAGTGTCATGTTTTGGGGTTGATTCCGTTGTGTCAAGAGAACCCTCTGCTTCGCGTGGAACGCCGCGTCAACCTGTGGAGGAATGCATTCCAGCGCGACGCATATTATCGCAGATCCCCAGAGATGCGGTACAAGGCCAAGTACCGTTACACGTCCTGGGCTATGGACTCGACGCAGGTCACGGCGAACGTCTCCAGCTGGGTTGGAGAAGCTTTGGCCCTTGAATCCGCAGGCATGCCTCCAGGGTCATTCTCGCTGGTTTTGGATGGCCAGCCAGTGCGATGGCAATGCACACAAGTTTTCCAACTGATTGTCCAGCGAGATGCAGCTTGGCAGGAAGCATGGAATCAATCCCTTGACCGTGGTATTCTTCCAGCCTTGTCATGGTTTGACAGAAAAGGAGAGTCGTGGGGTCACAATGCACCTGACTGGGCTTTCGACAAATGGCCGCAAGCTCTGAGAGATATCGCAGAGGGCACCTCCATCGTGAGATGCAACTTCGACGTCGGCGATCCGTGGAGTGTTGAGCAGATTGTCGACGAACACCGGCGATGGGCAATGAACCAGTGGACGGAGGAGCTGGAAAAACCTGAACCTTTGGCCTGGGAGCCCGATGCTCCGTTGCCCGGCTGGAAGGAGATCATAGAGGAGGACCTCGTTTACGTGGAGGCCGAGGATGATGTGTCGTCTGTTGACTCCGAAGACGAGTTTTACTCCGACGAAGATGATGACTGAGAAGGGTTTGCAAGTTTATCCCAGCTCTAAGAATGCCACCCGGCTGATTCCTTCTTTTCAGAATTCGATAGCTGATCCGTCTCAGGGCTACAATATTTGCCAATGTATAATATACCTAAGTATCCATCTGAAATTGAGCTGCGCTCACTAATTTCGGGCTAGACCACCAACCACCACTCCCTCTACCAGTTCGCCACGTTCTCATCAGACCAGTACTCCCCGGACTTTCCTCCAATATCCGCCAGGGCAAGGTGTACGGGCGTCTGCGCGCCTTGATCAGGCGTCTTGGTCCCCTTGCCTCTCGTCATGGATGTCACCACCCATCCCGGATGACACGAGTTGGCCAGAATCTTGCTGCCGCTGTCCTCCAGCTCTTTCGCAATCGCCCTCGTCATCCCAATCTCGCCGGCCTTGGACACGGCGTACGCCGCGCTCGGCCACCCTTCCCGCTCATGATTGCCCTTTTCCACGGCGGCGGAGAAGTCCTCCATCAATCTGGTCACATCCGACACTGTCTGCGAAGCCAGGAAGCGCTCCTTGATCTGGGGAGAGTACTTGCTTAGAGACCCGGCCACGGACGCGACGTTGATGATCCGGCCTTGGGGCTTGAGGATGGGGATCCAGGCACGTGTTGCGTTGAGGGTGCCGTAGTAGTTGCATCCTATCGTGATTCTTGATGGCTTCATCCACTCTACAGGAACAGGCACTGGTGTTTTGGACGTCATGGTCGGAATGGGACCAAGCGCAGAAGGCAAGCGAGCAAGTCAGTGGACCCGTTCCAGTGGTGATTCATGGTGGCGGATGCCACAGTGGCTTGAATCTCGCTCCACGGGTGGCGCCGTCCCAAGATGGTTCGTTCGTCTCTTATTCATTCGTGTCTCTACGACTTACCTCATCATATTCCACAGCATTGGAATTTGGGGTAGTTTTGTGTTTGAATCCAGCTGTGTGTAATTGTTTAGTACGCTGTGTAAGCGGATGCAATGACTACGCCCCATCCACGACCCGACACCGATTGACCCCTTGTTCAGTCGGGTAAACGCCCCGGTGGAAGCCACAGAAACTCGATTCCGCCAGCTTCTTAGGTGCCTAGCTGCGGGAGAACAGTGGACCAAAGCAATGGTTCTGGACCAAATAATATGTAGTGGCACTGAAGAGGAAGCTGCATTTGATTCTGCATTCTTCTCACCGATCACCAATTACCGAGCCGGACTCTGTCAGCGATGGAGTCACCCAACGTTCACTGCCCAATAAGACTCGCTGCCGGGGGAATAGCGAGTATATCGCGTGTAGATAGCGTGACGTAGAGGCGATTGTGACTTGGGTCGGCCATTGGCCTCAGCTCTCCGCCAAGGTGCCAAGAGCCGCAATCAAAAACCTACGGTAACGCAATTGGGGAATAGGAATGGGATTCCTGGTTACGAGCGACGCGAATTCCCCCGTCATTTCAGCAGCGCAGCTGACCTGGCAAGCTGACATTCAATGCCTCGCTCGCCCGGATGAACATGATCGGAGAAGATTCGACGGGAAACACGCCCCCCCAGCGAAGAGCCAAGGCCACAGATGGCCGTCTTGTCCCGGACGCCGCATTCCTTGTGTCTCTGCCCAGGGAAAAGCTTCGCTTGCTTGGCCACAGCATCATCTCTTTTCTGCCCAGATAACAGGACAGGGAATAGGGAGGATGTGGTCCAAATAACCGGACGTGCCATCCATGCGGCGACGGCAGCTGCAGCGGCGCCTTCACCCGCACGAAGCACGCAATCCGCAAATGAAGCCTCCCGTTGGCTATATCGTCTCTTCGTTCTGCATCGGCTGTTCCATCCAACTAGACTTCGAGTTGGCGCGTCTCACCGCGTGGTGTCGCATTCTGGTATGCACCGGCTACACCGATGCGCCGGAACGCCTTGACGAATGAGCTGCTGCCCGTCGTGAGACTATTGTGGTTACGTTGGATTTGAGACTCTTTGCTGGTGGCTGTCTCTGCGACATGGTATCTCGCCCGAACCCGAACGAAGCAGGCAGCGAATGGGGCGTTGGCTGATTGTGTTTCTGTTTCCCCCGTGTCCGCTTTTGACGTCTGCGGCCAAAAAACACCACCAACAGACGCATGCCCTGCAACAAGCTCTCATTCCCTGCTCGAGAGAGCTCCCAACAAGACTCGTTATCTGCCTCGCTATCTTTCCCCTCTGGGAATACATGGTAATTCGGCGCAAAACTTTGACCCAACGGGCCTGGACCCTGCGAGGTTAAAACCGACATGTGCTCGGGCTGTTGTCTGCAACCTGCCTAGCCCCGAGGAGAAGTCGTACGGCTTGCTGATCCGCAGACAAGAGACTCTTCTGTAGCCATCCACAGAGCATGGGTTCCTCCTCCCGATCCACGTCGAGGATGGTTCGCAAATGGGGGAACCCGCTTCCTTGCAGCTTCACCATTTCCCCCCTCCCCCCCCCCCCACTATCCCGCCTTTGTGTACGTTGCGACGCTGCAGTGCTCTGGTCCCTGATCTCTGGGAATTTTCGGTGCTTTTCTTAAAAGGGATCTGCAGTCCCCCGTGTCGCTGCGCAGAGTCACCTTGGCTCTCTCGTCCTTCTTCCTGCTCAATTGCTTTCTCGGTCAACTCTCTGTGCTGCAGGTATCCCCCCCAGGCGAACAACAACAGGCGTCGTCAGCGTTTCCGCGCAAAGCCATATGGAATTTAAAGTCCAGTTCTTCTGTCTGCTCCTCAAAGCCATTCGGTAATTGAAGCTCGCGTTTCGTGGCTTCACGAAGGCTGTTCACTACCCCAAACACCCATCTACTATTCGAACTACAGCAAGCTCCCATCGGCCCCCAGATCAGTTCTTCTCCAGGTCGCTCCGATCTAGTAGCGCATCCTCCACGCCGACCGAACCGGCCCCGATCGATCCCCACATCTCCGATCATGTCGTCCACGGGCATTGACCGCGCGGGGGACCGCGACAATCTGCCGGGCTACGGCTATGCCAACCACGACCGCGATCTTGATGAGAAAACCGTCGGGCAGCCTTACGGGGAGCCGTTCGACGCCGGCTTCCGTTCTTCGCTCGATTCCGGAAATAAGCGGGATCATACGCATCGCAAGTTGAAATCTAGGCACATTCAACTGATTGGAATCGGAGGCACCATCGGTACGTCTCCACATCCCCGACCGAACTGCGAGATCTCAAGACTGACATGTCACAAATAGGCACCGCTCTCTATGTACGTTGAAATGTCTGGCTCCTCCAACCCCGTCACCCAATCTTACATTCTACGTCCAGGTCCAAATTGGCAGAGGCCTCCTCAACGGCGGGCCAGCAAGCTTGTTTCTCGCCTTTAGCATCTGGTGCACCTTCATCCTGGCCGTGACCCTCAGCATGGCCGAAATGGTCACCTACCTCCCCATCTCAAGCCCCTTCATCCGCTTCGCAGGCCGCTACGTCGACGAGGCCTTCGGCTTCGCCGCCGGCTGGAACTTCTTCGTCTTCGAAGCCGCGCTCGTCCCCTTCGAAGTCGTCGCCTGCAACCTCATCATCCACTTCTGGAGCGACGTCGTCCCCGCGGGCGGCATCATCGCAATCATCCTCGTCCTCTACGGCCTGATCAACGTCATGGCCGTCCAGTGGTACGGCGAGACCGAGTTCTGGGCCGCCCTCGGCAAGTTCCTCCTCATCGTCGGCCTCATCATCTTCACCTTCATCGTCATGCTCGGCGGCAACCCCCTCGGCGACCGCTTCGGCTTCCGCTACTGGAACGACCCGGGCGCCTTCGCCGAGCTCTACTACTCCGGCAACCTCGGTCGCTTCCTCGGCTTCCTGCAGTGCCTCATCCAGGCCTCCTTCACCATCGCCGGGCCCGACTACGTCGCCATGGCCGCCGGCGAGGCCGAGAATCCGCGCAAAGTCATGCCACGCGCCTTCAACGCTGTCTTCTACCGCCTCACCGCCTTCTTCGTCCTCGGCTCCCTCTGCGTCGGCATCCTCGTGCCCTACAACGACCCCGAGATGACCGCCGCCTTCAAGGACGGCCAGCCCGGCGCCGCCGCCTCGCCCTACGTCGTCGCCATGAACCGCCTCAAGATCGGCGTCCTCCCGCACATCGTCAACGCCATGGTCCTCACGGCGGCCTTCTCCGCGGGCAACTCGTACGTCTACTGCGCCTCGCGCTCGCTGTACGGCCTCGCGCTCGAGGGCAAGGCGCCCGCCTTCTTCAAGACGTGCACCAAGAAGGGCGTCCCGGTCTACTGCGTCATCGCCGTGCTGCTCATCGGCCTGCTGAGCTTCCTCCAGCTGAGCAACAACACCGCCGTCGTGCTGGACTGGTTCGTGAGCCTCGTGACTGCGTCGCAGCTCATCAACTTCTCGTGCATGTGCACCGCGTACCTGGGCTTCTACCGCGCCCTGAAGGCGCAGGGCATCAGCCGCGACTCGTTGCCGTACAAGGCGTGGTTCCAGCCGTACGCGGCGTGGTACGGGCTGATTGGCACGTTCATCATGACTTTCGTGGGAGGATATACTGTGTTCCTGCCTCTGGACGGGTACTGGAACATTCCCGACTTTTTGTTTTCGTGAGTGGCGTGTCGCAATGCCGTTGGGTGATTTGGGGTTTAACTGACCGGGATAACGTAGGTACACCATGGTTGGCGTGTTCCCGATTTTGTACCTCGGGTATAAGTTCGATATCTTGAAGTTCAGGAAGCGCACCAGGATCTTCAAGCCTGAGGAGGTTGACTTGTACCGCAACAAGGACGAGATTGACGAGTACGAGCGGAACTACATCCCGCAACCAGCGAGGTAAGGTTTTCGTTTGCTTTGTTGGTGGTCCATTGCTAACTTGATTTGAAGTAATATGTTCGAAAAGATCCTTGACAAGCTCTTCGGCTGAGGGTTGCGGTGATTTGCTGGGGATGGACATATCTGGTCGAAGTTTGGGATAATATGGGTAGATGAATACCCCGAGGTAGAAAATAATAGAGAGGGGAAATACCAGGAACTGCAAGACGGGCTACATCTCACCATTCGCGGAAGTGTTCTTTGCCATCTCGCTTGGCTCAAAATATTGACTTACCTTATGTTAGCCATCAATGTGGAGGTGAAGACCTTGTCCCCCCCCTTTGTTTTTCTTTTTTTTTTAATTGTAATTTATTTGAGTTGGAAATGCCGGTAATAAATAGGCTGTTAATGTCTACTGTTCAATCGGTTTTGGTTCTCAGGATTTGAATATTGTAGCACGACTCAGTCAATTGGGTGGGTAGGTAGGTAGTTTTGACGTCGTCGCTGTTGCAACATGCGGACTGAACAGGTGTGGCAATTGCGGTTGCGTTTTCAGATAAGTTCACTAGGTGAGTGAGTTTGATGTCAACCAATGTTCGTTCATTCATCTCCAATATCTCAAGACTACCGATGTCCCATTTCATCAAACAACCCCGCGCACTACAGCTTGCTGCCACGAAGTTAGTTCTGATCATAGAAAGGCACACTCTAGACTGTGTCGTGGAAAGCGGGATGACTTACTCAAGCGCAATCCCAGCATCGTAGTCACTGGAGGATAGCTTTTGCAGGAAGTCATTAGACCAGACTTTGTCGTATCTATGGGTTTTAGTTAGCGATGACCTGAAGAGGAGAGGGCTTCGACGGGGCTTTACTGGTTGCAAATGAAGTATGTGTTGTACCCGGACGTCTGCTTCTGATTCACACGGGTGAGGAAGACAGACACGCAAGCATCTATTTCAAAGTTCAGTCGTTAGCTTCCGCCGTCACATATACAGATCGATCTGAGGCTGCAGCTTACCTGTGCACTTTCCTAGACACCATGACAACGGATCGTCGCCGGTGTAACCATCACTAGCACTGCCGGAAGAGGTGGTGTAGTCGAAGCTGTAGTTGACATCGCCCTCGTACTGCTTCTTCCACGTGCCGGGAACGTTGTACGTCGGCTTGGGTGGCAACGTCGCCGGCGCAGAAGGGGCCGCGGTAGGGGCCGCTGTTGGCGCCGCACTCGGAGCCGCGCTGCACGAGTCGCCGCCGTCCTGTCTCTTGTTCAGCACGCACGCATTCCCGTACGGGGCGACGCCGTTCCATGCTACCGGCGGACCACCCTCGGCGCGAACCCAGGCAAGCCCCTGCACAAGCTCCTTGACGTTGGCAGCAACCTTGCCAGGTACCTGCAGCTGGGTCGTGTAATCGGCCTGGGCCATGAGTCCAGCGGCAACGCCGGCGACGGTGGCTGCCGCGACGCCGTCGGAGTAGTACAGCCTCGAGATGTCCTGCTGCTTCTTCGTGTCCTTGCTTTTGGGATCGAGGTTCTTGTAGGCGCACCTGCCCGTGACGGGCGCGGCCGCGGTGACGCCGTCCTTCTCGGAGCCAGGCGACCAGTCCATGCGGGCGCCCTTGCCGTTGACTCCGCTGACTGCGATGAGGGCCGTGTCTTTGGCGAAGGCGGCGGGGTACTGGTCGTTTGCCTCGGAGCCGTTGTTGTTGTTGGAGATACCGGTTGGCGCGACGAGCACGATGTCGTCGTCCATCATCTTGACGAGGATCTCCTTGTATGCGGCGATGGCTTCGGGATCGGACATTGGTGCTGCGTGGCGTTAGTGGTTGCAAAAGAAAATGTAGCCTCACGGGTCGACTCCTTTACAAACGGCTGGGTTCACTTACTGGTGTACGAGAGATTCACCACAGCCTTGCCCTTGAGTTTGCGCGTGGTGATGTCGTTCTTGACCATGGCCAGCGCAGTAAGCATCTCCGTCATGGTGATCATGCCCATCAGACCGCTCCCTCCGGACAACTTGACCATAACGACGTTTGCCTTCTTCGCCACACCGTACTTGGGACCAAAGATCTTGGACGCCATGCAAGTGCCATCCGGGTATCCAATGAGGGGATAATCGTCTACCTTCGTTTCAGCTGAACCGGGGGCGAAGATGAAGTCCTTGGTGCCGACAGCGTCTTGGATATCCTGAGTTGGGACCGCGAGTTAGCGTGGATGAAGATACCGTGAAGGGTGTTGAGAACTTACCGGCGAATTCAGGTTCATGCCCGTGCCAAGGATGTAAACGGTGATGCCTTGCCCAGCCACCTCGTCATATGCAAAAGTAGATCCTCTCGGCTTGCCAGGTTCCTGGGAAAGAACGGAAAGTTCTCCTGCGTCTTCGTGTGAGGGTTTCGTTGGGTTCTCCGTCTCGACATCGTATCCCGATTGCCTCACAATCTTCTGCGGCTGCTTGGCCAATTTCAGGGGGTCTTTTGTCAAAGCCGGAGGTGGCACAGATGGACCCGCGGCGTCGGCTGGGTTGTAGGGCTCTTCTGCCACAAGCTTGTTCATATCCCCTAAGTCAATATCTTCGGTAACGGCTCCGACCTATTCGCTCGCGTTAGCATGTTGGCGGTGCAATCAGGCAGAACATAAAATACCCCTGGCTTCGTTTCCAAATCCTTCGCTTGTTGGGGTGACAGCGGAGCGGCCAGAAACAGGGTGCTCTTGTCTTCGTCGTCCTCGACAGTTACCAGGCTCGAGCCGACCGAACCAGACAAGCTAGATTCCACCGCTTCGAAATCGGTTGCCTTCCCTTTGCTATCCGGTACGATAATATACTTGGGTGCGGGTGCTGCGCTGGAGGTCGCTGACGCTTGCGACGTGGTAAAAGTGTAGGAGAAGACTGATGATGTGGTGGGCAAGTCCAGCGGCAACGAGGTGCTGAACGGCTGGTCGGTATTTTGGACAGATGGGGTCGGCTGGTTTTGGTCGCCGTTGTCCTCGGGCGGGTCCTCGGGCTTGTCGACCTGCTGCGGTTCCGGGCCCGAAAGTGAGCTCAGTCCGGAGGCGAGACCGGACGCACCGGCACCGGTGACTTGCGCAACACTTCCGGCAGCCATGCTGAAGTATTGGCCGGCCAGCAACAGATAACCTCCTCCGACTCCGGCGGCGACGATCGTGCCGACCGCCAAGCCTGTTGCGACTTCTCCATTTGACACGGTCTTCTGCGCGGCGGGTGTGGTGCTTGCAGCCGGCGCAGAGGATGCCGTCTGCGACGCCGGGGGCCGGCTTGTGAGTGGGGCCGATGAAGTGTGGCTTGCCGAGTATAGCGACGAGCTGGCTTTGCGCGACGTTGCCGGTGGTGGCACAGGCACAGGCACCTGTGTGTTGTTCGTAGATGTGCCGTTGCCATCTACCCTGGGGAGAATCAAGCCATTCCGAACGTGGTGTCTGTGAACAGGTGAGTGATCGTGGGGCCGAGCGAAAATTCCTTCGCCGGAAGCAAGGAGCGACAGTAAAATGAATGTGGCGTGGTTGTGCATCGTGACGAACCACTACAGAAAGGAATAAAAGAATGGATGTGCCGAGAGGAATGGCTGGTTGGAAAACGATGCTCGACAGAGCGAGCTGCTCACTCAGTATTAATCATGTCTTGGATTGTGTGCAATTCTAATTATTCTCATAATGTCGGGAGCTTCGGCTCGCTGCACGTAAATAAGTCAGGTGCATAAGGTTAAAGAGGTTGATTTCCCTATACAATCGCATGCTATCGGGCAGTGCGATGATCGTTATTGATTGCAGTGTTGCGAACAACGAGCTTCTCGCTGGACTCGCTGTGGCCTTTAGGGCTTACCAAGAACGGCTGCGCTGCAAACCTTAAAGGCGGTAATCAGCGAGATTGTGTCAAGTGGTTTAGCATATATTTGATGGCCTAATTTTGGTAGTAATATTGGGGCAACTATGACTCTGATCTCTGTTATTTCAACCACGAGACCCACAAAAAGGCAGCGTGCCTCTTGGCAGAAACATGGTCTTGCCGTGGAGCTGAATCGCGTCTTCTCGTTTGGGTCAAGCGGTGTGAGCGAACACGGGATAGATCAAGTGTCTATCGGGGAATGCGACAACCCGCGCGGGCTGTCTTCAAAGCGGTCGAGTTGCAATCACAGCTTGCAGCGGAAGCGATGTTGCTTCGGACGGCAAACACCATCGGCCTCCGGCTCCGCCTCAACAGCCCCCAACCAACAAGACCACGCGACTCGCCACCCGCGGGTAGGTTTAAGCTGTGGTCTATTCATTACATCTCGGCGTTTTTTAAGTTCCAGCGACGCCGTTGTTTTTGGTCTGTATACTTATATATAGGAAAGCCTTCCTCACAATGCCATTCATTTGATGGTCTATTCAAAACTCAGCCTTATAGGGCGTGTTTGGTGCTGAGTCCGATAACGAATCCGAGCAGCCATGTCTCGCTGTGCCGGCCTCAAAATGAGTGGGCCGTCACAGTCAGCATGGAACCCACGTGCTCCCAACTTGAACTAATTTGATTGAGCGTTGTAGCTGAAGGAAGCATGATCTCCTAAATTATATTGTCATTGCGCTGTCGGGATAGCGGCAAGTGCACTGTCTTTCGGCATTTTTAAAAGCCTTTTTTCTTGCTAAAACCCGCAGGCCATCTTTGGGGCCAGAATAGAAACTGATTTCATTGGCTTCTTACTTCAACGTCTCCTGTAGGTGTACTGATGGGCAATAAGTTGCTACAAACGCACGGCTTCGATCTGGTAATGTTGGCCTCAGACGCCTCAAGTCGCATTGGAGCTTTACCTAGTTCTCGACGAGCTTTCAGCCTTATGGCCGTGAACACATATGGATGATCCAACGGAATTTGCGTGCGCTGAAGCTCAGTTCAGTGCTAGTTAATTTCAGTGAAAGGCAGGTCGCACGCTGGTAAAAATCACGTCTGTAGTGTCTGCACGGCATTTCCGCCAGGTAATTGGAATGATTTTGGCATCTCTAGACCTTCTATCAAAGTCTGATCAAAGAAAGAACAACAGTTCACTCCGGCTACTGATGATGGTCACAGCGGTAGCCCTTGGAACTGTGTCGCTATGCGAGTCGCCGGCCCAATTTGACTCCCTGCATGCCGTGCAATCGTCTCCAATTAAAGCACCAATATGTCTTCTAATCTCTGCCTCCTCCCTTGAGAGTTTTCACACACGAATAGCCTCATCTGGTCTATAATTGAAGTTTGTATCAAAATCGACAACAGTCCAGACTCTGAGCGTCGAAAGCCTTCTCGGAAATGAATTGTACTCGTATCTCTCGTGTGTCGGGGGCTGAAACGACGCCAGTTCGAGATCACGTCGGTTTGCTATCAACGATGCGCATCAGCATCATCAAAGCTCCGAGCGAAATGTGTTTGATGGCTTGAACTGACCACTGCGTCGACCATTTTGCCTGCGACGAAAGCATTTACACAAGATGAGGATTGTCGGTGGCAGCGTCACAACTAGTGCAACCAAGGCGATGATGGCTTCCAGGTTGAACTCCATCTTTGCCAGTGGGGCGTTTCCTGAGAAAAACACGCAGTGTTCTCGACGTTGGTGAAGGTCTTCGAGACCGGCGCCTATTGTTGACTTAATAATCTAAGATGTTTCATGAAAGATTGCTTGGAGTCTTGCTACGAAGTAAAGACAGATTGGAGCGACTGGTGATTTGGAGCAAGTTATATCCTCCGTTTTGGGATGTGATCAATGATCATAGACTCGGTGAAGGAAATATGTGCCTTTCCCGCATAGCCTTGACCCTCCCTGCTGCGTGAGAAATTGAACCTCAGGTTTGCAGACATTGGCTCCGACGAATCAGATTTCACCGTGATACTCAACCAGGCACTGTTTTTCGGGTGGCCCAATTCGCTCCCCAATCGAAATGCGCATGCCCTTGCAAGTTATTGCCAGACATTGGCACGGACAAATCAGATCAATCTGGAATCATGAGGGTGATGCGCCTGTTGGCCCGGGATCCACATGCCCTTGTAGTTTTGTCTCCAGAGACTGGATTGAACCAATAGTGTTGCAGGAAGCGCTTCGCCTCGTTCTTTGGAGGCGGATGACGCCGAAAGTCGTTCGCAGATATTGGATTCGACCAATCGTCGAGGTTCCGCATGCAGTGAGCCCCCGAGAGCCTGCAGAGGACCTTTTCTGTACTGATGAGCTGGCGCCAAGAGCTCCGGGTACGTAGACGTCAGCAACATCACGTGGATCAGGTTTATTCGACCAACTGCTATCTTGTCGGGGAGCTGAAGGCACAGCCCTGTTCTCCAACTTCCCACATTCATGGCTGCCTTGAAGCGAACATCGCTGTTTGCCCTCTTCGCTCAATGCCCGCAATCTTCGGTTCCCTTCCCAAGTCACCGACGACTCTGTTGTCTATTTTGATGACCGATAACCTGCACACTGGTACTCATTCGTCAGTTTTCAGACCTCTGAAAGATGCCTCCTTCCAAGAGATTGCACCGCGACGATCCAGAATGGACACGGCGTAAAACTGCAATCGAGATGATGTATGTGATCGACCGCCTATCTCAGAAGAAGATCAGAGACAAGCTTGAAGAAGATGGATTTTTTGTCACGTGAGTTTACTACCCAGTGTCTCGATTTTTGATGAATGCTAATACTCTTCAGCAAATCGGAACTTGAGGCCCAACTGCACTTCTGGAACATTCGGAAAAACGCGAGTGCGCATGTCTGGCGATACACCGGTCACAGGCTTCTGAAGAGAGAGCAAGAGGGCAAAGCCAGCGTGGTATACTATAACCGCAAAAAGGTCTCGTGCAACACACTCAAGAAGGAGCGGGGTCGCTATCAACCAGATGCGTTGACCAAATACACGACAGGTATGTGCAATTAATCCCAAGTCGATTCCATTGCAAACGCATCCCTGACTTGCCCTTCGCAGCTGTGAGTCCAAAGACTCCCGAGGGCATGGAACTTTGTATCCGCACGCCAACTCCCGCACCTATGCAGTCAAGTTGGTCCCACACGCTCCCTTGGCTACGGTTCCAAGACATTGTGTTGCCAAGTGAGTAAGGTCCAAATCGTGGAAGGAATATTTCTAACTAGATATCGTTAGCCATCTTGCATTTGACAAATCGAGCAATCCATTTTGATCTACAACGCCCTGACAGCCAAGTGCAGATGTACTTCTCATCCTTACATCGGCAGTTCGACGGGACTTCTTCTAGAACTGTCTCTGATTTCACTGCCAGCATCGCGTCCATGATGCCCGAGAAGGCCGAAAACGAGATCATCAACCGTGCACAGCTCATTGTGCAAGGAACAGCCGACCAAGCCTTCAATGAGCACTTCCAGCTTATTTTGTATTGTCTCTCGAACAACATGTATGAGATCGACTATGAAGATGAACTTTCCTGGGCTCCTATTGCACAACTTATCGAACGCTCGGGCCTGATGAATCAACCACTGGACCTCGCGGCAGAGAAGGACCCGACCCTCACGTCTATCGCCGAAAATCTATTCAAGCTCTGCATTGATTTCAGACTATTCCATCGTTCGACGGAAGGTCAGGCGGCTAACTCAAAGATAATATCGTGGCTTCTTGATTCGGGACAGAACCCCAATGTAGACGCTCTCCGTCACGATGATAGCATTTTATTCCCACTGCTAGGGGCGATAAGCCGCCTCGACTACGACCTCGCTATCCAGCTCCTCAACGCTGGTGCCGATGCAACGAAATCAGTATGGCTCCGCAGTAGATCTTCGCTTTGTAGCCTTCTGCAAGAAGGAAACAATGTGCGAGAAATGACACCGAAACAGCGGGAGACCTTCTCAAGCCTTGTTCGGCGTCTTCTGGAAGATGATGGCTCACTCGGTGAAAGCCCTTCTTCCTCGGAACCTTCTGCACTTATGTTAGTCGTCGGCCATGATTTGCAAACAGCAGACTTGTTAATTCAGCATGGTGCCAACATCAAGCATCAAATCAGAAGACGCAACATAGAGCGAGAGGAATTCACCAGGGAAGTAAGCGTACTAGGGTGTGCAGTGCTGGTTAAAGATCAAGGAGCAGCCATCGACAGTATTCGACACCTACTTGGTTATATTCAGCATTCAGATCCGTTGATCTCAATGGCTGACCTTATTACCCCTGACATGCTATGCATTGCTGCATCACAGGGCTACAATGATGTCATTAAACTCTGTTGCAACGTTGAGCATACTTTGATCATGGCGAAGGATACTTTGTTCTTGGCGCTCTGTGCTGCTTCATACAATGGGCATCTGGAGACTTGCGAGTTGCTTCTGGAGTACGGCGCACCCATCAATCGCCCAGAGTGTGTCGGGGACGAGGATGTACCCTCCCCACTTCACTTCGCAGCATTTTCAGATGACTGTGTCGTTACTGAGCTTCTATGCAAACATGGAGCTGACGTCAATGCTGAATTCGAAGCCGATCATCGTAAAGGAACAAGTAACCTGTGGAAAGACATCGTCGCACCCTACGACTACAGGAGACAGTCTGGCATGAGGAACATGATTGAAAGGCATCGCATTCAATGCATTCATGTCAATCCCTTGGGCGCAGCAATAATTGGCTGGAGGTCTGAAATTCGAGAGAAGCCTACGTCGATTTCGATTCTTACCCAATATGGAGCGAAACTGCCCAATTGGGCTGTCTATCATGGCGCTTTTGACCCTGCGTGCCCTTGGATCGTTCAACTTGCTGTGGACCAGGGTGCCAACCTCAATTGGCGCGGGCCAGATCATAAGACGGCTTTGCAAGCCGCTTTGAAAACCGCGGTTGCCAATTCGCGGCATGGCTTCTCGGAGGTCATAGACACACTTGTCAATGCCGGTGCAGACACGGCTGGTAGCGAAGCCGAACTGATAGTTCTTCTAGAGCACTGGAGCCCTTCAGAAGACGTCTTGCTGCGAGACATTTATGACCATTCCGGACCAACGGCATGCAAATTGTCAATGTTAGCTGCGGTGTTCCTCACCAGGTCTATTCCAAAGATACAGCGATCTCTAGACAGAAGCCCTGGAGTGTATGATCCCGGCGCTCTTTGCGCTAGTGTTATGCTTGCCATCTCATCTAGCTCAACAGATCCTCTTCTGCAACTTTTGGACAATCGCCCAGGAACTGTCCATGGTTCGAACCAGGAGGGCACTGCTTTGGGTCTTGCAGCCTGGCATGGCGAAATAAACATACTGAACATGCTTCTGTCCAAGATACCATGTTCAACATCAGCTTTGATTCCCGTCCACTTGAATGATTATCTGTGTATGTTGGATAATCCACCTCCTCCTAGCAGAAAAGAGCTGGAATCATTCATATCAACGTCGTTCGAGGCATATTGTCCCATTTGGCACCGAGAGCCTGATGGCAGAACTGAGCTTATATGTGGCTCGCCGCTAACTCTGTCTATCTGGTCCCCAGAGTGCCTGGACAGGCTCCTGCAAAATGATTTTTACCCGGACCGACTCACGGTTTCGGTTGCTGTCTGTCATGGGGATGTGAGACTTGTTGAGAAATTGGCTAACAGAAGGAGGATGGACAATAGCCATGCAGATCGACCAGGGCCCTTGTATCTGTCAGTCGAGAGAAGATCCGAGGAAATGACACGAGTGCTGTTGAAGGCCAATATGGACCCGAATGAGTCCAACTATCTCGTCAAGTTCGGACGCAGTCCTTTGCAAAAGGCGGTCGAGGATGGGAATCTACAGATGATAGACCTCCTTCTCCAAGCTGGTGCAGACGTCAACACACCTGCGGCGAAGACTCGTGGAGCCACAGCATTACAACTTGCGGCCATTAAAGGTCGTCTTGGGATTGCAAAGCGCCTGATTGAGCTCAAGGCTAACGTTAATGCCCCAGGGGCCGAAACACATGGCAGAACAGCCTTAGAGGGTGCCGCAGAACATGGGAGATTAGACATGGTTCAGCTTCTCCTTGATTGTGGAGCAAATGTGGCCGGAAGCGGCCGGTTACAGTATTTGAAGGCCATCAGACTTGCAAATGATCAAGGACACACAGTGATGGCAGATTTTTTGGAGAATCTCAGAGCATGGCTCACCTTAGACTATGAAATTTGGGACATGGTCATTAGGTTGAAAAGGGATGATTATTGGGGAGAGCTGGAAGGGCTATGTTGCTTGGAGGAGTTCATAGCCAACTCAGCCGAAAGTCCATCATCCAATTACAGAGATGGCGACAGCCCAGAGGAAACAGAAAGTCTGGGCGGGAATTCAGATGATGAGTACAACAGTGGTACGGAAGAGTCCTTTCGCCAAGGGATAGTAGTCCGAGGGGACGACGTACGTGTGGAGGGACGCCCTGCCCTGTACGACTTGGAAATTCATCAGCACCAATGTCTACTGGAGCCGGGCATGACAACATGATCAAGGATGACCACCCGGTCTCTCATACATATGACCAGTCAACATGGAATGAGAAAGTTGGAAACGCAGAGGATGGAATCCAGGCTTTGTGGGAAGACAGTCCCATCGCGGCTGTCAATAGCGTCCACACGATTCAGACCTCTGAAATCCTTGGCATCGACAGTCGACTGGGATGGGACCAGCAGCCTGGATGGGCAAACCAAGAATCTCAAGCTTTGTGGGAACCTATGCTAATCGGAGGGCTTGACAATGATGTGGGAATGGAAGAGCAGGTATTTCCCACCATCGGTGTTGAATCGACATGGAATCAGCAATTGGGTGCCATAGATTGGAACGACCCTCAGAATTGGCTTGATACCGAGATGGAAAGCGGGATTTGTTATGAAATACTTGAAGGGGACATGGATTGAATTAATACCCAAGATCCCCATGCTTAGTTGCCTGATTCAATAGTCTTCATAGCCATTTTCATGAAGGCTCAAATACATTTAGACGCTGCGGTTGTGCTTGTTTCTATGTGCGTTGGAAATTGATGTGTGGAGTGTGAAAGCATTCGATGTCTGCTGGTCCAATTATTTCACGACAGCTCTCCTATTTCATTGAAAGAATCGAACCCCATTTAAGATTGAATATGCTTGCAATTTTTCACCATTGCTTAAGCATCAACTTCCTTAAACTATTGGGTCTACAATCCCAATGAAGACTTAGCAGGCACCATCCTTCTCCCCAGGGCCGCTGTAGTTCTGGCAAGGCGTCTTCGCATCAGTGCAGACATTGACCAGTGTCGCCTTGTCGCCATTAGCCTTGGTGATTCCAACAACCTCGCCGCCGTTGTAAGCCGTCACGCCCTCAACATAGACCTCACGAGCACACTGCTGGCACTAGAAAAAAAAACCACTTAGCATATTTTCAAAGCAAGGTAATCGGATGTTGCTCTTACCGTTCCGCAGGATCGGTAAACTTTGCCATAGTCCTCGGCGTAGAAGTTGATGATCTGCGAGTATTTCCATATTAGAATGTGCCGAATGAATGGAGAGAGGTGATGGCTAACGTTGACCTTGCCGCAGCCGTTGTGCTGGATGATCTTGTCGGATGCGTGGTACGCCCCGCCGCCTATGATCCAAGTCTCGTCTCCGGCCTGGTCCTCCTTCTGTGATATTGTCAGCCCAGATTCACAACGTTGAACGCCTTAGCTACATGTTCAAGTGATACTTACAACAGAAATGGCGTCCTCGCAAACATCCTCGAACCAGACAAACTCGATGGTGCAACCACCTCCGAGACAGTAGACACCTTCACCGGCAGTCTTGCCGATGATGACGTTTCTCAGGGTGGCGCCCTTCTCGAGAACGAAAGCTGTGTCAGACTCGCCTGTTCTTCGTCAGTCTCACGTATTCCACCGAGTGTACGGGCAAAGGTTTCACACCGCCTTCCTCTTGCTCCCTGCAAGAGGTCGGGTTCCGGTCATACTTTGCCCATCCGCCGTCGAAGACTTCGCCCGACTTGACGTAGATCGGCGCAGAGATCTGTCTGTTCTCAGTTGGTGTAGGAAGCCCTCCCTCGTAGCCCAGGCAGGCAAAGGTAGTGGGCAGAGCACCAAGGATGGCAGCGACGACGATGTTGTTGAACATTTTTGTAGATACGAATCAAATGATGGGTGATGGTTGCTTGGTCGCTACTGATGATCTAGATCAACAGCGGTTCAAGGGATAGGACTATATACTGTTCAATAGTTAGGTAAGTATGTGAGTGCCGGCAACTCGAACTTTCAATGCATCCTTATTGGAACGCTTGAACTGACTGACAATCAAGCCGAGTTCACTATTGAGATATCATCAGCCAAGGCTGTGGGGATTGCGCACATGGATTCGTAAGTCGTGGAAATACTCTCTGTTCATCAAAGCAAGTCTTGGTCAATATCTGACCTTCTCCCTGCAGTAATGAGTATCCCTCAGGAACCGGCACCCGTTGGCGCAGAATTCCTGCCCGATCACCCATGCATCCCCGTCAACTGTCGATACCCCTGATTCAAGACGTGAGTCCCACCAATGAATTCAGATTGAAACGCAAGGGATTCGAGCGGGAGTTGAATCAGGATGCGAACTCCGAAGAAGAGCGGCAATTGATTTCAATGTGGGATGGTACTCGATATGCGTGTTGTCGATCACTTACTTGCACAGGACGGCAATGTGACTGGATTGCCAAGTCTGGAGAACTGGGGAGGGATACCAAGTCGGCTTGGGTGCCGCGACGGGCTCGGCAGACTGTGATGTAAGCAGAGCCTCGTTCATCTAATGCCGAACTCCCATGGTTTGATGACCTTCATTCATGACTTCGGTGTATTGATGAATGTTTCCAGGGCAAACTGTTGGAGCACTCAATCACATGTAGATGTTTGCACTAGCACGTGCCCGCATCAGAGTCGCTTAGACTGCGAGTCCAACGGTTCTAATGAATGATAGCATATCATGAAGGAAACATAGGCACCTAGAGAGAACCTGTTCGTCCAATTCGTCCTGATGAGTCACCGGCGCGTTGTACGCCCTCTCCAGATTCCCTTATCCAAACCCCGGAACCCCATTGTCGACCTTCCCGATTCGGCATGGGCGATCTAGCGAAATTGGCCGGCCCCACACTCATCATCTCCGGACTCGGGGAGCCGACATAATCTTTTTTTCTCCGGCCAATTTCACAACCTCAAAACTCCACCAACTCCCGCTCAACGCACACCTACTCTCGCGGCGACCTAAACACCGCAATCGCGCAGGCCATCCAAGATGAACACCTCAACATTCGACGCGTTCATCACCCATGAACAGTCCCACATCCACGTAACGCCCCCGGCCAAGGTCGCCGGTGCCGGCGGCGGAGGCGCGCCTCTCCTCCACGTCGACCCCCACCGGAGCCGCCCGGAGTCAATCCACATGCACCAGCTCCCGAAGCACACCTCCACATCGCACCCCGCGGCCCTCGAGTCGAACCGCACCTCGGAGCATGAAGCCTTCGCCCGCGACGAGGCCGGCGCCGAGTCCGCCGAGCCCGCGCAGAGCGTGCTGTCCCCGTACATGAACCGCTGGCGCTTCCTCGCGGCGTGCCTCATGAACATGGGCAACGGCATCAACGACGGCGCGCCGGGGGCTCTCATCCCCTACATGGAGAAGTACGTCCAATCACCCCCATCCCCCCTTAACCCTCATCCCACCATCGTGACCACCACTCCCCTCGCAACCCCGACTCACCTTCACGCCCTAGATACTACAACATAGGCTACGCCGTCGTCTCCCTCATCTTCGTCGGCCACGCCCTCGGCTTCATCCCCGCCGCCTTCTTCGTCGACGCCCTGCGCGCCCGCCTCTCCCGCGCCCACCTCATGATCGCCGCCGAGGCCTGCCTCCTCGCCGCCTACATCCCCCTCGTCGTCGGCGCCCCCTTCCCCGTCATCGTCCTCTCCTTCTTCCTCCTCGGCTTCGGCATGGCCACAAACCTCACCCTCAACACCCTCTTCTGCGGCTCCCTCCGCAACGGCACCACCGCCCTCGGCGCCCTCCACGGCGCCTACGGCCTCGGCGGCACCGTCGGTCCCGTCCTCGCCACCGCCATGGTCTCCTCCATCGGCTGGGCCTCCTGGTTCCGCTTCTATCTCATTCCTATGGGTCTTGCGGCCTTCAGCCTGCTCTTCTCCGCGTGGTCCTTCGCCAGCTACGAGACCGACAACCCGGAGGGCGAGCAGCAGCAGCAGCAGCAGCACGATCCCCAGCAGCAGACTGTGAAAGCCCGTCTGGCAAGCATGTTCCATGCCCTCCGCGCGCGCCTCGTCTTCCTCGGCGCCCTCTTCGTCTTCGCCTACCAGGGCGCCGAGGTCTCCATCTCCGGCTGGGTCATCTCCTTCCTCGTCGACGTGCGCGACGTCGCAAACCCGCAGGCCGTCGGCTACGTCACGGCCGGCTTCTGGGCCGGCATCACCGTCGGCCGCTTCCTCCTCTCGGGCCTCGGCCAGAAGGTCGGCGAGAAGCGGTTCGTCTACGTCATGACGCTCGGCGCCGCGTGCTTCCAGCTGCTCGTCTGGTTCGTGCCGAACATCGTGGGTAATGCTGTGAGTCTCGCCATCGTGGGCTTGCTGCTGGGCCCGATCTATCCCTGCGCGGCGACGGTGTTTTTGAGGGGTATCCCGAGCAGGAGCCGGACGAGCGGGATCGCGATCATCACGGCGTTTGGGAGCAGTGGCGGCGCGCTGGCGCCGTTTACGACGGGTATGATTGCGCAGGCGAGCGGGACGTGGGTGCTGCATCCGATTGCGCTGGTGCTTTTCGCGGCTATGGTCGGTTGTTGGTTCTTCCTGTCTTCGAGGTCGAAGAGGGAGGATTAAGGCGGCGGTGAGGTGATGATATGAGTGAGTACAATCATGCGAGGTTACTTACCTTAGGGCGTAGACGTTACAAGACGTAGAATCCCAATATGTACACAGAGGAGAGGATGGACTGGGGAGGAAGTCTCTTGAACTTTGTTTCATGGAGATTGAATGTCCAAGGTTGCACTGATAAACTTGCCATAGAACTTACAAATGGCTACCTGAAGATAGATTGCATATCAAGAACAGTTCAATATTGAGTACATACGCTAAGCCCTGCCCAAGTGAACGCCTGTTCCCGTTCCTCATCATTCCATTAATATGCCACCTGGGTGCTCAACTCGTCCAACTCGCGAGCCCATACACGATGTTGAGAGATGACAAAGAAGAACTGCTCGAGGAATCCCTGGCTGTTCTTGGCAATGGTGAACACATCCTTGAAGCTCTCAGGCTGGATATTCTTCATAGTAACAACACCGTAGCTTTCCTCAACATTGCTATCGCTCGAAACAGCAATGTTAGGGACGTTGATGGTGGCGTTGACAAAGTCAACAGCCTCGCCCGTGGCCGCAATGGCCTTGAGGTGACCGAAAGCCTCCCGGATCCAGTGCTGGGCGCGGCCGTTCTTGTACAGAGTCTTGATGGAGTCCTCACCGCCAGGGACAAAAACAGCGTCGACCATGGTAGATCTGAAGCCCTCGAGGTGATGGTCGGGCTTGACACCTTGGCCAGGTGTCTTGGAGGCTCCGGCAGGATAGATCTCAGAGCGCCGGGTGCCAATTACCATGGGAACACCCTGTGCGGCGGCAACGGCAGACTTCATGGTTGAGAAGGCAAGCGGGTCGTAGCCATCGGCGATGATGATAGCAACGCGGCGGGTCTTGATGGTGGGGTTCTCGGGCAGGAACTCCAGCTGGCTGAGACCCTTGGCCTTCTTGCCGTGGTTCTGCTTGCCGGCCTGCTCGGGGGCCTTGCCGCCAACCATGTCGGCGACGGCCTGCGCCAGACCGAGGTCGATGTCGGCAAGGCGCTGGGACATGCGCTCGTAGACGATGGGGTCTTCGCAGTGGTCCAGCTCGAATGCGAAAGCGTTGATGACGTGGGACTTTTCAATCGGCGACAGACTGTTAAAGAACAGTTGGGCTTGTGAATAGTGCTCCTTGAACTTGGCACTCTTCGTCCTCTGTTTCATGCCTTCAACCTTCTGCGCGAACTCGACGTAGGCGTTGGCTGCCTTGGAGTGGTGTGCGGGCGGCGTGGCCTCGAAGCGGTTGGGCCAGTAGTTGGGGCCCTTGGAAATGGTGTGGCGCATGGCTCCGTCACGGTTCATATTCATGACGGGGCATACGGGCTTGTTGATGGGAAGCTCCTCCCAGTTTATGCCGAGGCGAGAAATTTGGGTATCAAAGTAAGAAAAGTTGCGACCCTGGAGGAGAGGGTCGTCGGAAAAGCCAATGCCGGGGACGACGTGGCTGGTGCAGAAAGCGACCTGCTCGGTCTGGGTGAAGTACTCGTCGGGGTTTCGGTTGAGCTCCAATTCTCCAACGTAGCGGATGGGGACGAGCTCCTCGGGCCAGACCTTGGTGGCGTCGAGAATGTCAAAGTCGAAGTCGTGCTCCTTGGACTCGGGCAGAACCTGGATACCAAACTTCCACTTGGGGAACGCGCCGTTCTCAATGGCTTCAGCCAGATCCTTGCGGTGGAAGTCGGGGTCCTGTCCAGCGAGCTTGAGAGCCTCGTCCCATACGAGCGAGTGCACACCAAGCTCCGGGGTAAAGTGGAACTTGACAAAGTGGCGCTCACCCTTGTCATTGGTGAGGGTGTAAGTGTTGACACCGAAGCCCTGCATCATGCGGTACGATCGAGGAATGGTGCGGTCAGACATGGCCCACATGAACATGTGCGTAGCCTCGGTGTGCAGATACTGAAAGTCCCAGAAATTGTCGTGGGCAGACTGGGCCTGAGGGAACTCGAGCTGGGGCTCGGGCTTGCCCGCGTGGATGACATCTGGGAACTTCATCGCGTCTTGGATGAAGAAGACGGGGATGTTGTTGCCGACCATGTCCCAGTTGCCCTCTTTAGTGTAGAACTTGATCGCGAAGCCTCGCACGTCTCGGACAGTGTCAGCGCTGCCACGGCTACCAAGGACGGTGGAAAATCGAAGGAACACAGGCGTCTCGCGTGAGGTGTCGGTCAGGACGCCTGCATTCGTCACATCGCCAGCACTCTCGAAGAGACGGAAGGTGCCAAAGGCACCGGCACCTCTGGCGTGGACGACTCGCTCAGGGATTCTCTCGTGATCGAAGCGGTGGATCTGGACGTTTGTTAGCCACGCTCATTGTGAATGGAACACATTTACTGACCTTTTCCCTTGCAATTGGGTCTTCGAGAAGCATAGGACCGGTCTTGTCGTTGGTGGTGACCCTCAACCAGTCGTCGGTGTTGTTGACCTTGGCGCCAAAGTCGGTGGTCATCTGCGCCTTGGGACCATGCTCGACCGTGTTCTCGGCGAGCTGAGCCTGCTTTGCGTCGCCCATGATTGCGTTCTCGGCCTTCTTGAGGGTGTCTGATACAATCGATGCCATTTCTGGTGCAGTAGAGAAGCCAGAGTAGAATGAGAAGGAGAGCAGAATTATGGGAGAAGAGTAGGATGGGTTCAAGTAGTACCACAAAGACCACGGTGCTTTACAAAACAAGTCTTGCCATTGGGCCGTTCAGCTCATCCACGTCTGCAGATTTGCAGCGCGAGCGTTTCAACAATCCTGACGTCAACTGTGTGCTCACGGTGAGGCAAGGGCAGGTTCATCGTGATTTCGCCATGTTGATGTCAGAGCTTCGCGAAGGTGGATGCGCTGTGGCGCAGGCGTAGAAAAAGCTCCGCTTCGCCGTTTTGGCCACCGTTTTCTGCCCTGCGAGCGGAGCTCAGGTCCGGACAGTGGACCCGGTGGAGCAGTAGGAGGCTCTGGTCTTAGGAGCTGGCCAATGCACGTACCCATGTCACGGGAATACAGCGGGTCCCGTCGCTGACGGAACGGGAATGACGGAAGAAAGGAACGTACCGATCTTGAGAGATTGATTGGCGATTAATTGCCCCCCTCGATTCAAAATACCCCGCAGTGGCCCAAGCTTCCGCTCTCCACTGCAGCATTTTTACCAATTGCTTAAGCCCCATTCGACGATTAATTCAACACCCATGAAAGAGTGAGATCATGCGCCGGTAATCATCACGATGCCACGCCTTCGGGCCGCTCGTTCTGGCTCCGAACGGCCCATCTCCTCGGGACATTGCTGTGATTGCCTCCAGTGGCTCCAAAGTGCGACATTCGCCCGGCAATGCCGTTGCAGCAGATCCCCAGCCATGGAGCATTGCAGCGACGCTCAACTGCCAGCTCTTGACATGGATATGACCACATTCCACGCAATTTTGATAATGCACTGGTGTATATGATTTCAACCAGCTTCCTCTCTGCAGCTCTTCAGATCAAGTCATCAAGCCGAAGAAGTAGATTACATTTTGAAAGCAGTTGCACCTCGTCAGTATCCGCACCTTCCCGCAGTTCCCACTTTGGCGTTGTGCAGCTTCGGTTTTAGGTGAGCATCGACGTCATCGACTCGTTCATCTCCCCAACCTGATTCCCACTATCCAAACTCTGCGAGCAATTAAGCAGGGAACCCCCTGACCACCGCCAGACATTTCCACAGTCTGACCGTCCGCTGTCAGCGGCATCCCATCGCCAACATGCCTGGCGAAGTCATCAAGGAACCCAACCCGCCTGCTCTACCTTCTCATCTCCCCGATAGTGTGCTTGATCTCGCCGTCAAGACCGAAAAGAAGCCTTTGGACGTCAAAGTTGCCAAGTCTCTGCGTGACTTCCAAAATGCAGCCTGCTACATCGCTGCTGGTAAGCCGATCCCACCCTGCCCCTGCAGATCTACCCATCTTGCCAAACCTCGGCTGACAGTGAACAGCGATGATCTTTCTCCGAGACAACGTGCTTCTAGAGTCTCAATTGAAGCCTGAACATATCAAACCCCGGCTGCTGGGTAAGTCCACCGTGGAGCCGGCTGAATGATAGCTGACAGCACAGGTCACTGGGGTACTTGTCCTGGTCTCATTCTGGTGTGGTCCCACCTCAACCTTCTCATCCGCAACCATGACATGGACATGATCTATGTCATTGGCCCGGGCCACGGAGCTCCTGCAGCTCTGGCATCCCTCTGGTTGGAGGGGTCACTGGGGAGGTTCTACCCAGACAAGTACAGCCTTACCAAGGAGGGCTTACACAACCTCATCACCAAGTTCTCGGTGCCTGGTGGCTTCCCCAGGTAAGTTCCGAGTTTCGCAGTAGTCAGTTCCACACTAATACCACTAGCCACATCAACTCCGAGACTCCAGGTGCCATACATGAGGGCGGCGAGCTCGGCTACGCCCTAGCTGTCTCCTTTGGTGCAGTGTTTGACAATCCGGATCTCATCGTCACTTGCATTGTCGGCGATGGTGAAGCCGAAAGTGGTCCTACCGCGACGTGAGTTATACGACATCATGTTTGGAGCCCGTCTAACGTACCATAGTGCCTGGCATGCCATCAAGTATCTCGATCCCAAGGAGTCTGGTGCCGTGATTCCCATCCTCCATATCAATGGGTTCAAGATCAGCGAGCGGACGATTTTCGGCTGCATGGACGACAAAGAAATTGTCGCCTTGTTCACCGGCTACGGCTATCAGGTCTGCATCGTCGACGATCTTGAAGACATTGACACAGATCTCTCCGGCGCCCTGGAGTGGGCTGTCGCTGAGATCAAAAAGATCCAAAAGGCCGCGCGTTCAGGGGAGCCCATCGTCAAGCCCCGATGGCCCATGATCGCGCTGCGCACTCCCAAGGTAAACCTAATCCATCCGCAAGGGAACTGACTACTGACCTGTTCAGGGATGGTCTGGACCGAAGGAAGTTGACGGGGTCATTATCGAGGGCTCCTTCAAGTCGCACCAGGTCCCACTGGCCAAGGCGGGCTCAGACAAGACTCACCTCGAGAAGCTCGACGAGTGGCTCTCGCGCTACGACATTGGCAATCTTCTAACCGACGGCAAGCCCAACGCCAGTATTCTCGAAGCCATCCCGAAGAATGACAGCAAGAAGCTCGGTCAGCTGAAGGCCACATACGACCCGTACATCGGCCTCGAGGTCCCTGACTGGCAACCCCTGGCAGTCGAGCCTGGCGAGCAGACCAGTTCCATGAAGGTGACAGGAAAGCTTTTCGACGAGGTGATGCAGGCCAACCCGAAAGGCTTCCGCATGTTCTCCCCCGACGAGCTTGAGAGCAACAAGCTTGATGCCATCCTTGACCACACCGGCCGCAACTTCCAATGGGACCAGTACTCCCGGGCCCAAGGCGGCCGTGTCATTGAGATCCTCTCAGAGCACTGCTGCCAGGGCTTCATGCAGGGTTACACGCTGACCGGCCGCGTCGGCCTCTTCCCCAGCTACGAGTCTTTCCTGGGTATCGTGCACACGATGATGGTGCAGTATGCCAAGTTCAACAAGGTAGCCAAGCAGGTCAAGTGGCGCGGCGAGCTGGCGTCCATCAACTACATCGAGACGAGCACCTGGGCTCGACAGGAGCACAACGGCTTCTCCCACCAGAATCCCTCCTTCATCGGCGCGGTCCTCAACCTCAAGGCCGAGGCGGCCAGAGTAGGTCCCGGGTCTACCGTCTCTTTGAAGCACGCTACTAACATCGCCAGGTGTACCTCCCCCCCGACGCAAACTGCTTCCTTAGCACAGTCCACCACTGCCTCCAATCCAAAGACAAGGTAAACCTCGTCATCGGCTCCAAGCAGCCCACCGCAACCTACCTCTCCGCCTCCGCCGCCGCAGAGCACTGCCGCATCGGCGCCAGCACCTGGCCCTTCGCCTCCACCGACGGCGGCGCCAACCCCGACGTCGTCATTGTCGGCGTCGGCGTCGAGGTCACCTTCGAGGTCGTCAAAGCCGCCGAGCTCCTGCGCACCCTCGCCCCGGACCTCCGCGTCCGCGTCGTCAACGTGACGGACTTGATGGTCCTCAAGGCGGAGGCTAAGCACCCGCACGCGCTGACGCGGCAGGTCTTCCTGGAGACCTTCACCGAGGACCGGGCCGTGTGCTTCAACTACCACGGCTACCCGACGGAGCTGCAGGGCTTGCTGTTTGGGCGGCCGGGCTTGCATCGGATGACGGTCGAAGGGTACCGCGAGGAGGGCAGCACGACGACGCCGTTTGATATGATGCTTGTGAACTGCGTGAGCCGGTATGACGTCGCGATTCGGGCGTTGAAGGGCGGTGGGGAGGTGAATGAGAAGGTGAAGGCGAGGTTGGACGGGGCGATTGGGGAGGTTGAGGCAAAGGTGAGGGAGGTGAGGGAGTTCATCCAGGAGCATGGAAAAGGTGAGCGCACATCTTGCAGATGCATCGAGAGTAATGGCTAACGATGACAGATCCTGACGATATTTACGACGCTCCGAAGTTTTGAGCCAGAGTTACTTGATTATAATAGATAATAGACGCACACACAATACGTGAGGATTGGCCGGTCGGACAGACAGACGCTGGCACACGACAGACACTATTTAATAGACAAAAATCCAAAAAGAAGTGCGTCGTCAGCCGACAGGAACACCGAAGATGCCTCGTGGGTGAATCGAACACCCGATCTCCTCATTACTAGTGAGGCGCTATACCACTTAGCCAACAAGGCTTGCTTCCAGGGGCTGAAACTGGGTCTCATCTAGTCGAGCGGTGAGCAGAGGGGGGGAATGGTGGCGCTCGATGGCGACTGAGTGGAAACACGCTCATGAGAAGCCTCATCGCGACGCTGTTTTGCATTGCAGCGGCAAGCTTTTCTGGCGTTTTCCGTTGGCGGTGTCAATCAATCGGGTAAAGTTTGGCTGTGCAGGTCGCCAATGCTGCGCCGCTCAGCAGTGCTCAGCAGTCAAAAAGCTGCGAGACCGCTGTAAACGCCAGCTCACAGCGATAGAAACAGGACTCCAAGAGATAAACATGAGATGGAAACCGGGGATATAAAGCATTGAATGTGTTTACGATGAGAATATCTGAGAGACTTCTCACTAGATATGAGATTGAGTGAGTAATGTCATTTTTCCAGGCAGCAATCACACCGAGCCTCACTGAGTCCTCCCGTCTCACCGTGCTTCACATGGGCTGCTGCTTCCACCACAGTACTTCTTCCCTAACAATTCTCCCACTGCAGCTGCCGTCTTTCTCGACCATTTCCATTTTGGCAGATGTCGAGAAGGTACACACCCCTCCGCCACACCCCCACCTCGAAATTTCCGTCGCAGAAAAAAAAAAGAAAAGAAAAAAAAAGGAACACTCCGCCAAAATCACAACGACCACCGAGATCCCCGCAGTGACAGATCAAACATCACAACCACCCGCCAAGCGCCGCCGCAAGGACAGCCTGCACCGTCTCTCCCCTTCTTCTCCTCCTCCCTTCCGGTCGCGCCCGCCACGATGGTCTACTACTTCACTTCCACGGTCGTCGACCCCTCCGCTTTCATCTACGTCGGCAAGGACAAGTTTGAGAGTACGACTGCCCCCCTCCTTCTCGCCCGGTAACAAAGACTGATGAGAGGTTGCATGCGTATAGATGAGGAGCTGATCAAGTACGGCTGGGAGGAGGACGTCTGGTAAATCCCCGCCCCCTTCATCTCTTTCTCATCTCACTCACTAACCACCATCCCAGGGTAACCCACACCTCACCAACCTCATCCCCCTTCTCACCTCTCAACTAACCACAACCACAGTTCCACGTCGACAAGCTCTCCTCAGCACACATCTACCTCCGCCTCCCCGACCCTCACCCCTCCACCACCCCCGCCATGACCTGGGACGCCATCCCCGAGCCCCTCCTCACCGACCTCGCGCAGCTGACCAAAGCCAACTCCATCGAGGGCAACAAAAAGGACAACATCACAATCATCTACACCCCCTGGTCCAACCTCAAAAAGGACGGCTCCATGGCCGTCGGCCAGGTCTCCTTCAAGGACCCGCGGAAAGTCAAGCGCGTCCTCGTCGCGCAGCGCGAGAACCCCGTCGTCAACCGCCTCAACAAGACCAAGGTCGAGAAGAAGCCCGACCTGCAGCAGGAGCGCGAGGACCGCCTGCGGGAGCTGCGCAAGCGCGACCAGGCGGCGAGTCTGACAAGGAAGAAGGAGGAGGCGAGGGTCATGCAGGAGAGGAAGGAGAAGAAGTGGCAGAAGGACCATGCGTATGACGACATCTTCTCCGAGGAGAATATGGAGGCGTCGAGTAACCAGAATCGCTCCGAGGATTGGGAGGATGATTTCATGTGAGGACGGGAACTAGATATCCCTCCCGTTTCCGAATTTCAATCAAGCCAGCATGTTCCGTTACCACGACATTCCCTGGAGGCAACGTGCGATGCAGAGTTTGGCTCATCATGTGCTTCATTATGCTATGCTACCCGACTACTAATCGAAACGAAAGGGGGTATTTCAAAAAACGACGCGCCCCGCAAGTCAGCTACACATGCCGATTCCAACGCGGCTCCGACTCCGTCCGATGCCCATAGACTCCATCCGTCTTGAAAGTTCATGACTGTCATCCGAAGCATACTTTTCGCCCTCATGCTGCTCCTTGTCCTTCTCCTGCTGCTGCTGCTGCCCCTTTTGTTTTTTGTTACCGCCCTTCTTGTCCCCGGGCGCCTGCACCAACACCGGCGCGTCGTCATCATCGTCCTCCAAAACTTCGTCCAAATCATCATCATCCCTCGGGTCTAAAAAAGGCGACGAGGAGGGTTCCTCCGTGTCGCCGCCATAATCTTCCTCCTCTTCCTCGCCGTTGTCGCGAAGCTTCACGACGGCTTCACCACCCGGCAGACCGACCGTCCGCGCCTCAAGCGTCTCGGCAATGTCGAGGAGGAGGACGTCCATGGGACAGATGTAAGCGACCCGCTTCCGTCCGCTCCACGCCAGCACGTGTCCGCACACTCTCCCGTGAGCGCGCTCGACGACCCACGCACCGCTGTCTCCAGGCACTCCCATGGCGAGCTTCTTGCTGCCTCCAGAGAGCTCCGCGGGCGTCGCGGAGGCCGCGCTGCTGACTTGGTACGTGTGGCTCGGCGTGATGCGGCCGGAGATCTTCACGCTTGTCAGGGCGGGCAGGATGAGGCCTGTCTGGAGACCGCTTGTGCGAGCCATGCACTGGACCTCCATGCCGGGGAGTGCCGACGTCGGCGCCACCGTTGTGGGGTGGAGGTCTAGTGCCTCGTGGGATGGTCGTTTCCCGGTCAGGAGTGACGACGGCTTCGTTCTGATACTCGGAATGGTGTTCTCGTCAGGCTGTCGCTCGTCGTTGAATTCGAAGAGAGCCCAGTCGATCTCGTGAATGAGCCCGTTTTGCTCCCTGCGTCGGAGACCGCTGGACGCGTAGACCTCCCCGAGCGTAAAGCTATCTAAGTGATCCTCGTCCGCCGTCTCCTCGGAGGCGTAGAAATCGTCGTCGACGTCGTCCCTAGCTGGTTGCGTAATAACATACCCGTCGCCGCAGCCCGGCTCAACGCCTGGAATGTCGCCGGGCTGGTCGAATTCCCCCTCCTCGTCGCTTTCATCCTCGTCCGAGTCCTCGCTCGTGGCGTCTGTCTCCGAGTACGCTTCCGACTCGGAGTCGGAAAATTCGCACGCAAAGTCCTCGCCGCCGCTGCTTTCAGCGGACGACTCCCCGTACCGGTCAAATCGAACATCGTCAGAAGGCCGCGCCATGCTTCGATGGGCCGGGTCCTGGTCCTTGGCGTGCTTGGCGATTTCCGCCGGATCATCCAGCATGTGGTGCACCGTCATTCCGTAGGGCTTGTCGTCCACGACTACGAGACCGCCCAAGCTGACGGGAGGGAGGTGGCGATCGCCGACCCAGGCGCCAATGCTCGCGCCGTTGGTGGGACGGTCCTGAAAGTCAGGGTTGGCGGCCTTGACCTCATCGTCATCCTCGTCGTCGTTGGCGGCACTTCGCTTCACTTCGTCCGACTCCTTCCGTGACCTCAGCACTTGTCCTTTAGACACCTTCAAGCCGAATCCGGACTTTCCATCAAAGAGCTGGCCGAGTTTGCGAGTGAGAATAGACTTAACCTTGCTCACCGAAGTGCACACGACCAAGACTGTCGGTTGCGTCTCCTTAGGCGAGCATCCGATGGACTCGAGAGAGATTTCGACCGATTCCTCGCTATGCTTGCGGTAGAAGTGACGCAGTGCCTGGTTGACCTGGGGCATCACGATGGTGTTCCACTTCTCGAGGGCGTCAGCCGGCAAGGGGATCTGGGGGTACAGTCGGGTCTTGGGCGACTTGGCAGGCTTGGAGTCGGCCGGCAGCTCTACCGGCGCCGGCTTCGCGGCCGCCCCCTCGGCATCTCTCTTTGCGAGCTGACGCTTCTCTTCCACGGCTGACGGGTACGAGCGCGCGGGGCTCGGGTCGGGAATCGGGGTCTTGACGTCAGATGGACGGCGCATCTCGGCTGGCGGGGGCACGGTCTTGACGTCCTTGGATGGGCCGGAGATGCTTTGCCTCGGGGAGTCGGAGATGGGAGAAACTATCTTTTCGCCGAGATCCAAGCTGAGACGGTCGTCGAGAGCGCTGACGCTGTCCAGGATGCAGCATGCCTCGAGGTAGCGGCTCGCCTTGAACTGCACGATAGAGAGTAATTCCTCGCCGGTAACCTTTCCTTGAAGTTCCTGGTCAACTGCACTCCAACACGTCTGGACGGCCTTCATGTACTGCGTTCCACAGCGAATGGCGAGCTGCTCCAAGACTCTCTCCGGAATTGGTTGAGATGGGTCGGGTACAAGATTCTCGAGCTTCGTCCACAAACCGACTGACAACAAGATCATGGCCAGAGAGTACAGATCGAGAATACGGGAGTCGGTCTTATCATTGATCGGGGATGCGGGGGTAGTCCTGGGGTCGAGGGGGTGGCGGAAAAGAGGAGCAGATGGCGATGATGGCTCTTGGTCTGGGGGCGCATCGGGGAACAGATCAAAAGACGAGATCATGGGACGGCGTACATCCACCTCGCCAACGCCTGTCGTCAAGTCCGGCGTTGCCGTGTTGCAAAAGGAAACGTTCTTGTCAATAAGGCTGCCGTGGGTGATGCCCCGGGCGTGTAAATCGAAGACGGTGTTAGCTAGGTTATGAGCGAGACGGAACTTGGCCTCCAGTGGGGGCTCAAATCCAGGGCGTGAAAGGAGATCGCCCAGCGTGCAAATGTTGTAAAGGGGTGTCTGTGTGAAGTTTTCGAATGAGACGGCGTTGAAGCTCGGGGGGAAATGGTAGACGAGTCCAAGCCGTGAGTGCTCCAAGTCCTCAAAGTAGCCAAGCAGCCTCGGCAGACCAATCCAGGCGCCGGGTGCTCTCTGGGATTCCTGCTGCAAGCCCGATGACAGCTTCTCAAACCGCGACATTGGAGGCATGATTCCCGTGACTGAATAAATGGAGTCGAAAGCAGCGTACTCCAGGAGTAACGGTGCGAACGGTTGGCGGCCAATGTGTTGGGCCAGATCTGACCAGGCTTGCTTGGTCATGAAGACAATATCTCGCGGTGGCTGATTCGCTCTTGACTCGGTCATAGGCTCAGCCTGTGAAGAACGGATATCCTGTAATGTCGTGGGGTCAATCTGCTGCGGTGTCTGGATGCGTGTCGACTCGAACTGCTTGTTCTCGTCGATGGCGGCCAGGGGCCGTTGGAGCCTTGAGCGGGAGCCTGAAGTCATTGCCGCAGAGGCGCGGGTTCTAGAAAGATCGCATAGAGTGTCGATGGACTGAGTGAGTTCTGTGATGGACTCGGCAAAGCGAGCCTTGTCCCAGACTACAAAGGGAGTCTTGAAATCGCCCCTTGACTTTTGAGAAGCACCGCCGGTCTGCTTGTTGTAGGCCTTCCACAAAGCGTCCAGCTCGGTCAAGCACTCGCCGACAGTGGACATGACGCTGTGGACGATCTCGCTGATACCAGCCTTTGACAGCGAGGTGTCGATCTCGGAAGACTGGTTAGGATCCGACCATTCCAAGCCCCAGCTCACGAAGCGGTCTTTCTGGATGCGCAGCCTCCGGAAGAGGATCTTGACCTCGGGGTCCTCGGCATGCTGGATGGGCTCCTTGACGAAGTCGGAGGACTTTTTTGTGTCGTTATACAGACGGCTGAGGCGCCGCTGCATGGGCTGCTGGAAGCCGCCCTGGAAACCGATGCCCTCCATGGTGGCTGTTGAAACGGGATGACGGGCAGCAAAGAGGGATGCCCCTCACGTGGGGCGGGGTGAGAGACTTGTGTCGATGGTGAGTGAGTGAGGGAGGTGAGAGTGTGCTAGATGGGATGAATATGGCTCTTCAGTGCCGCCTCGGATATGACATAATCAAGTCGATGCCACAATTGATGATGAGGCTGAAGTGGCCTTGGTGATGATGAGACGTCGAAGTCGGGGATCGGGACGGTGTGAAGAGTCGGATGCGAGTCGGCTGAGTCGCGCGCGGCGGGGTTACTTTTGTTGGTTGGCGACTGCAACTGTGTGTGACTGTGACTGAGGTGGTGCTGCTGCTGCGACCAAGGGGTACGTATTTTGCGCGTAAAGTGATTACGCGGCGGGGATGCGATTCGGGTGAGGCTGAGCTGCGACTATTGCAACGACCTAAAATAACCGGCGCGTGTGTAAGGTGATTATTGGAATTATGTTATTGAAGCTCTTTTTCGTCTCGTCAAGTCCGTCGTAAGTAGAAAATGGTCCAAGTCAATGGAGGATGTGAGAGAAGAGAATTGAAGAAGAGGTAGTGGTGGTGGTGTCCAAGTTTGAAGTCGCGGGACCCTGGGAGGTGATGAATGCGCCAACAAGACAAGACAAGACAAGGCAGGCACCGGGCGTCTCCAGGTCTCCGGGTGCCGTCGCAGCGGTAGCTAAGAAGGAATCAGATTATTTCGGTGCCTACGAGACGGATGGTCTTTTACCCTTTTTCCCAGCTAGGCTTAGGCTAGGGGTGGGCTCCGCCGCCAGAAAGCACCGACAAGGACGAGAAGGAAGACCGGGCGGCCCAAGTGGCAGATTGTGGCTTCGATGGTGTCCCGCAGAATGCGAGTGAGCGAGGTGTAGACCGTGTTGAGCGAGACTCGGATTGAGAGATCTCGAGGTGCAGTGCTGACTGAAATGCTGCTGCCTGGAAGGTGCCGCTGCTGTCTGGGGAGGGACGCCTCTTGATTGGACTCGCTTAGCCTCGCCAAATGCTCTGGTTTCGGTCCCGACCCGCATATCTGCTGCCGCTAGCTCCAAAACAAGGTGCTGATTGGCTTGTGGTAATTCTGGAGCCTGGAAGGTGGGTCTCGGATCAACCACTCTGAGATGTTGCCATATTCGCCCGGCATCTCTTGCCTCATCAAAAGTGAACCTGGTCTTGCTGAATTCGTCTTGGTCGTTATCGCCTCCAGCAGGCTTCTTCTTTCCATTATGGATACAGGTACCTACCTCCTACCTCCTACCTCCTCAGGGAAGCAGGTAGACCCTGTATCCCTCACGTGCCTGCTTTGGTGCCTGTGTCTATCTATCCCAGCTAGCCAACAGCCATCCATCGTCTGGGCAGTCAAATCATGAATGCCACTCAGATATCCAGATTCCCATCTACAAGACGCCATCAATTCAGCTCGTCTTTTCCATTCTCGTGGATATTATGCATCCTCGGATCTGCCCAATTACCACTCTCTCTTATATCAGCATCATCCACCAACGTCGTGTCTGATACGAGATCAGCATGGCAACAGCGGACCGTCCGCTCGCTTCAAAGTACGGTGCATACACCAATAATCACGGACACCATGTCCGCACCCGCTCAATGGCATCACTTTCCGCCTCTATTCCGCCTGTCTGCGGGCCGCCGACACTGGCAACTTCCTCCAGATCTTGGCATAGATCCCACAATACTCCAAAGTTCCTTTTCCAAAACACCCCCGGCGCAAATCCTCCCCCTACGCCATGATGCAGTAAGCACCATTCGACTCGAGTTCCCCAGTCTGGCTCCGCTCTTTGCCCTCTATTAATGGTATTCCATCCTTTCAGATCTTTTGCATTTGGGACTTTGGAGTTCATCTTACGGCGACCACACAAAGTCCAAATCAAAAGATGGACAGACACAGGCAGCCACAGCTGTGGTCCCCTCGGACTATGTCGCAGAAAAGCTCCAGTTATTGTGGCACTTCGGGCACGACCACATGGCGTCTTGCTCCTAGTTACCTCCCCCCACGGCTGGCGTCCTTTTTTATCTCGCTGCCTAAACGCTAAACCTCACAGACTGGAGCCACCCACTTCGTCTCCGACACACCTACAATGTGCAGGACACCACCACAATGCACACCGCGGCTCCCGGCATTCTTCATCTTTCCACTCAGGAAAAAGAGCCCCATGGACATGACATGCTTAGCAAGGTTCAAGCTGTCAAAGTGGTCCCCGGGACTTGTTGAGCAAGCTCACCTGCCTAGAAACGTCCCTCTTCATCGCCCGGAACAAATGGACTGTGGATAGCGCAATTTTGGTCTCAAGATTGCCAAGTTCTTGTGATAGTAACCCCTGAAGATGTAGAGATCTCTGTCGTACTGCCGTTTAAAGTACTCCCTTCAATACTGGGGCGCCGAGAATTGCAGCCAGCTTCTACCTATGAAAAGGACTTTGGGTCACCCTGCCTCTGAATAGAGGCATCTGACGGTGAGCACGTCAGCACTCTGAGTCAAAATCACCCCCTTTTCCCTTGCCATCGTGGCACTCCTCGCAGGAAAGACATCATCCGCGTCTCGCAGTAATTCTGCTGCCTGCTCGGCCTCCAGAGGCGGTAGCCACCTCTGCGAGTCGTGATGCGAGTGGACGAATCGATCTGCTCCTTTTGGCCCCCCAATCACACGCGACTAGGGTCAGGAGTCCAAATCGCATGATGCTTTGCAAAAACAAAAAAGCCACATTTACAATGATTGATCCAATATGCAATCCCACATGCACCAACCTGAATCACTTAGTGAGCAGCCCGACAATGCGGATCGGCAGCTCCATACAATGCCCCCCAGTTCGCGATGATTGACAGCGGAAGCAACACATGATTCGGATTTGCTTCGCCAACAGCTTCGAATCATTTCTTCCCTCATAGCATACTCCACGGGGAGTTTCCTCACAGATCCTCCCGCTTCTAATCCCGTCTCAGGAGCCGCTGCCTTCACGGGCTCCAAGCTGACAATCTCGCTGCCTTGGATGGATTGACGGTTTTGTCGCGTTCCCCTGATGATCAGGGATGGCAATGGTTACCGCCTAGGCCATACTCTGTGGTACCAGAAGCAGAAACGCTGCCGGGGAAGGGGTCTAGTCACATCTCTGCTCGTGACGGCCGTAGAAGCCTCCTTCATCAACATCCTACTACCATCGTCGGGTTCGAACGAGGGGGTCGCGTTCGATGCTTATTGCCCGAGGAACAACCCCACAGGCTAGGCGGCCGACAACAAACGGACTTATTGTATCTGCCGGTGGATTTATCACCGAACCCAGCCGAAAAGATGCAAGTCGTATCTGCGGATATAGGTGACAATATTGCTGCTTCGGGCCGATGACCTCTTCTCCAAATCTGGGCTCCACATCTCTCTCCCTGCAAGATGGCATGGCAGGAGTCCGGATAAGCCTCCGTGTTAGGACTTCTGCCGGCCTCAAGTCAAAGCATGCAAGAACGGGTTAGGACCTGGAAATGATACAGTGAAGACTGCCGCCGCCTTCTCTGGAGACCTTAGTCAGCTGGTGCTAGTGCTGGTGTCGGAAGAAAGGGGGTACGGAACTTCCGTGACCTTGACCGTGATACTGGTCGATTTCGGTGGTATCTTGGTGTTTTTAGTGAGATTTTGCGTACGAGGAGAATCACGGACTTGAATTCTGGAGCAGAGTCTTCCCGTCATCCAAAAACAACAAGCAACCTAACTTTCTTTCTCTTCAAATTGGACAGAGAAATGGCAGGGCTCTAAGATTTCACCCGTAAATATCACCAACCCCCTGTAGACAGAGCCTGCGCCTTAGTTGAGCATGAACCAAAATGCCGCGACACGATTTCTTGATGTCTTTGGCTATTAGGCGACTATCCCATCGAGTGCTGCATGACGTCAGTACATTGAGGAGCCACAATTTCTCCAATTCTAGCCTTACTGAACTTTGTGATTCGCTAAAAAAAAGTGTCGATCAACTGGAATAATATTCGATTCGCTGTACCCCGCATACTCTTGTATTGGCGTCATGCAGCACTCGATAGGATAGCATCTAGCTGGCGAAACCAGTATTCTGGCTGACTCTTATCCTCCTGCCTCGGCCTGTTCTCTTCTTCAACTCTTAATGTTATGCCCAGTCTTTCGGCGCCTTGAATCTCTTCTTCAAGAAGTGGTCGGTCTTTGATTTCCTGGAGAACCTGACCCATTCGGTCAATCCAGTATGTTTCAAAGAACGTCGCTAGAGTGCAGCCCATCTCGCCGATCTTACTTTCGAACTCAACGATTAAACTCTCAAGGAGTTCAAGTTCATTAGTATCCTCTTCCCGAATTTCTTCCAACTCCTCTTCTTCGCAAACCCTGAATGTCCACTTAAAATAGATGTCACCGCTGCTGTTCTTTTTGTGCTCCCAGGAGCAGCAGCAAGTGTGACGGATTGGAAGGGCCTTGAAAGTGCACACTCGCAGAAGAATTGATCTCTCGTCGCGCGAAAGTGTCCAATCTGTTTCGAGATCTTCGCATAGCCGGATGATTACGTCCCCCGTCTGTTTCTGTGCCGTTTGTGTTATATGGCCAACTGGCCAGTCTCTCAGCGCCGCCCTCAACATCACTGTGTAAGGGTGGCAGCCATCTTTCGAACAACCGCATTTGCATACATCCGAAGATGCAGACTTAAAAACGTGATTTCTGAGTGACTTGAATAAACCGGGGGTGCCTTCGAGAGATGGAGTTGATGAATATATGTCGGGGCAAAACGACGTATGCGCTGTGGTAAACCCGACTGGTCTACCGGGTATTTCGGTCGTCAAGTTTGCGCCATGTTCCACCAGCCATTCCCTATAGCGTACGGAGTTGTTGGTATTAGCTAAAGGAACTACCCCGTGAGAATTTGGAACGTCGACTTCTATGAAACCTCGAGAATAGAATTCGTTCGGTATCCTTTCTTCCTTGTCGATACCAATCCATTCGCTATGATATATGGATCCGGAGGTGCATGATTTTCCGTCAACCACCTCTGTGCGCAGACTTGGATGTACACATATCCCTTTGTCGTCAAGCGCCTTCAAAACTTCACCTGTGTATCTGTCAAGAGCGTTGTTTCCGAGAAGACCGAAACAGTCAATTTCTGTCGGCTTCAAATGACACAGTCCTAGTGCCTTCAGCTCCTGTCGCCGGCCTGCAAGCTCGTCGATGACCATCTCTCGTGCTCTGACAGATGCCCATCTCAACCATGCGTGACCCAATGATTCTCTTCGGATTATCCTCGCCAAACACTCCTTGTCAGTTTGGAAAAGAGCGCTCACTGCTTCTCCACAGGAACACGTTTCCAAGCACCTGCTATGGAACAGGGCGTTGCAGGTAGCGTGACTATAACGCAGAGCGCATCTAAGCGCAGAAGCTGGTACGCGTTTGTCGTGAGAATGAAGAATTGACTTGCCATATCGACTCAAAACGATCTTTAAGCCTTCAGGCCATCCGATTAGATGGTACATATATGAAAAGCCGAATGCGTCGACTCCAGAGAAGTCCAGAGACACTTGTTGGTCTAAAGCCTCTAGCAACCTTGACTTGTTACGGAGTATAACAGCTTCTAAAGAATGACCGCAGTAAGCTTTAAAATCTTAGCATTGGTTCTGTGAAAATATCTGCCGGGTGGTTCCTCACCTTGGGCTGCAGTGATGGAATCCTTGATCCATCTTTGATGGATCATCATCATATCCAAGTGAACGGAGCTGGCAACCTTTGGAGATCCCACCAATTCAGTGGTAAAGGCATCGTCGTGAGGCTGGAGGGCGTCGAGTGTTTGGACCGCTCGTAGATCACCCTGACGACTATTGTACCAGCCTGTTTGTGCAGTGTGAAATGCATATCTGGATAGTCTTATGAACAATTTGAACGTGAAAGATCTCAGCCGGGTGCGAGCGTGGAACTCACTCGTCATTATGGTTTGGACGGTCCCGTGGAACGCCAATTGTTAGGTTGAACTGGACAAATTCGTGCCTGTGATTTATCCATTCTCCGCCATATGGCCAGGATGCCGCATGCAGCAACGTGTTGCCGTTTATATCAATTTCGAACGGCGAGGAGGTCCTAGACGTAAAAATTGTCTTCAGAGTGTGAACACCTCGCTCGTAAACTTTGGTAATGTGTTCATCAGTCAATTTATATCCTGGCCAGAAGGCCTGCAGCAGCACGACCACAACCTGGAACGCGGGACTGCTTTCACGCATCGGAAAGCATGTGAATGAAGGAGACATCCCAAATCCACCGGCCCCGGTAGTGATTGATAGCGAAACGTTAACAGCTGCTGAAACCAGTCCTCGAAACGCTCTGAGCGTGATACCAGCAGACCAGCTATTGGTTTCATGTATGTTAAAGACAGCGAAAGGGCATCCCATGACGTGGGCTCTTTTCGTGACTGCCTCTTTCGCAAAGGACACAGGTCCGAACGATCGCTTCTGTCGTCGTAGGATACGCTGCGGGTTACAAGTGCAGCGTGACTGTGACCGTATTCTCGTCTCTTGGAAGACAGGCTCAGTTGTGACAGTTTCTGGCGAGGCCAGAGAAGATCCGTCCGTCCGGCCTATCGTTTCTAGGTCGGACATGCTGTCGCAGATGGCCTTCAGTGCACTCGGCTTCGAAACCATGTTTTTCAATGTGCCCGTGGCGGTTGAAGACATCAGGTTAGCCATCAACGTCTTCAATTCCATCACGTCTTGCTTGGTCGCATAATCTGGTAGACGAGCCAGCGAGGCGTTCTCGTCAATCTTTCTCTCGATTGCGAGCATGGTGTTCTCGGATCTCGACACTGTCTGGACAACTTGCTCAAAGGAGGTTTTCATCTCGAGTGATGCCAGTGAGGCGTTCTCGTCAATCTTTCTCTCGATTCCGAGCATGGTAACCTCGGATCTTGACGCCGTCTGGAGAACCTGCTCGAAGGAGTTTTTCATCTCGAGTTGCGATTCGCTAAACCGAGTGAGTACCTCGTCATCGGATCCATTGTGCAATGCTTACAGTTCGAATACTTGGAGGGCTGCCTGGAGGGCCTTGATGACGACGTCGAGCCGAGTAACGAGTCGATCCAGGCGATCCCTACGGAAGGGGTACAGGAGCCTTTTCTTCTGGATTTTCATCATGGTCCCGGCGGATCTGTCGGTGCCCGTCTCATCTTCGATGCGAACCTTGTTGATGAATTCATCAAGCCGTAGCAACTCGGCTTTAGCTGATGCCATGGACTCCTGAAGCGGTACAGAGCAGATGCCAGGCGCCTGACGCCGGTTGTGGAGTCCTTCGATCTGCACGACGAGAGTTTCCAATGACTTCTGATGACGTATGGTGTATTCTATCTCTTCTCTGCGGCATTGCAGGCCGTCGATGTAGACGCTGAGACCTGAACACACCTGCAGTCCCAAAGAGACCACGCCCACGACTGTCCCCAGAACTTCCGCCATTGTTTGCTTGCGGCCGTTCGCAGGACTGGTGATTGATTCCTACGGATGTTCTGGAGAACCATGGAACTTGAGGAGAGAGAAAGGGGGGGGGGGGGATTTGGTAGAAAAGGCCGTGGATGCCAGTCGGCGAAGATGTATGTGTAAGAATGGCCACATGATTCCACTCAAGATCAGGCTGACGAGTAGGGTTCGCGAACGTGTTCACGGAGCTAAGCCATGGGTAGCACAGCCTACATGCATATGCAAAGGCGATTCTTTCCCGTATCAATCGTGTAAGCGAAGGCTCTCTATTCGCCTACGAACTTCCAGAACGCCTTGCCAAGTCGAGAATCCTCCAAAACGAGGCATCGCGTCGGAGAACGGCGGCCCGCATGTTGCTAGCACTCGGTATGCAAAGAAAAAAGGAAAAAGAGAAAAGAAAAAGGAGCGCACACTGTAAGGGACATCAGCTTCAACCAGAGCATATCCTAAGAAATTGAAGGAAATCACTAATAAGGTAGCTCGAGAAAATAATTGAAGACATGAATATCATCAAGTTGTTTTCTTAGATTTATTCAACTTTGGTCTGTTGAGAAATTGCGATTAGGACAGGGCTAGTTCTCGATGTGTTGTTATGTGCAAGTAGTTTATGGCGTGCGCTTTTGTTTTTCTCGCAAACCGCGTGGCTAGCTAAAAAGGTGGTGACAATCAGTGAGACAAATGTGGCTATACTGCCGACCTAGTTGAAATCGACTTCACTGCTGAGCGCATTAGAAAGTTGCCAAGTACGCACGCGATATCTGGCTGTTACTGCTCAAAGCATGGCAACACCGATCACGAAACACCTCACATAACACCTCACCCCATTCCAGGCCGAGCATGGAAACTAAAATATTTTGCTTGACCCATCCTGTACATGTACAGACATAACACATAACCATACAGAAAGCGGAAAAAAACTTGAACAGAACTGGGCCAGCCGCTCACTGTATTCCCAAAGAGACATGACTGTTTCCCAACTAAACGCCACCTCGATGCCCTCAGAAATCACCAGCGCTGCCCTGCTTTCCTCCCCCTGCTGTAGACACGCTAACAAATAAGGACTTGGTTGCTCATCGACTCGGTATTATCAGGCTGAAGGAAACAATCTTGATGGCTTCTACTGAGACTAGAGTGTGAACCTGCCAAGCAGGCGGAAATAGAAATCTTCAAGACTTGTCGGCCCCGATGCTTTGAGGCGCGAGGGTATCTGGTACATAAAAGAGTGTGACGCTGCCGACCGTGAGGACCTGCGGCAAGGGGTACTTCGTGTGCTATTACTCATGCAATCGTGTTTTTCGTAGTAGAGGGGGCTGATGATTTACAACTCATCGCGGACGTGCTGAACGGTCTCCTTGACAGCATCCGTGACAGCCGAAGCGGCCGAGGAAACAGTGGCAGAGGCTGCGCTGGCGAAGCTGGCGGCCTGGGCGGCCTTAGTGGCGTACGCAGCTTGCAAGCGTGCGAGAACGCTCTCCGAGAAGGTGGGTTCCTTGCCGACGAGCAGCTCAGAGATGAGCTTGTTGACATCCTCGTATTGCTTAGCAACTGCGGCAGTAGCCTGAGCAGCGTACTCTCCGGCACCGCTGTAGACGTTGCCGTACCAGGCAGTCGGCGTGGGCTTGCCGTAGATCTGAATGCTGACTTGGTTCACGACGGCTTCCCAGGAGTCCGTCACGCCCTTCTCGATCGCCTGCGCAGCATCCACGACTTCCTGGATGCCTGCAGAAACAGAGTCACTGACGATTGAAGCCGCAGCTCCAAATCCGTCGCTAACAGCTGAGGCCACGGCGATGGCCTCCTTCTGGGCGCCAGATGCAACAGCGTCGGCCGAGCGAGTGGCAACGGATGCAACAGACGAGGCAGTACCGGCAACATCGGTAGGTGTACTAGTGGGAGTGGCATGACTCAGAGCAGACCCGGCCGCGGCCAAGAACTCGGAGTATCGAGCGTGCGCAACACCGAGGCCGGCGTAGTAGTTGTACTTGGCTTGCTCGAGGAGTCTTTCGACAGTGGAGGTGGGGGTCGCAGTAGCCAGGCCGAGCGCAATCTTGGCACTCTCGTACTGTTGCTCAGCCCAAAGACGTCCCTCATTCAGGCGCTGAGAGGCAAGAGCCTCTACGCTAGCCCAGTCGTACGAAGGAGTGACCTTGGCGGTAGGAGTTCCGTAGATGCCCTTGGACGCGGCCTTGAAGCGAGAGCTGGCAGATGCCATGGCAGCAGCGTAGACACCAGAGGCCGAGGAAAGGACCTTCTCTTGTGCAGGCTTGGGAGTGCCATAGATCTTGGCGGATACAGCGGCCTTGGCGGAGGAGTACTGCTCAGAAGCCTGAGAGACGGCGTTGGAGTAGGCCTCCTGAGCCCGAGACGAGATGGTCTCACCATCCACATCCTCATCCATGATGGGGCCCTTGCTGGAAACAGACTGGGCCATGGCACCGAGGAAAGCAGGCTTGACCGATTCGGTCTCGGCGGTGACCGGCTTGTCCTCGACAGACTCAGGGATAATCTCCTCCTCGAGTTTCTTGCCAGGAACTGCCTCGTCTTCGTCGCCAGCCGGCGACACACCAGGGCCGTCAACGATGATGGTTTGATCCTCGCCGGGGAGCACAGTGGAAGCAAGGTCGGGGTGAGACTCGATGCTGGATGAGCTGGAGGCTACGATGCTGGATGCCTCGCTCGAGACCTGGCTAGCAGCACTGCTGATGGACTCAGATGCGGCAGATGTGGCGCTGCTGATACTCTCGCTGACTTCGCTGGCGGCACTGCTGACGGAGCTGGCCGCACCACCGGAGCCGATGTCACTGGCGGGAGATTCGTCCTCAATCACACTGGCGGCAGACTCGAGAGGGTCCTCTTCGGGGGCCGAAGTAGCAGAAGATGCGGCAGCGGCAGCCTCTCCAGCACGGCGCTCTGCTTCCTCGGCAGCAAGACGGGTGGACTCGCTGTCAAAGTTGTCGGAGGTGTCGTGAGCGGCCAGCTTCCAGAGACCAACCTGCTTCAGCCTAGCAAGTTCCTGGGCGGCAGACTGAGCGACGGCCATGCCAGAGTCTTCAACCTCATTGGATGCCTCACGAGCTTCCTCGAGGCCAGGGTGAGAGATGATCAGCTTCTTCAAGTCACTCATCCAGTCGGCAAAGCGGTCCTTCAATTCGTGAAACTTGGCCCAGTCCTTGTAGGTGATGCCGTCCATCCACGCCCACTTCATTCCAATCTTCTGGAGTGCCAGATCTCTAATGCTGTCGAGAATCTTGAAATGGCTGTCGGCGGCTTCGGTGACAGCGGTCTCGATCCCAGCCTCGTAATCGTCCTTCCACGAGCGGATCTTTTGGGCCTTTTCCTTGATAGCAAGCCCGGCCTTTCGTACGGCGGCAGCCAGGTCGTCTTGGGCCGCTACAGGCGCGTCAACGGACTTGTGGACGATCTTGATAATTTGCTTTTGCAGAGTAGCAACCTCGGCCTTTGCGGCGTCCTGTAGCTCGGTAACAAGCGCCTTGCCCTTAATGTGTGCGTTCTCCTTTATGGCACGCTGAGAAATCGCCTCGACCTGATCTTCGAGTTCTCTAGCGCCCTCGTCAGCGGCCTTAGCGAACTTGTCCTGCCAGCTGCGGAGGTCCTCCTCAACTGTCTCGCGGGCGGTCTTGCGGATGTCGGACTCGTCCTCGGAAGCGGGAGGCGCGACAACCTGCTGGGCCTTGTCTTCGGCAGCCTTCACGATTTCTTCTGCTACTTGGGATGCATCAGGGATAGGCGTGCTCTCGACCTTGGTGGAGATCTTTTGGCTGGCCACCGAGGATGCCGAGGACGCGGATGACGAGGCGGAAGAGATCGGCTTTGTGAAAGAGGAAGCCTGGGCGGTGGCACTGATAGTTTGTCAGTATGTTCCGACGCGTCGTTCTGTGTCCTTCTGATTCTTACCTCTCGGAGACATTCTCGAGCGACCCCTTGGTCTTGTTCTTATAGCGACCAAGACGCTGTCCGATCCTAGCCAGCTGGGGCTCGACGTTCTCAACGTACAGCCCGCGGACCTGGGGCCAAACGGTGGCGTCGAGGAAGAGATAGGTCTTGTTCCACGCCCAGTAGGCAGTGGGAATTGCGGTCTCGGTGGTGAACTGGGACGCTACATCGTAGCCCTGGGCAGCGTACGGCTCGACGAACTTGTAGGAGGGCAGAAGAACATCGTGGTAGGTCTGCAGGGCGTTGGTGCGCGCAATGTCGTAGTAGGGCCCTACGGCAGCAGACGCCTTGGTGACGTGAGGAGCGATGGTCTGGTCGTACTTATCCTGGGCCTGCTTCTGGTAGACAGCTAGCTGGGGCTGGATGTTCTTGTCCCACTGGGCCTGTCCGTAGGCCTGGGCCTGCAGGACGCGGGGAGCACCATGCTTGGAGATGTAGGCCTTGGCCGTGACGAAGGCGCGCTCATTCGCGATGTTATAGTAGGGAGTCGCCTTCTCGATGTAGGGAGCGGCGTAGGTCTCGTAGTAGGGCTCGAGGTGGGGAGATAGGGCGTGTTTCAGTTGGAAGTAAGGCTTGCAGATCTTAGGGGAGGTCTCGTCGCAGGCATCGAGAGTCGCGGGGCAGCGGAAGAGGATTGAGATGATGGAATACCAAGTCAGGATCCTATCGCAGGCAAGAGTCAGTTGAGGATTGAGGCTCTGGCGATGCTCCATCCAGCTGCAGGATCACCATGACGACAGCGGGGACAGATGCACAAACAAATGCACGAGGTGGCCTACATACCTGGCAGCAATGCTGAAAGAGCGACCGATAAAGGTCTTGCCCTGCTTTGGGGGAGTTCTCCTCTTGACAACCGCGTGGCCGTTCATCTTGCCGTTTATCTTTCCATTCGGGGCTTTAGGAAAGCCGTTGGAGTAGCCACTGGAAGCCTCCATGGTGGAGGAAGTGTGGTCTGCAAAACCAGGCGGCTCGCACGGGCTCGGGGGCACAGGCGCAGGCGTGACGTGATCTGAATTTGCGACTCGTGCTTTTGCTTTGGGTCTGCAGCTGGGAGGCAGTCAAGTGCACGTGTCTGGAATGGTGCACTTCTCAAAGCTGCATGGGAAACCAGAGTATTAGCAGATGTTTGGAGGAAGAGAGGAAAATTCAAGGTCTAGATGAGGGAAGTTGAGCGTGAGGATAAGGTCAAGGCAAGGGGAAAAGGAAAAAAAAGAAAAAAGATAAGAGGCCCGGGTGTGCCGTGGCAGAAGCTCTGACGATTTTCAGATGTCCCCCAGTCTCCTTATCCCCAGTCCTTCGCCATGGGCTAGACTCAGAACAAGATGACGGGAGCTTGCAGTTCGCCGCGGGCTGGGCAGCCAGGAGCTGCGTTTGCTGAAGCTGCAGGGGTTGCCAGTGTCGCTGGACCACGGGCAGAACCACTCGACTCGGTGGAGGGAACCTGAAGGGTCTGTTTGGGAGGGGTTCTTGGGGTTGCTCTTGGAGTTCAGAGGCGGGATTGTGGAGCTAGGAGCTCATGATCTACCTTCAGAATGGCGATAGTTTTGCTTCAGGACGCCAGGAACGGACGGCGGACGGAGGACGGCAGCGGGGGGCCTGCTTGCGGTGGTTTGTATCGACACGAGAAATTCTCAGTGGTCTGGTGATGAGGAGGAAAGGAAAACAAAAAGTGCAGACCGTGATGCAGAGAAAGGTATCCGTAGCTTCCTGTTGTTGCACCTTGTCTTCTTCCTTCCCTCCTTCTGCCTTAGCTCCTGCTGTTGACCTCACTCACCTTCCCCAGGCGCGCCTCCTTCCCATTTTTCTGGGCCAAGTTTCCCGGCTTTTTCTGCCTGCTGCGACCTGCCGCCCCCAGCATCACAGCTGTCCGGAGTGACACACGGACCATTCGCAAGTCCTTCTTTGGTGTAAAGTCAGTATCAAAGGTACATCTTGGCAGCTGGCTTACATAAGTGAGACGTTGTGCTTTAGCGCCCCCCTTAGCCTGCTGGGCCGTCTGAGCAGCGCTGAACGACAATGTCTCACCAACGTCATCGGCTTCAAGCTTGTCTGTCCCTCGCTCTGCCATCCCACCATCCAGCCATGCTTGACCAACCACACCTCGCCATCGAGATCAGTTATGTCTGTATCACTCTCGGATTGACGCGTGCCCCCGTCCGTCTCTCGCACTCGTCCAGTCCGCTCCTTCGTTCATGATGCATCTCGCCAGCGCTCTCCCGGCCACCGCCCTCACTTCCATGCGCGTTGCCATCCATCCCATGTCGTCGCAACATCTCCGCATCGACCGAGACCGTTCAACCCTGTTGAGGGAGGCACGGACGGGCCTGGATGATTGGCAGAATGGCCAGGAAACGAGCCACAAGCTCCCCGAAACACTCAACCTGCTCGGACGAGGGGTCCAGCCAAGTGGGCCTCGACGACGTCCTAGTGATGCAGCATTGCATCGTTTGGCATGCAAGTGTGGCTCACCAGCAAACCAGATAGCTGGACCTCGGGGCAAGCAGCCGACGCCATGCCGGTGGTCTTCTTGGTCGGCATGAACATCTGGACCGGCCCATGTGATGACGATACTTGTTGCTTTTGTTGATGTTGGCCTCTGGATGTTTGCCGATAGGAGCATGGCCAAAGCATGTTGCTGACGCACAGAGGAGCGACCAAGATCGGATTAACAATCTTCAATGCTCCTTATGCTTGTGCTTGAAGCTGGATGGCACGACGGAGCTGGTTTGACATGTGCACCTCCTGTCAAATCAGTGGCTAACCATTTGTGGGCTCTGCACCCCGACCACGTCTCCATATCGTCGGCATGAATCTGAGGCGTTATGAAAATGATGGAGTCGACTTGACTCTTTATATATTTACTACCATCGTCGGCGGTCCTTTCAAAGATGAAGCACATCCGCCATGTGTTGATCTTGTCGAAGATGCTGCCACGTGGACGGAGGTGTCAGAGAGCTTCTGCAGGCATCTGCCACCTGGCGGGAAATCGGTCGGCTGTGTAACGTGTTTCCAGCTAACACCAGTGCCGGCCCTCAACAGTCGCAAGATAATCAAGTGTCTCCCAAGCCAGAAGAAGCGGCTATTTTAGGAGATTTAACTCGGAACATTCGTCTCCTTGCATGATGCAGTAAAGGAGATATCCAGAATGCAAACTGCAACAAAGGTGTAACTTGGACCAAATGCAGTCAGTGTCAGCTTAGACCAACCAGGAAGGCTCACCAAGGTAAAAGGGTAGATGCAAACGTTCTGGTAAATGAAAGATGAGAAGAGGAAGTACAGTATGTCCCAATGAACTCTGAAGTGTCATAAGGATGCTTTGAGATAAATATATCTCAATGGGGATGCAGAGTTGAAAGTAGATCTCCAATATATCTGTCACGTGCTGCTACCTTACAGACCGGGACCCCATCGTCTCGGAGCGGAGCTATGATTCCTCCGTCCTCTGAAGTGGGACCTATTCAATTCCACCATTGTCCCGGACCCCTTTTCGGGCCGTGCTGATGGGGGGCGGCACCCCAAGGCTCAGTGAATGCGCCCATTGAGAAGTCCCGTTACAGCTGAGGAAGGCACGAGGTGGACCCGCCAGCAAGGGCCTTTTGCACCGAGTGCGAAATCCAACCACAGTACCACTTGCTGAACCTGGACCCGAACTTGGACCTGAACCTTCGACCCTCATTGTCTCTAGCGCAAGGGATCTATCTCGGCTGCTTAATTCCATCTGCTGCCACCACGACTACCACCTACTTAGGTATTCGGGAGCGGCTTCCTTTTTCGAGAGAGGTTTAGCTTGACGATTTCATGATACCCATTCTTCCGTCTTCATTACTTTACGACTGGACGAGCTTATCCTCCCAATACCTAGGGTAGCTTGACATACCGCTACCTGTTCAAATCCATCCCACCGTCGAACGAGTTCCGCTTCAACTCCGTCACCACCGAAAAGCCTTGACGTGTCCACCCCCCGTTTCCGACTCGATCCGCCGCCCTCGACGATTCACCGGCGTTCGCTCGAGATACACGGTCGGGCCAGAGATACCCATGCGTTCCTAACGATCCTGTCTCTCTCTCCAGGGCTTCAGTCCCCGCCGCCGTCGACGACAATCCGATCGATATGGAAGACCCCGCGATGGAGCCTCTTATGGCTGCCGATGCTGTCGCCCACTCCCGCCGCCGCTTCTCAGCCTCAAAGTCCTCCTCCAACATCTTCGACAATGTCAAACCCCGCCCCCAGACCAGCGATGCCGGCGCACTCGATCCCGATACCTGCCGTATATGCAGAGGCGAAGCGACCGCCGAAGAGCCGCTGTTCTACCCATGCAAATGCAGCGGCAGCATCAAGTATGTCCACCAGGACTGTCTGATGGAGTGGCTGTCGCATTCTCAGAAGAAGCACTGCGAGCTCTGCAAGACGCCCTTCCGCTTCACGAAGCTCTACTCGCCCAAGATGCCCAAGACCCTGCCGGCCCACGTCTTCGTCGGCCACATGGCCAAGTACCTCTTCAGGAACGTCCTGGTCTGGCTGCGAGCTGCCCTGGTCATTAGTGTCTGGCTCTGCTGGCTACCGTACCTCATGCGCTCCGTCTGGGCGTTTCTGTTTTGGGTCAGCGACGAGGGATTAGGAAGCGGCGCTTTGTGGAATAGCTCGAATGCAACCGTTAGCAAAGGCGTGTCCGTAGCCTTCTCCGTCGCTTCATCCAACGTTTGTCCGGCATCGCCCCTCCTCGAACCCACGACAACACCCGCAAACCTGGGAGGAATGTTGAAAGATATGATTCAGGGCCAGGAACTGCCTTTCAGCCGTTCCTTCCACGGCGTCAACATCACCACCAACGATTCCGTCTCGGCTGCCCTTCTCAGAATGCTACTTGGGTCCATCACGTCCTCAGGATCTGGAAACTCGACCTCTGCAGCGGCCGGGGGTAGCGATCCCGTCCTGGACCGCCACCCGTCCCTCTTGAGCAGTGTTGGCTGGTTGCGCAACCTGACCCGGTACCCGGTCGTCAACAGGACCGTCATTGGTGTGCTGGAAGGCCAGATCATCACCATTCTGGTCATTGTATCCTTCATTTTGGTTATTCTCGTGCGCGACTACGTTGTGCAGCAACAGCCAGAAATCAACATGAGAGCTGCCTTCGCAGCTAATGAGAACCAGCAGGCACAAGCCCAGCATCAGCATGAAGAGCATCAACACGATCATGAACATGATCATGCCCATGACCACGCCCATCTTGAACACGACGCTGCCGACTTCGATTTCGACCAACATGGCCATAATGAGAGCGACGACGACGACTTCGGCTCGATGACCGGAGCTCACTACGGGTCAGAGGATGAAATGCCCCCTATGACAGGGGAGGAGCAGGAGCCGAACGGAGAGTCTGCAGAGCCTGCTCAAACACGACCTCTGGGAGGATTCCGCCCTCGTGCGTATGATAGTGCTGAGCCTGATTTCAACTTCAACACTCCACCCCAGGTTGCTCCAAACAAGGACTCACAGACGCCTGTGGCTACTGTCCATGAGTATTTGCGAATTTACCGACAAGCAGGCGGCGATCCGGAAAAGATTCTGAAAATCATTGAAGAAGAAGACCTTGATGACACTCTTGGGTACTGGGCTAGGATTACGCGATCCATGATTGACAAGAACAATAAGGATGCTGGCGCAGGCCAGTCAAAGAACGAAGCTGGATCAGACGGACCCTCAAATCCCAAAGAAACACAGGCATCTCCACAGACCCCAGTTCAATTACCCGCGCCGTCGACGCCCCAATTCTCCTGGCCGCCTAACCCCCCAGCTGAGAGCAGCGCGAACGGAGACACCAAGGGAAAAGGAAAAGAGGTTCAAGAAGACGCTCAGCAGTTCCGCTTCGGCGAAGAAGGGAACACTGTACGTTCAACTTCTTTCCAGAGCCCTCTGCGACCCCGAGCAGTCTCCGACGGCCCCCAGCGCAATGAGACTGTCAATCCGCTTGCCAATAACAGTTGGTCCTTTTCAAACCTCAACATCAAAACGCCGGGCCAGCCCCAGGAGCCGTCACCCATTCTACGCGCGGCACCTCAACCTCGCCAGTACGACTTTTTGGGATCTGCGACTCCGCCCCTGAGCACCTCGGCTGAATATGGCTCCGATAAGGACACTGGCTTTGAACGCATTCATACTCCTCAGGAAATTGCTTCTTTCGAAGGTCCCGAGCTTGGACCACAGACTGCAGACTTCATCGGACCCCAACAAGACAGTGGAGTTGTTGAAGACATTGTCGATGCTCATGGAGAGATCCAAGAAACCGAGGACGGCCGAGTCCCCCAGCGCCCGCCACTTCAGCGAGGCGTCATGGATCGAGTTGCTGATTTCATGTGGGGTGACATTGAGCCTCGAGAGTTGGACATCGGCCGGGAGGGAGACGAGGCTGCTCATGAGCATGGCGACGATACCGACGACGATGACTTTGACGACCTGGATGACGACGATGATGAAGCAGTGGAGCAAGACCGCGAGGTTGTTGAAGCTGCTGTTGCTGCTGGACTGGACCCCGAAGCCATTGACGACGCTGAGGATTTTGAGGGCATCATGGAATTGATCGGCATGCGAGGTCCTATCGCTGGACTGTTCCAGAACGCAATTTTCTGCGTCGTACTCGTTTCGGTTACCATCTTTGTTTGCGTTTTCCTGCCCTATAACTTGGGCCGAGTCAGCGTGTGGGCAGCCATGAACCCGATGCGCTTGGTTCGTATGCTGTTCAGCTTGACTAAATTCATCCAAGATCTCGCCGTTGGTATCATGACCGGAATCTCCAGCTTGGTCCTCTTCTTCGTCTACACGACTGGCAGAATGATGGGCTTCCCGGCTAACAACGGCGTCGGTGCGCTATCCATGAAGACATTCAACTTGTTTACCAGCGCATCCATGCGAGTTCTGGAAAGTATTACCGGCGAACTTCCTCTCATCTCGACCACGGAAATGCAAAATTTCTCCGCCATCAGCCACGAAGCGCTGTTGAATCTCAAGGCCTGCCTATCCGGTTCTCTGGCTGCTGTTGGGGACGTGCTGAACTCGATTTTCGACCGCGACCTGATCACAAATGCGAAGTACATGGGGTCACTTTCGGCCAATGCCACCATGTATGCTTGGAATGCTGCGCAGGACCTTCCCATCAGCATTCTCAACCCTGGATCATGGGTGATCAGCTTCAGCGTGCCCGAGCTTTCTACCTCCGTTAACCCTGCCCTCTCGTACTGGTCAGGAACCGACCGCTTCTGGGCTATTCTATGCGGTTACTTTACGTTCTCAGCCATCAGCGCTCTCTATCTCCGGAGAGGTTCACCATTTTCCACCGGGCAGACAGGACAGGAATGGGAAGCGTCCTTGATCGACCTGTTGAACCAGGCCAGCGGCGTCATGAAGGTCATTCTCATAATCAGCATCGAGATGCTCATTTTCCCGCTGTACTGTGGCCTCCTACTGGATGTCGCATTACTCCCGCTCTTTGAGGATACCACTTTGAAATCTCGCATCGCCTTCACGATAAACTACCCGCTCACCTCCATCTTCGTTCACTGGTTTGTAGGCACAGGATATATGTTCCACTTTGCGCTGTTCGTCTCTATGTGTCGCAAGATCATGCGCAAAGGCGTCCTTTGTAAGTTGTTCTTCATACGCGCGGCTTGGCTGTTGCTAACATTCATAGACTTCATCCGCGACCCAGATGACCCAGAGTTCCATCCTGTGCGCGATGTTCTGGAACGCAATGTTATGACACAGCTGCGAAAGATTCTGTTTTCCGCATTTGTGTACGGAGCCTTGGTTATTGTCTGCCTTGGCGGAGTGGTCTGGGGCCTGTCCCTCACGCTCCCCAACGTTCTGCCGATCCACTACTCGTCGAACGAACCGGTACTCGAGTTCCCCATCGATCTGCTCTTCTACAACTTTGCTATGCCCTTGGCTGTCAAGTTCTTCAAACCTAGCGACGGCCTGCATGCTATGTACACCTGGTGGTTCCGCAAATGCGCCAGAGGTCTCCGCCTGACCTGGTTCCTCTTCGGTGAACGACGCATTGATGAGGAAGGCATTCTGGCTCTGCGACCTGGTTCAGAGCGGGACGCTGTGCCGTGGTGGAGGCGTCTATTCCTCGAAGTCAACAAGCAGAACAAGGTTGTGCCGAAAACTTGGGAGGACACTTTTGAGGGCGGCACAGCCAAGCCGGTGTCGTCCATCGCGAATGATCAGATGATGATTTTGACCCTGAAGAAAGCTCGGCTTGTGGACTCCGGCCAGCTTATCGAGGACGGGTGCTTCGTGCGCACTCCTGCCTCGGACCAAGTAAAGATTCCAAAGGGAAGACGCGTGTTCATGCCGGTTACTGAAGGCAACACTCGGCTGGATGGCAAAGATGACTCTCCCGACACCGATCTTTACTCTACAGACCAGTACCAGCCGGTCTATATTCCCCCGCATTTCCGAGTCCGAGTCTTCCTGTTCATCATGTTCATCTGGATCTTCGCTGCCGTCACGGGTGTTAGCTTCACGATCGTCCCGCTTGTGTTCGGCCGCAAGATGTTCAAGGTCCTTATTCCCGCACATATTAGGACCAACGACATTTACGCTTTCAGCATTGGCATCTACATCCTTGGTTCGGTGGCCTACTTCTTGTTCCATGCCAGATCCCTCTTCAAGAGAATGACGGCTTGGGCCTCATCCGCCTTACAGACCGTGTGGCATAGCGATGCTCCGATGAGGTTTGCACTTGTCGGAATCCAGGCCGCCAAACTCGTTTACACATACACCGTTCTTCTCGTTGTTTTCCCGCTTATCCTCACCGCCCTCATGGAGCTATACTGCCTCATCCCTCTCCATACTTACATGTATCCCCCTACCCCCTATGTCGTTGAGGCGAATAGTGGGGGCCAGTTCAAGGATGGAATCGTCGTGCCGAACCATCACACTGCGAGAGTTATTCAATCATGGACCTTGGGTCTGCTGTACGTCAAGCTTGGCGCTCGCGCCATTGCAAGTCTGTACGAGGGTACGCGCATGGCCCAGGCTGTTCGTGCCGTCCTTCGCCGCGGCTGGCTTCAGCCTGACGTGCTTATCCTTACCCGGGCGTTTGTCGTTCCTGGGGTTCTCGTCGGCGTCCTGGCCATCTTTGGACCTCCATACGCCGTCAGCTGGATGCAGTCCCACGGCGCGCTCGGAACGCCCCTCCCGGCTCCTCACGAACTCAAGGTGTTCTACAGACTGTCGTACCCCGCCGCGGCATTCAGCGCTCTGGCTTTGATGGCATTCTGGAGTGTCGTTGGCGTGTTCAACAACTGGAAGGCACGTATCAGAGATGAGGCGTATCTCATCGGGGAGAGACTGCACAACTTTGGTGTTGGTGCCGCCGGTGCAGCGGGCGCCCGCGGGCCTTGGCGGGTCAGGGGCAGGTTGTGATGATGCGGCTTGCTACTAGACGGGCTTGATTGGCCCTTGGATGATTATAGATGATCACATTGGGTCTCGGCGAATGGCGTCGTTTCTTGCACGCTGTGCTGTAAGTAGGGCGTGTGCCTTATATACTTAACTACTCCGTTCATACAACTGGTGCAGTGGAATTGGTGACTCGCGTCGGTGTCGTCATGAAGTGAACTAATTGATTGCTTGTCATTACTCATTGCAGTCTAACATGATCCCTCAACCTGCCGGGCACTTCTGTCATGCTTCACAGTTGCCAGCATTTCATATTGTACACATTCCCCCCTCTCCCACTACACCCATAGCACATCCTCTTAGAAGAACAAGGCTGCACCACCAACAGCAGCAACCAACGAGACCAACAAGCTTGCCCCCGCGCCCGCGCCAAGCAGGCCGGCAGACGCGCCCGGTGCGGCGTTGGGCGTGCTCGAGCTCGAGGCGGCGGCGCTCCCGGATGCCGAGGCGGACGGCGATGTGCTGCTTGATGCGCCGCCGCCGTTGACCAGGGCCGTGAGGGAGGGGTCGGAGGAGAAGTCGACGGTGATGGAGGCGTTTTTGCAGTCGGAGTTTGGGGCGGCGGTGCCTGTGACGAAGTTTACGGCGGCGCACTGGGGGAAGGGGGGGGAAAGTTTGGGTCAGCGACTGTGTATATGCACATGCATACGTTCTCACGCTTTTATCAATTGGAGAAGGGTTCATTGGGGTGAAGACTCACAGAGTAGAGCAGCCCGTCGGGGGAGTGCGCAACGACGCCGAGGACGCCCTTCTTGCCGGCGTACTCGGCGGGGACGGCGATCTGCGGCTCGCAGAAGTTGCCGAGGCCGGTCTGCAGGACGATGGGGAAGACCTGGGTCCAATTGCCGGCGGCGGTCTGGTCGAGGGTGGCGCGGAAGAGCCAGGTTGTTTGGGGGTGGCCGTTGGACATGCCGACGGCGTCGCCGGCGACGTGGAAGTCGGTGGTTGCGGAGGAGGAGGAGGCGGAGTAGCCGCCGCAGGGGCCGGTGCCCTGGTTGTCGTCGCTGTCGCCGAGGGGTTTGGGGAGGGTGAGGGAGAAATGGGCGAGGGCGGGGGTGGAGAGGAGGAGGAGGGGGAGGAGAGGGGTCATTTTGGCGGGTTAGTGATGGGGTTTCTTGGTGTTGAGTGTTTGGTTGTTTGTTTGTTTGTAAAGGTGAGGGAGGGGAGTATGGACGGTGGCGGGGAGAGGCAGGTGAAGGAAGGTTCGGTGATGGGGTGAGAAGCTTTAAGAGGGGAGGCCGAGTGAGTGAGTGGTCAATGGCTGGGAGGAATAACTACCCGAGCAACGGCTCTCATAAGGCTAGCTTGGCCCGCGCTGGAATAGGTTTAGGTGTAGGATGTGGAAGCTCTTGAGCTTTTCTTTTCCTCTGTATGACACGGGATTGATTCCGTGTCACTGGCAAGCTAAGCAAGCTATCCATCCCGCGGGGCAAATATTGCCGAGTTGGAGCCGCGACGGCAAGCTACCTACTTCATCTAGCACGGGCATGCCGACGTCAAGGCAAACCAAATATGCGTCTAGGGGCCTGCTCTGCAGATGTTCAACTGGTCACGATGCCATAGCAGAGAACAGACGACAAACTCGCTGTTTTCGGGACTCGGCACGGGCAAGAGCAGCAAGACTTGGCTTAGCTTGGAAGGTGTTCTGGGTAGCTTGTTCGTTTGCTGTGTTGGCGTGGAGGCGACTGAGGAGAGAGCGCAGAGAGCATGGTGAGAGAAACTTGCTCACTGCGGTCCAGATTCCCCAATACGCTAGCTTTTGAGCCTTTCATGGTTGCATGGCGCCAGACCCCTGGAGATGCAGGCACCGGGCAGCAGATGTCCATCTATCTCCCCGGAATGTTCGGGGGGGGGGGGGTTGGCTCTGGAGATTCTTGGATTTCGGAACATGGAGGACCGATGAGGCTCTTGGGGACAGGCAATTTCCTCTGAAAATAAGCATGTTTTTTTCTGCTTCATCCCGAGTTCCATCACGAGAGGGGGGCCTTTCAAAACGTGGGGAGGATAACGACATCAGGAAGGTTGTTGTGCTTTGGGTTTTTGCTGGAAGAGGATGTTGGTTTAACCTTGGTCGGGTTAGCTCCAGATGCGAGCAGGGGCTCCGTTGGCTTCGGGGGCGGGAGCTTGGCCAATCACAGACACTGGATCTGGATGTCACTGAGAGGTTTTGAGCAAATTGTGGCGTTTGCGCGGGTTTGATCTGGGGGACCCCTGTCTTCTTGTTTGAATAAGGCTTGAGGGCGCGGGTGCATCTCAGTCATCTCTCATGAGCATGTTGTCTGTGGAATGGTCTCTGGTGGGGAGTTTTGGTCTGGTTTAGACATGTGTGAAATGATGTTGAAGAACGAGGAAAAGGAGGGAATGAGGGTCACATGAGGACGAAGATGTGAATAGCCGATGAAAGTGTGTTGTTGTTGTTTTGTTTGGCCGTGGTTTGGTGTAAGTGTCACAAGGTGACAGGACACACCATCGAGCCAACCGTTCGGCCCGAGTCAAGGGGACAGGGCTCGAAGTGACAGGAAACAAAACCGAAGGCGAAGGAAAACAAAAAAGACAAAATGCGAAAACGGGGTAGAAGATCCGATGTTTTGGTTAATTGGCAAGGTGGTGCCGAAGACAGGCCACTCCTGTCGTACTGCGAACCTTGTCATCGCACATGAAGAATCCCGAGCAGGTCGGTCAGATTGAAGTGTGTCTGGACGGCCGGCGCTAGTGACGGATGGCCGCCTGTGCCGTCGCTGTCTTCCCTCTCTGTCATTAGACTCTTTTTTGGACTTGCAATCATGTGTGGCGCGCCCAGGTGTGAGGATTCTTGAACTTGCTCAATCCACCTCATTCTTAGGACATCTTCGCCTCTTCAAACGTTAGCATCGCCGGATCCTGAGATCCGAGAGGCGCATTCTATCATTTTCGGGCTTGCTATTGAGGAAGCAAGAGGCTTATCTGACCGAAATGATTTCGCGGCGTCTGGGTCTTGTGTAACGGCTGTTCGGTCCTTTCCTACGACACCTTCATCTTTGCGGCGGCCCTGCGATATTTCGAACGCGAATGACGGATACCCCGAGTCACTGAGAGAGAGAGAGAGAGAGAGAGAGATCGTCGATTGCGGCGGATTACGACTTCTAGCAGCTGCGACTATCGAGAAAAACTACTTCGACATCAGAGGCCATCGCGATGAGCCACGACCATGGAGGAAGCAGCAGCGGGGGAGACATGGGGGGAATGACGATGGGAACCGCCCTGTTCCAGGATACAAACGTCCAGCTTGCCAAGTCATTCTGGTATATTATCGCCGGCGTGGTCGGGTTCCTGGGCATTATCCGCGGGCTCAACTACCTCGAAGGCCGCAGACGGTATGCATCTGACCACTCATCGCGCAATAACCAGGAAAGAAAGCTGACCGTCCACAGACTGAAAAGGTGCCGATCAGAATCGGTCCAATTCCCAACACGACCGACGAACCACATAACGCAGATATGGGCAACCGCGACGGCCCTCGTGCGCGAAGCAGGCCATCCGCAACTCTACATCCTCTTCAAGGGCCTCCGCTGGGCCACGCCCCCGCCCCTCGGCCGCGTCCTCGTCCTGCTGGCCTACTGGGCCGTCATCATATACATGATGGCCGCCGACGCCGTCGTCAAGGACGCGTACTTCTGGGAGCGCATCGGGTTCCGCAACGCTTGGGTCACCATCATGCAGATGCCGCTCGTCTACCTGCTGTCGATGAAGGTGAGCGTCGTGGGGTTCATCACGGGCACGTCGCACGAGCGGCTGAACTGGCTGCACCGCTGGGTCGCGAGGACGATGTTCGTCACGGCGACGGTGCACGGGTTCCACTTCTGGACGGAGTGGGTGAGGGCGGATTTCGTCGAGACGCAGCTGAAGATCATGCCGTACATCAAGCACGGCATGGGCGCGTGGGGGTTGTTGGTGTGGGCGTTCGTGAGCGGGATGAAGCCGGTCCGCGGGATGGCGTACGAGGTGTTCGTGGTGCAGCACGTCCTCTCGGCGGTGATCTTCATCTGGCTGGTGTATGTCCACATACCGGTGTACGCGAGGCAGTACCTGTGGTTCACGGTGGCGCTCATCTGCTTCGACCGGCTGGCAAGGTGGGCGCTGCTCGCGTGGCAGAACACGAGGCCAAGGTTGAGCAGGTCGTCACCGTCGTCTTCGTCATGTAAGGGGATGAAGAGGCTGGGGCACGAGGTGCAGGTCAGGGCCGTGGGCTCGTCGACGACGGTGCTGACGATCAAGGATGTGCACTTTTCGTGGAAGGCCGGACAGCACCTATACCTCTGGCTGCCCCGGGTCGGGCCTTTCGAGGCGCACCCGTACACCATCGCCTGCGCGCACCAGCTGCCGGAGACGTGCATCTGCAACAGCATCCAGCTCGTCGTCCGCTCGCACGGGGGCTTCTCGCGGCGGCTGCACAAGTTCGCGGAGAAGCGCATGGCCGGCGGCTCCGGGAGGAAAAGGGACACGCTGACGGGCTTCGTGCTGGGACCGTTCGGGGCGCCGCCGCGGTGGGACATCTACGAGACGATGGTGCTGATCTCGGCGTCGACCGGGGCGTCGTTCACACTGCCGATCCTGGAGAGCATCGTGCACAGCCGGCGGAGGATCTGCACGACGCGGGTGGACTTCATCCTGCTGGCGCGGCAGGGCGAGGAGATTGAGTTCTACACGCAGAGGCTGCGGGAGGCGATGGATCGGGCGCAGGAGGTCGGGCTCGAGCTGCGGGTGCACGTCGCCATCACGAGGTCCGGGAAGGCGAGGGAGGGGGAGATGACGACGGTGTTGTACTCGGATCGCGACGCGAGTTCGGGGTCGTCGGCGCAGCATCGGCGGATCGCGTCGGACGGGTCTGAGGATGGCAGCGGGGGATATCAGGAGAAGGGGGTGATGGACGTGGAGAAGGGGGGTGCTGGTGTGCCCCTGACGCCGAGGCGGAGCGGGTCGACGACGGGGATGGTGAGGGAGTATTACAGCCGGCCGGATCTGAAGGAGCTGATTCGGGATCCCGTCGAGGCGGCGGGCGGGGAGACGTCTGTGGTGGTGTGTGGTGGGCAGTCGTTGACGAGTTCCGTGAGGAATTGTGTTGCTGCGTTGTCTGATGAGAGAGCTGTCCACAAAGGGACGGGGGCGCAGGGTATTCACTTGTTTGTCGAAGAGTACTCATTTTAATGTAGACATGAGTGACATGAATATGGCATAAGGGTTGATTACTTCAATGATGGCTTGCCTCGTTGCACAGTGATATGAGATAGATGGGTTTCTCTAGGAGCGATGGGAGCCTGCCTCCTCGCCTACTGAAAGCATGAATACGCTCTAGCTTTCAACACGACAGAGTATCAACATGTTTTGATATGAGAGATAGGTGGCTGTTATAGATCAAGGCGTAGATTATGTACGTCCGACACTCACCGAAGCTCCACCGCCAAAAAAATCCCATCGCGGGGCAGTCGCTCGGTGAAGAGTGCCCCTCCATGCGTCACCGCTACCCCTCGCTCGGTGAGACCCGCCCTCGGTCAGCAGCCAATGGAACCCGCGAATGGCTCTGTGAGTCAGTTGGGCTGGTCCGCAATTTTTTTCTTCGCGGGTGACAACTGCCTCTGCCCGGCGAATCGTAAGACCCCTCCCTCGATCTTTTCCCCCTCCCCTTGCCTTCCCTGCAGCCCAGTCCAGTCATACCCCTCGATGACTAGCGTCGCGCGCTTCTTGTTCTCTTCTTTTTCTTCCTCTTCACTTCGTTCAGCCCACGTTCAAACCACCAGCCTGCGCCGAGGACTCTGTTCTGCTCCAGCCGCCAGCTTCCACTCGCCCACGCGACCCTTCTCGACCCCGCGTCGACCGCCGTCTCGTCGTCCCCAAGTCGTCGTCCCAACATTCCGACACCTCTCCAACCTTTCCTCGAGTGCACACCCCACCATCGATACCCTCGCCATCATGTCGACAGAACAGATTCAGGCCCAGCTGGAGAAGCTCTCCCTGGGCAAGCTGGAGTCATTCCCCGGCTGCTACCCGGATGTCAATCCCGTTGACGTCTACCGCTCCCACATCACCACCCTGTTCCACGAGGTCACCGGCGTCGAGAAGTCCATCATCTACAACGCCCTCCAATGGACCCAGAGCTTGGACAAGGGTGACATGGTGCTGGCTGTTCCTGCTCTTCGCATCAAGGGCAAGAAGCCCGCGGAGCTGTCCGAGGAGTGGCTCCCCAAGGTCAGTTTGCAGCTCTCAATGGCACGATTGCGCATGCTGCGACCCTCGACATGCGCTGCTATGGACTAGACTGACGTATTGGTGCTTCCAGTTCCCCGAGTCTCCCCTGATCGAGAAGCCCGTTTCTTTCCAGAACGGCTCATTCTTCCAGTTCTGGTTCAAGCCTGGTCCCTTGGCCCAGCTTCTCCTCCCCCAGGTCGCCAAGCGTGGCAAGGACTTTGGCAAGAACCACAACAACGGACTCAAGAACCCCGAAGACCCTTCCCAGGGCAAGAAGAAGATCATTGTCGAGTTCTCTTCCCCGAATATCGCAAAGCCCTTCCACGCCGGCCACTTGCGATCCACAATTATTGGCGGTTTCATCTCCAACCTGTACGACGGCGCCGGCTGGGACGTCACTCGTGTCAACTACCTCGGTGACTGGGGTAAGCAGTACGGTCTTTTGGCTCTGGGCTTCGAGAGGTTCGGCAGCGAGGAGGCCCTGGCCGCTGACCCCATCAACCATTTGTACGAAGTCTACGTCAAGATCAACGCCGAGATGAGCGCCGAGAAGGAGTCGATTGAGGCCAAGGAGAAGGCTGGCGAGGATGTCACCGCGCTCAAGGACAACAGCCTGGACGAGAAGGCCCGTAAATACTTCAAGGACATGACTGCTGGCGATGAGACTGCTGTTGCTCAGTGGAAGCGTTTCCGTGATCTCAGCATTGTCCGCTACAAGGAGACATACGCTCGCCTGAACATCCACTTCGATGACTACTCTGGTGAGAGCCAGGTCCCCGAGAAGGACATGGAGGCCGCTGCCAAGAAGCTCGAGGACCTGAAGATCTCTGAGGAGTCGCAAGGTGCTGTTATCATTGACTTCACAAAGCACGTGCCTGGTAAGGCCGGCAAGAGTCTGGAGCGCCCCATCATTCGCAAGAAGGACGGCACTGCCCTGTACCTGACCCGAGACATCAGCGAGTTGCTGAACCGCGAGAAGAAGTACGGCTTCGATCACATGATCTACGTTGTTGCGTCTCAGCAGGATCTGCACCTTAAGCAGCTCTTCAAGATTATTGAGCTGATGGGCTACCCCGAGACCGCCAAGAAGTGCCAGCACATCAACTTCGGCCTTGTCCTCGGTATGAGCACTCGAAGGGGAACAGTCAAGTTCTTGGATGATATCCTGCGAGATGTCGGCGACCATATGCATGAGGTGATGAAGAAGAATGAGTCGAAGTATGCCCAGGTCGAGAACCCCGAGGCCACTGCCGACATTCTTGGCATCAGCAGTGTCATGGTCCAGGACATGAGCGGAAAGAGGTGAGTCGTCTGGACTTTGGCCCCGGGCACCTTCGGATGCACTGACACGGATCGACTAGGATCAACAACTACAAGTTCGACGTGGACGCGATGACTTCCTTTGAGGGCGACACGGGACCGTACCTCCAGTACGCCCACGCTCGTATCTGCTCCATCTTCCGCAAGGCTGGTCTCTCGGAGGAGGAGATTGCCACTGCGGATCTCAGCCTTCTGACTGAGAAGCATGCTATCGAGCTTATCCGCATCCTCAGCCAGTACCCTGATGTTGTCCAGAACACACTGAAGACATTGGAGCCGACGACTGTGCTTACGTACCTGTTCCGTATGACCCACGTCGTTAGCAGCAGCTACGACCACTTGCGTATTGTAGGCAGCGAGCGCGAGCTCATGAAGGCTCGCTTGGCTCTGTACACCGCAGCCAGGACCGTGCTCTACAACGGCATGCGTCTGTTGGGACTTTCCCCGGTCGAGAGGTAAGTGCACAAAGCGCTGGGATACGCATCTCGTTGCATGTGAAACTCGTTGCTGACCAGTCAAACAGGATGTAATCTGGTACTATAGAAAATCATATTTGCGGGAGGCAAAACTGGAGGGGAATACGGCCAGCTCGATATCTGGGCAGCCGGAGATGAGAAACGAGAGCACTAACAGCGGGCGCAGGAGCAGTCGTACCAATGACGATTGTGACGAGGAGCTACTGTGGTGGCAGGCCGGCACAACGGCCACTAGCCATCAGCCACAACGTGAAGCTACGCCATCTTGGCGAGCGCTTTGGACCGATGTGGCGCCGTGTAACAAAGAACACCCGCGGGCGAAGGATCAAATGCTCTCCGGAGTCCTCGAAGCCCCCGTGGCCGCGAGGTTCATCGGAACAAGCAGATGACACGACCCAATGGATTCGCGCGTGCGCCAGCCGTTACAGTGCTGATTAATAAAAGTTCAAGTTCATCAAAAACACTGGAGGTGAGGCGCAATGTTGACTGACGAGTATCTGCAACGAATGCGATGAGATCTGGACGCGCAAGATTGCATGGCAAAGCCCCATTCTCCCAGTAGGGCTGCTTGATGCTCTGCAGAGCATCGCAGACAGCAAGGCAGAGCAGAGCAGGGCAGCAAATACGGGGCAAAGCTCAGCTAACGGTGCCGCTGAGCACTGTTCGTGGACGGTTCGAGGTCATGGTCAAGCGTGTATTTTGTCCAGAGGGCGGATTGAGAGAGCCGCGACGGTCTCGTTTCGCTCGCCCTCAGGTGAGAAAAGTCTGCCCCGTCATGACTGTCAAAGCAACTTTGTGCAGCCCATCTCTGCAAGCCGCGACGCCTTCGATGGCTTTTTCCCCCTGGTCCTCCCGCAGTCCCGTCCAACTGCGTCAACGGGCTGGCTGGGTGGCTTTGTCTGACGCTCGGTGACTGCGTGGGGGATTCCATTCTGGGCGCCAACGAAGTGATCGACTCGCTCGGATAGCGCTAGGGCGTGCTAATCCCTGCCAACACCGAATCTTGCATATTCCCAAACGCTAGAGATGCGATGGCTCTCGACGGCTCTGACTGGTTCGCCATAGCTCAGGGCAGTTCTGAGTGGCTGCCCAGTACGATGGACGGCTCGCACTCGATCTGCCAACGCTTGTTGTTCCTCATCTCCGGCTGTGAGCCGCCTCCGCGCACCGTGGCTTGCAGTTGATCGACACCAGTAATCTACGCTTCAAGACTCCGATGACTACGTGACGCCCTGGTTGCTTTTTCTTGCCAACCACCGAATGGAACACTGTCAAGGGCCATCTTTCCCCCTTGGGACTGTATTGATTTTACGTGGCCGAGACTGGCATCTTGCCCAGACACCGAGATATTACAAGACAAGTCACCAACCCATCACATCATCAAATATCTGCCGATGTGCATCCTGCGCTGCCCTTATGCCTTCAGTGCGGAGCACATTGCGGGCTCGGCATCAGCATTACCAGCATCAGCACTATCATCATGGCGTGAGCCTTCGCATTATCTATCTTACCTCCGAGCAAGGCGTAAGCGAAGGGAGAGGAGAGAGAGAGACGCGCCTAGCGGCAACGCTTTTGCCTAGAATGCTTCCAAGCCATGGTACCAACTGCCCATCTTGCCAATTTTAGGCGACGGATAGTATGATGTTCCCTTTTCGTGCTTCGCTCAAGGTTTTAGCTGCAAGCTACTGTTCTGTCCGGCAACCTGGCGCCTTGTCTGTGCCGAGACCGGATGAGCCCCGACCTCCGGCACCCACCGCAGTAGCTCTACCTGAGGGACGGTGCCTGGGTATATGGTTCAGATGCCCAGTGGACAAGACCAAGTGGGACGAGGATGATCCCTCTGGATGCCGAAGAGATCCTTGGGATAGGTGGCATGGCTTGCATGGGTGTGTCGTCTTCGCCGACCAGAGCTATCGACTCGGCCAATCTTTTGGCCCCTGTGTTTTGGACTTCCCGCGGCTGCAACGCGCATCCTACCATCAACCCATATTCTAACCATCTCCTTGGGCCCTAATGGCAACAGGAGCCAAGGTCAAACCCTGCTGAGGTCTGGGAGGTATGATGGCCTTCCCACACGCCCTGCAAGGACGGGCATCGGCCTTTGCTAGCATTCCGTGAGCTCACAAGCCTAGGAAGCTCTCGGGGCTTGTACCTCTGGAGGTCCCCCGTCTCTGGAGGCGAACTCTGCGTGTCTGATGTTTGCCTGTGATGGAGCTCAGTCCCCGATGTCAGAACTCAACGAACCATATGTCCGGGAACAAGCCAAGCAAGCACAGCGGCCGATATGCAAGCGCAACAAGACCTTGTTGTGCAAACCTTGGGAAGGATTATCCCCTCACCACGGACCAAGACTCTGGGCTCTCCTCTATCCTCACCGCATGTCGTTGCTTCCAAGGCGGAATAGTGGCGTCCAACGAACCGCTGGTCCTGGCCTGACCTGACCTGGTCTGACCTGATTGACATGTTGCCGCCGCCGCCAATACAGCTGTGCGCCGATCTTGGTAATTCGTAATGGGGGTGGACTACTACCTCGCCCTTGGCGCTTGGGGACAATCCGGCGTGTGTGGATGTCCACACGCGGGTCAATCATGTTTCCAGACAAAGGGACCGTTGAGCGTTCTCCGTCGGCCCGCTTGGGCTCCAACGACCAGACGGCTTGAACGTGGCCCTGACTCTTCTTATTAACAGCCCAGAGACACACCGTCCGCCAGACCCGTCATCGTGGTTCTTCTCTTTTCCTGTTCTTCCTGCAACAGCGGGAGACCTTACTCACCCATTCCTTTCTTGCCTCTTCGACCTACCCTGACTTTTTTCGTGAGGTCGTTTACTCTTTCCTTTCTTCATACCAAGCATAGAGGACGAAACTTCCATCAACTTACTCTTATTGTGTAATTCTTCTACAAGGCCTGCAAACATGGCCATCGGCGTGGCACTTCTCGCCTTTATTGTTTTCTGCGCATGGCGCCTATACTCCGCCATCAAGCTGAAGAAGAGGCTTCCCGAGGGAGCTAAGCCTCTTCCTGGGCCCAAGGGTAGGTCGACTTACGGGTGATGTTCATGGCTATGAAGCTCACAGTGGACAGGTCTTCCCTGGCTTGGTCGCGTACACGATGTGCCGGCAGAGGCAACATGGCTCAAGTTCTACGAGTGGGCGAAGGAGTACGGCCCTATCTATGGGCAGGAGATGTTTGGATCCTACCACGTCTGGATCTCTTCCGAGCAAATCGCCCATGACCTTCTCGGCCGCCGCAATGTCATCTACTCAGACAGGCCCATGATCCCCAACCTGCCTGACAACAGGACAAGTGGCGACTACCTTGCCCTGCTTGGCCGCACCGGTAGGCAACACTTCCCAGCTTCCGCAACCCAGTCGCTAATATCAGCATGCAGACACATGGAAGCGTCAGCGCAGGCTCTGCCATCATCTCATGAACCAGAGCGACAAGGAAGAGCTCCACGCTTACCCAACCCGTGAGCGCGACCGCTTCTTGTGGCTTCTCTCCCAGAACCCCGCCGATTACCGCGAGTACGTCGAGCAGTTCACCAGCCGTACCGTCAGTCGTCTCTCATGGGGAACCGCCCACCCAGCCCGCGTCCTCCGCAAGACGACCTTCGGCCTGCTGGAGACCATCTCCCCCTCCGGTGCCCTTCCTAACGTCATCTCATTTCTGATGCACGTTCCGGATGTTCTGTCGCCATGGAAGAAGAAGGAGCGCGCCCGTCACGAGCTCGAGTCCCGGCAGTTCAAGAGCAATGTCGACTTCGTCGTTGACCAGGTCGAGAAGGGCACCGCGCAGCCCAGCTTCATCAGCACATTCGTTAACCAAGGTCTTGGCGACGAAACGGAGAAGGGCAAATGGGGCGATCTCAAGGAGGCTACCAACGTTGTAGGCCTCATGGCCATCGCCGGCGCCCTCACCATCGGCAGCCCTATCCAGAGCTTCCTTCTCGCCATGTTACATTACCCCGAGTGGCAGGCCAGACTGCAACGCGAGATTGACGAAGTTTGCGAGGGCAGATGTCCTCAGTGGACCGACCGCGAAAAGCTGCCGATGTTGAGAGCTGTTGTCAAGGAGGTCATCCGGTGGAGACCCCCTGTTCCTACTGGTATGTGCAGTGATCCTTCATCGTAAGGCTGATTTTAGGTTCGTGTGACTGACGTGCTGTTACAGGCATCCCCCACGCTGTCGAGAAGGATGACGTCTACAATGGCTTCTTCATCCCTGCCGGTGCCACGATCCACGCTTTGGAATGGTGAGTTCCCACAAACTGAAGACATTCCCCGTCGGACCCCCGAACTAACAAGACATTTTTAATCAAGGGGTATCACCCGCGATGAGTCAATGTATCCCGACCCCGAGACATTCAACCCCGACCGCTGGCTGCAACCTTCGTACCCCACCTTCAAGGAACCCCTCACCCGCTTCCCCAACCTCGACGGCTTCAGCCAGTTCGGCTTCGGCCGCAGGACGTGCCAAGGCGTGCCCATCGTCGACCAGGACCTCTTCCTCACCATGGGCGGCATGGCCTGGGCCCTCAACATCACCAAGAAGCGCAACGCTGACGGCAGCGAGGTGCCCGTGCACTGGAACGACTACACGTCGCTGCTGATCGCCAAGCCTGCCTTCTTCGAGTTCGACGCCGCCGTGCGCACGCCCGAGAAGGCGGACATGATGAAGGCCATGTTCGATGCCGCCAAGGAGGAGGAGGAGCACGAGGAGAAGATGATGAAGATGGGCATGCCCGATATTGGCGACGTGCCGGAGCGGAAGCAGACGCAGACGCAGCAGCAACCTACCGGCGCGGCGAAGCGGGCGTCGGTGTTCTTCAACCTGAGGCAGCGCAAGGAGGAGGGCGAGAGAGAGAAGCAGTACCGCGAGCACGAGCGGGATATCCCCGGGTGTCCCGGCCGCTGGGCGACGGAGAGCGATGTGGAGTCTTCGAATGAGAAGGGGTATGTCGACGATGATAGCTGTTCCGGGCGGTCATCGCCGACGATGCTGCCGTAGGTTTGGGGACTGTGGTTTGGTGGTGTGTGACGGTGCAGACGGAGCGGAGGAGCTAAATTTGGTTTGATATCACGATTCCCTTTGTTGTTTTTCTTAAAGCCCATCTTTTTGGGTAAAAGATGCCGACGCTACAGGAGGAGCTGGGGTAATCTGGGGTCTAGATTGTGACATGGATATACCTTCTACGATGTATGAATATAGAACAAGAATCTTTCAATCAAAAGATCAATTATCATCAATCGCAACGTTCCAATCTGGGGGGACGTATAGTGCGCACTGGATGTTCACGGCACGTTGTGACAGTTCCAGATATTATCCCGCTCAAATGCTGAACCGCGCGGATGAGCAAGGATTGGGCACACGAAGCGCGCGGTGTGGGTTCCTCACCAAGTCCGGGGATCACGAACAATGTCCGTCTACTCGTGGGTGTAACGAATTTATATATTCTTTCTCCTTCTTCACCTGGTCTCACATCAAGAGCCCGTTGTTGCGTATCCAATCTTCCACTCCGACCCTTACCACCCATACACGCCATGGCCAAGTTAATTGCTGTCACGGGCGCCACCGGCCAGCAAGGCGGCGCCGTGGTCACGGTCATGCTGGCCGCAGGCTGGCGAGTCCGCGCCGTCACCCGCGATCCCGGCTCCGCCAAGGCCAAACGACTTGCGGCGACGGGCGTGGAGATTGTGAAGGCTGACTTCAGCGATGAGCACTCTCTGCGCGCCGCTTTCAATGTCGGTTCATAACCCGCCATATTTCCATACCTCCAAGCCTCCAAACTTTGCATGCTGATGGGCTATCGTTGTTATGATTAATAGGGCGCACACGCGATTTTCGCCATGACCAGTTTCATTGACTACGCATGGAGCGGGAAGCACACCGTCGACGAGGCGTGCGCCCTCGAGGAGGCGGACGCTCTCAGGCTCGCTCGGGCTGCGGCGTCGAGCGAGGCTTTGGAGCACTACATCTTCAGCACCACGCCGAGCGCGTCCAGGCTTACGGGCGGGGAATACCCCGTTCCACACATGGATGCCAAGGCGCGTGCCGATGAGAGGATCAGGGGAGAGCTTCCTGGCCTTGCGGGGTGTATGACGAGTCTCTTTGTGGGCTTCTACCCGTCTAATTTTACGTTGGATATGTTTAGGCCGTACGAGGTGGTGTGTAGCAACGAACGTCGGGTGAGAATGATTAGTGTGTGGTTGCTAACGATGGTCATGTAGCCGAGAAGTGACGGGAGCCATGTGTTGATTTTGCCGTGCGGCCCGGGGACGGGTGTGCAGCCGTCGGAAGACATGACGGTTACGCCGGGCATCTGGGTTCGATAGATTTTGGCGCGTCCGGAGAAATGTATGGGCAGGTATGCGTCGGTGCAGACGGAGTGGTGCACGTATACAGACACGGTGAAAGCGTGGGGTGAAGTGACGGGAAAGCGCGCCGCGTTGGTTCGCTGTTCTGAAGAAGACTACGTCGGCTTGTGGGGAGCAAATGGCGCCGAGTTTCTCTTGCAGCTGAGATTCAATGCGTCAGTGGAGGATTGGCATGGAGGACTCGGGGAGATGTTTGTCACGGCGACTGAGCTGGGTATTGATGAGGTCAAGGTTGGTGGATTTAAACATGCTCCGGTGGTGATCATGGACCAGCTGTGATAAAAGCGTACAAGTTGAACTCCGCATTCTATTCTATGGGGCCTTAACCTAGAGACCGCCTAAACTTCCTGTGTCTGCGCGGCTATATTTCCATATTTCCTGTGTCCCTAATTACCCCTATCGAAGACGACGATCATAATAATAACAACAGCGACGATAGAAGCGACGACGACGACGACGACGACGACGACGAGGGTGACGTGGAGTATAACCACAGGAAAAATAGGCGGTCTCTTGAACTATCATCAAGTTAAACAAAAGATGTTTAAAAAAACATACAACACCGGGCATTCGCCGGTCGTCTCCGACCCGACTGCTACTCCAGCCCTCATCAGTTTATCTTGGGGAGAGCGGACGGGATCCCGAGTTCTCCGATGGGTATGGTCGTATGTGACAGATTCATGATGCAGAGATGCTCATATTAGCGCGTTATTGAGAAAGAGTTATCTCGCCGGCGTCTGGCGCTTCGTGAAACGGGAGATCCGTCCAAAACGGTGGCAAGTCGTGATGGGGGAGCTGAACGGTAACCTCGTTTCACGACTCCCTGACTAAGCGGCGAACTTCGGGGGCCTCAGAGGTATGTGATTCTCTTGGCGAAAAGGCAGCTGTGTGCCGGGCCCCGTCTGAGTTGAGGGCGTATGCGAGACGTTTACGAAGGACCAGGGCGTGGCGAAAAGAGTGGTAGGCGCTTGACGCTTGACGCTTGTGTTCTGCGGCATGCGGCGCGCGCGAGCGGCCCAGTCGCAGTCGCAGAAAGACTGAGCGTTATGTGTCCAAAAGACGTCTGAGAGCCTCCCGTCTGTGTTCGCTTTCTGTCAATTGTTGTTGTGAGTGTGCGGGTTCCGTGCCACGGGCGAATCAGTATTGGTGTATGTTTCGGGCTGGAACGTATGCGATTCGTCGGTTGAGTTGAGGGGGTGTAGAATGGGGGTGGCCTTCTCTGCAGTTTTCGGGTTGTCACCTCTTTTTCTCCGAACATGGTGAGGGATGGGAAGGGACACAATGTGTCAGAATTAGATGGGACGATCTACTCAGCTGTCAAAGCAAATGGGTGGGGGGATCTGGACAAGGCGAGGCAGCTGGGAGGGAAGTAGACGGGGGAGCAATTTCGTAATGGGACGAGACGAACTCTGAGGTTATCGGGGTGGTGGGCAGATCAAATCGTCATGGATTATAGCGTAGCTTTCTCTCGTTAAACTCGGGTGTCAAGGTGATAGCCTTTGACGGATCAATGTAGCCGAAGTCAAATCGCCGAAGGGTTCGAAGTCTGTCCCAAGCTCTCTTGGACACAGCTTGAGCTTGAGCTTAATGAAAGGTCGAAATGAGGGGTCTTCTTGTTCAATGAGTTTGGTTCATTCCTACAATTTGCCTTTGAGAATGAAAGGTTAAGCTTATTGCCCTATCTGCATATTCGCCATGTGCTGCTGCCCATCCCACTGCGCGGACGTACTTTGACCCGCCGTTCCCGCAAAAGCTTGACTGCCGACATGTGCTGCTTTGATATCTTTTCTGTTTAAAGGGCATATGGGAATTTGGATTTGGCGAGTTCGGGATTCAGAAGGGGTTTTGCAGTTTCCGAGGGTTGGGAAGGATAGTGAGATTGTCTAGACCCCGTATCCCGTGGCCGGATGAAACGTGATACATACCGATAGGGCTGAGGTACATCGCCCATCCTTGGCGTGTCAGTGATCTTTGACTCATGACCAATCGGATGCTATTTTTTCAATGCTGGATCTATGCTCGGGCTCTTGTAGGACTCCGGTTTCTCCCGCTCTTTTCGAGTGTGCTTGGTAGCTCGCGGCCATGGGAATAGACTGCTGGTCACTGCGCTTGTCAAGAGGAGACGGCTGTTTCCGGGTCGCCGACTGCGGGTCGTTTATGTCTGTGTCAGACCGTAGAAGATAAAGATTCGGGGTGCATATGATTCCGGGAAGAGTCATTTAAGGTGTGAGTGGGGTCGCGGGTTATGCTGCAAAGAGGTTAGAATCTGGACCCCTTTTCTAAGGGGATTTGGCGACGCTTTCTGGAGATCGAGAAGCATTGCTAGTACATGTAGTCTTCGGCAAACTCATTTAAGGTGTGAATGCCATAGATCATGCTGAAGGACAACTGAACTTGGGACCCCTTTGCTCAGCAACTGGCGATACCCGGCGATCTAGAAAGTGGCCCGATGTGTGGAATCCGATAGGTTCTAATCACAGCACTGGAAACTGTTGGTTTTCGATGTATGCCATACCCAGGATGCTAACAATAATAGTGAATGCCGCTCTATGGCGGGATAAGTCAACGTACCCACTTCCGAAACACCCCCCCATGCGAAACACCCAAAAATGCCTCACCGCCACCACCAACCTCCCACTTTCACTAACAATAACATTTTGAACCCTTATCTAAATAACCTTATTTTCCGCATAGAAGTTCTTTTTTACGATATGCCTCAGTATACTGAGATTGAGATCAGCTAGGCGATTAACGCTATCAGTAATAGTAAGAGTCAAAGGGCGGCAGCCCGTGAATATAGCATCCTACTCGCTACTCTTCACCATCGCCTCCAGGGCTGCTAACCAAGAGCAGCTGCTTTCGAAGACTTCCAGAGGCTCTCTGCTAGTCAGGAGGCTAAGCTAGCTAGCTAGGTGTAAGTCCAGGCTGATCTTAGGCTTGCCCTAACCTATCAGCAACTGAGGGACTTTGCCCATCGTATCCTTATTACGATAGGAGATACCTAACCTCTGGGGAAGAGATGGGTTAATGCCTTTATCAGAAGGAACCCATCCATTAAGGTCCAGAGAAGTCGATCTATCGATTCTAGGCGTATTAATGGGGCATCTACTGAGATTATCAGGGACTGGTTCAAATATCTTACGATGCCTCGCATCACAGCTATCAAACTAGCTAACCGATATAATATGGATAAGACTGGCATCCTTAAGGGCAAGGGGGATAATGGGCTGGTGCTGGGAAGGGCTGCCACAAAGTCAGTTAGAAAAAAGTAACCTAGATCACGAGCTTAGGTATCTATCATTGAGTATATCTCTACTATTAGCATTACTATCCATCCCCTTATTATATATAAGGGTAAGACGGTCTAGCAACAGTGGTTTCCTCTAGATCTTACCCTATATGATAGATAGGAATTCATAGTAACAGAGAATGGCTAGACTACTGATGAGACTGCTGTTGAGTAGCTAAAGAAAGTCTTTATCCCTTAGACTACCCTTAGCTAGTCTAACGAGGCTAGACTACTTATTCTAGATAGGCATAGGAGTTATATAACAACAGAATTCATATAGCAGTGTTATATCAACAATATCTATCTGTTGTTTCTGCCGCCACACACTTCACATATCCTCCAGCCACTTGATCAGTCAGTCTTTAGCCTTATTAAGTCAGCCTATAGAAAGCAGCTTAGATACCTCACCTAATAGAACGACTCCACCATTATAAGCAAAAGGAACTTTATTTCCTGCTATCAGAAAGCACGCCTAGCTGGGCTGCAGCGCTGCCGCAAGTGCAAGTCACTTGGCAAGTAATACAAGCCAATCGGCCAAGTTGACGCCATCGCCACCACCCAAGTAAGCAATTTATCACCCCTCGATTGAATTGTTAGACTTGATGTCTTATTTATAAATAGATCCGACTAATAGGAGGCCGTAGATCGGTCGATACCCCATTTTTTTCTGGTATATGCAGTCACTGAAATATAACACTATTACTAATATCACGATATCTCTATATCTAATTAATACTCTACGAACTACCCTCAAAATACCAGACTTCAAGCGATCCCTTTGAAACTTTCTGAGGGGGTAGAAGTTATCACGGCGGTTCGAATAGTATAAAGAGTATCGCGATCAGCCTTCTTTTGCGAAAGATATTCATTATCCCACATCTTCCTCATCATTTACACCTATACACTTATACTTCTCATAATATCGACTACTGCTACTGCCTCCTCGTCTGCCGCCAACGCGTATGCGGTTCTGGGCGCCCCTCGCGCCCGAATCTCGACCTAAGTCGCGGCTGCCTTCACTGCCGGCGTTCCTCCGAATCCTACGATCGACGACCTACCTCGTATCGTCGTGGGTAACCGGAGGTATGTGGTTGAAGAGCAGTTATCGCGGAGGCGAGGCAGGGGTCGATCGAGCTGGATTCGGCACTATGGCCACTTCCTCGTTGAGGTTATACAGGGCCGGGCTAGCGCCTCCTTCTGGAGTTGCCAGCGATGCGATGCAAAAGGAGCCCCACGGCTGTTCGGCGCTCTCGCCACTACTACTAGGCAAGAGCACTTACTTCGGTATATTACTTCAAGCTTTTAGACCATATAAATCATACTCTAATGAGGCTAAAGTAGCTATAATATCTGCAGGATCTCTCCTCTATTAGATAAGGACTCTGATAGCGCTACTCTTGCCCCCTCGCCTCTAGTATTAACGCCATCTCCGTATAAGAGACTTCGCCTTACTAACACTAACGTCCCGAAGGCCAAGATCACGACCCTCAAAGATCTCTGCGTTACCTCCGTTGTCTCTGCTGATCTGCTGTTTACCTATTTTGAGAACGTCTTCTTCTAGCAGATCTTTTAGTACTATAGTATAGAGGTCGCTAGCGAGGTCCTGTGGAGCCGGAGCTCTATCTAGGACCGGCTCTAAGACTTCTTCTAACGTAGCGAGGCTCTTATGATAGCTGAACTCTACTTAGTAACGTTAAAGATATATCTATCATTTAATCTATGGTCCCCACCTAATATTTACGCCTTTATAGCAGTCACTGGTCACTTCGTTAATGATAAGGGTACCTTACAGTCACGTCTTCTAGCCTTCCCTCAGCATCATGGAAACCACAGCGGCAAAAGCCTCGTAGAGACCCTCATTAGCGTCGTCGACTAGTACTAGATTCAGGACCGTATCGGAGTAATAGTCGCTGATAATGCTACGAATAACGATACTTACCTCTAGACTTTCTACTAGTAGATCGACCCGGAGATAACGGAGACAGACGTCCGGGCCTAGCGTATATAGTGCTACGGCCATATCCTCAATCTTACGGCCCGGGCCTTCTTATTCAGCGAGGACCGGGGGACTCTCGAGGCTGAATCGGACTACTACTAGCTTACGGAGCAGTATAACAAAGATCTGAAGGCGTGGCGGCGTCTCGGGCCTGTTAGCTGGCTCTGGAACATCGTTAAGTTTGTGCAGGCTTCTCCGCAACGGACGGAACGGTACTAGAAAGTAGCGGCGGAGATCGATAATAGCTCTAACTTCTAGATCTTCTCGGAGTCGCGTCGAGAGGCCTAGCTTATACTGAATAACGATATCCGCTGGAATAGCATATATCTGATGATCGAGAGGGCTATGAAGAAGAAGGCAGAGATTCAGGCTTTCCTATTAGTTAATAACGACGACGACGACGTTAAGCAGCATATACTAGAGTCAGACCTACTCTCTGCTGATAATTAGAAGGTCCTCGCTAAGATCTCGATAATCCTTCAGCCCTTCTATCGCTAGACGAAGCGGTGTGAGGGCTAGGGTGTTGATGACGGGCATGGCTGACTCTAGGAGGTCACGATGGGTATCGAATACCTTCTCTTGTATCTCGTCGACTGGAAGATATACTACAACGCTAGTATTAACCCCGGGGTTGATAATGACGACGAGGGTGCCTCCCAGCCGTCGTAGCCATCTCAAAAGCGTGCTAGCCGGGCCCGACGCCGTTAGCATAATATCCAAGCCCTACCCACCTACGTACAGAAGGACTAGGCATCGCTATCCTCGCGATCAGCCTCGCGATTCGAGACTCTCGACGAGGAGTAGCAGACCTTCCTCCGCAGCAGCGTTAAGCAGGCGTAGCAGAAGCTCTTCGACTACTATAAGCTTCTCAGAGAGTCGCTACTATTCTCTGGTGCGATCATTCTGCACCTATCATATAGTATCTCATACCTAAGAGATATATGGAGTGAGGATCACTAGAAGGGATAGATCGAGAAAGCTCTGAGTACCCTCACAGAGTACTTTAACCGGTGGTATCGTCAGCCTGGCGAGATCTTGCCGATAAGCTGGCAGGCCGGCATACTTCCCGTTAATCCCGGCGCTGGAGACGCGGAGGGCGTTCACTACTAGCAATAGGTTAACAGCCGCTACCGTTAAACGCTGCCCTGGACGGATAAGCTTGATCTCTACCTCCGTTAGCCTCCGGAGACCACTTCCGACCCGGTACGGTGGTGGATAGACCACGCGGAGACCTTCCCAGAGCTCTCCCGGCTTGCTATCGACGTCTTCGCGGTGCTAGCGATAGCGGCCGACTGCGAGAGGGCTTTTAGTACTGCTAAGTTAAGCCTCTCGTCGCAGAGGCTCTCGATGATACTAGATACTATAGAGACCCTCTAACTGAGCAAGAACTGGCTGAAGAGGGGGGTTATAATACCTCAGAATCACTTCGGGCTACTAGGGGCATCATGACTTTGTTTACTTATTACCCGATTAGGAAGTAGGGATGACGTCGTTTACCATAGTGTTTGACTTGCCATACTTACGAGTTAGCCAATAATCAAAGCCTAGGAAAAAGATCACCAAGTTGACAAGTATGGGGGGCAAAATTGACTTGATTGCACTTGCGGCAGCGCTGCTGGGCTGACGGTAGATAACATCAAAAGTAGCTGGAAGTGGACTGGATTATGGCCTGTTGCTATAGCTAAGCCTCTCATGAGCTCCCTACTGTTGCCCAAAGCCTCAACAACAGAAACACCATCAACACCACTCAATAAGACTGCTCAAAGCATCCAAGATGCCTAGGATATAAGTGGATTAGCATCTGCTAGATCTGCTATTACGTAGTCTACACCTAAGAGGGTGAAGGATCTAAATAGTCAACTGCAGCTATTTAGTCAGCTAGAGCAAAGTATTACTACGCAACGCTAATTATTCAGAAAGGTCAAAAAAGGATTCCAAGAGCAGTCTATAAAGCTGGCTACTGCTCAGCATGAAATCCAGCTTCTTCAGGCCCAGGTTAACAACAGTACAGCAAGGAAGAGAAAGGCTGTCAAAATCGACCCTAATACTAAGTTTGCCACTATTGGCGATATATAGTAAGCTCAGATTGAGGCTGGCGAGGTTGAAATTAATACAGATAGATCTAGCGCCTCTGATTACCTTAGTGAGGCAGAAAGCTACATAGTGGTTGCAGCTATACCTCGTTGATAGTTAATTGAAATTGGTGGTGTTGTTGCGATAGCATTATTTTTTGGTGTTTCGCATGGGGGGGTGTTTCGGAAGTGGGTACGTTGACTTATGGATGATCGCCACGAGACAGCGTTGTCTAAGGCCCAACTCTTGCATCTTGAACTAGGTACTTGACAAGAAACACAGCACATACTGGACTCTAAATCCGCTTAAAACGTGACAAATATATTTGAAGGCGATATGCAAAGAACATAGGATGAGGACGAGTAAAGAACCTGCTGTATTATGCCTGGTAGGCTGTAGATAGAAGATCTTCGATCCAGCTTCATTCAATATGATATTTTGACGACAGCAACATGAATTTCTTGTTCCACGTTAGATTATTTTGAAAGTTTTGCGCCACCAAGTGAAATCAAGCCATTGTGTGTCGGTCCGCGGAAGCTCTTGCTCTACGGAATGGATATAAGTAATTATCCGCCCGGATAGCAAAACTCATAGGCAAATTAACCCGACTCGAATCTAACATCAACACTGCTAACAGCCCAGCTACGCATGAAACACTACAATCCCATTTCCATAGCCACTCCTTGTGTACTCGCCGGTCATGCCCCAATTGACCCATCCACCGTCGCATCCCACGTGATCTACCGTCCCCGAGTTGAAGATCCACACCCCATAATGCAATTTGTGGCCAAATCTAGTAATTGACCATGCTTTATGAAACACCTCGCCTTCCAAATGCATAGTAGTCTTATCAAGCTGTTCCATGTTCAGAATCAGAATGTTGTGCTTGCCCGGATATCGCCGTGATAACACCGAGAACTTGTCTAGAGCCGCTCTCATAATAGTTTCTGGGTCGTTTCCAAGGCCCAATAACTCTTGGACGGTCTGATCGGGCGGTAAGCGGGGATGGCTATCAATCAATAGGAATGACGAACCTGCTCAACATCTGCATCTGAAATCATGGTCATGAGAGAAAGGCTTGTGAGGAACACGGCTGGACTAGGGTGGGTCAAGGTGAATAATCCGACTTTTGATTGTGCCGAAAGTCAAAGAGATTTGCCGATTCGAAGGGAACTCTTATAATACTTAAAGTATAGGAGTACGTTCCAGTTCTCAAATCAGCGCCCAGAATATCTGTTCAGCCGTGAGGCTGACTGGTGATGGCATGAGAGGTCAAACAGGTCTGAGACCTGCAATCCACCTTTGTCATTTTGAGACCCTGTGGTAAGTACCTAGGTGATGCCTGTTGGAAACAGGGAAGCGTGGAGAAATTAGTGGCTGGGGCTTAGAATCTTGTGTTTCTCTCTCAGGTCGTGTTATCGAGTGACTACTAGGCGTTAGCTAGATAGAGATTATCTTGTGGCGCTGCCGCAGAATCTTAGTGTCGTTCCAGACGCCCGGGTATTTGGTTAGCGTAGCAATGCCCATTTTTGATGGCTTGAAACAACAGCAGGCTTGTCGTAAACATGCCAATCCAATCGCTGCCTGATCGACACTAGTTGCAAACGTGATACTTTGGGCGTGGCAGTGTAGAATGTGTAGTGTCTTGTAATCTGGCAAAGCTTACAAAGCCGACAAGAAATGAAAAAGCCGGAGATGATTATGCCTTGCCGTTAGCCTAACCGATGGCCGGTAAGATCTGGGGTCTTTGTTTATGGAGACATGGCCAGTCGTTTTCGTCGCCTCCCACTTCCAATCTTGCCTTTTATCTATCGAACATCCCCATGTGAGCTCACACTGCCCAGAAAAATGACCCTGAACTGCCTACCCAAGTGGACATTCACTCATCTCAAGTCACGAAAACCGGAAATTCCACATCCGTCAACCGACGTTTCGTTCACATCAGCGACTCAGCATAATACTACAAAGCAGGCAGCCGGGGACACTGCATACACACAGTCCAAAGCGACGTGCGCTACCGGGCCAGTAGTACCTTCGACAAGAAACGCAGAAACGCTATCCAAGATGGAAGATTGGCCGAAAGCTGACAATAAGGCACTCTGGGACCTTGCATATGTCCTTGTAAAGAAAGAAGATGGGGACCTTGTAGCCAGATACGAGGATCTTCTCTTGGAAGAGCGGGGACGAGAGATGAGCATTTGTAGTTCACTCCAAATCTTTGAAATTGAGCTTTACTAACCGGGCTCAGCCAATCATTCGAATGGACAAACCGACAATTGGAACAACATGACGCCCAAGGAGCGCCAGGAGACTTTGGAGACCATGATCCAGAAAGGAATGCTACAGATGGCTGAAAAAAAAACAAAGTACACCATTTTCGGCCATGAGTTCTCCCCGAGACAGCAGCTTAAGACTGCAGCCGACTTTATTCAACGAACTAAAGTGCTCGTTGACAAGGCTGTGAACGTGTCTCGGGAAGCAGCCTTAGCTTGGGCCGGAGTGTGCATCATCTTGCCCATCCTCACAAACCCTTTTGAAGCTGAAAAGGATAACCAAGAAGGGTTCATCTACATCACCTCTCGGATTCCCATCTACGTTGAGCTGCAAAATGAACTCCGCCAGAGACCGACTACTGGATTCACACGGGCCATTGAGGACCAAATCGTCGTTATCTACCAGCATATCATTGACTATCAGCTCCGCACCGTCCTTCGGCTTTATATGACAAAGATAAAGAGGGCTGCAGTCGACACGTTCAAATCCATTGAATGGAAAGGGCTTGTGTCCAGGACCAAGGAGTTAGAACAGATCTTAGACGGTGACCTTCGCAAACTCAACGACAATTCGATCATCAAGATCATGGAGGACCTAAAGGCGAACGCTGACAAGACCGTTGACGAAATAACTGCAACATATCCTGCGCCGCCAGCGCACTCCAGCCAAAACCACTCTGGTCCTGGCCATAACATGTATGCCGAAGGAAACATAAACAACATGAATGCCAAAGGAGACATAATGTACAGTGCAAGCAATGGTGCCATTTTGAATCACCCGAGATTCGATAAAGAGGTTCGCTTCGGTTAGGTGGACAAGTACTTGTCAGAGTGTTACAGAGATAATTTAGACTGCAGAGAATTTCTAGAAATGAGAACTGAATAGCCACAATCTGTATAAGCCCACCGAATTTCAGTTGCGAATACACCCTATGCTTTTCAAACTGAGGTTTCATTTACGTCTTCAGGGGCGCAGCTGGACATTGCACGGGGAGAACTCTGGCGGAAATATCAACCGCGCCATCAAAAGTCGAACCTGCTGGTGTTCAGACACGAGGTGGTAAGCCTTTCCCATTGCAATGAGGAATGGTGCAAAATGTAGGCCTTGGCACTGCCTACCCAGGGATTGAATGGTGATGTAGCTATTCATGCATGAGGCACCATTTGGCGTGTTGCCTGCACACAGAAATAAGACATGGCTTGACATCACGGCCTTAGCTTAGAGTCTAATGGTTTTGGTAGGACTTAGGTCATTTATAAGCTAAGTGATTGGATGGAATACGAAGCTGAATTGAGATCATGTCGGGCCACTTTCAGCCGCACCTTGCTCCGATTTCCATCCTTCTCAGATGCAAGCGTGGGTTTCACCTCACATGTTTGCCGATTCTTTCCTCTTCATCCCTGTTCGATCCTATGCTATGCTGCATTGGCGACGCTAAGCTGACTTTTGCCGGTCTAGGTTGCCTTGTTTCAGTGACAACATACCTTAATAACGCATCAACTACTTCGCCACATTCATTGCAGTTCTTTCAACAAGCACTGAAGAGGTAAAGCGTCGCTACATGCGTGCGACTTGGGGTCTGTTCTATCTAAATCTGGTTATATCCGAAATTTTGAAAGCGATAGACCTCAGAGTCTTGCACCCCCTCGTCGTGGGACTTTATTTCAATACCCTCTATCAACTGCCATTTATCACATAACTCGGCAGTAATCTCTACCAATCGGTATTTTTTCTGAGTGTTATCTCAATCCATAGATTGATTATTTCATTACAACGGATGTAAAGTCAAATGGCTAGCCCTGATGATACGGCCCACGATGGGCACTCCACCGCGGCCACAGGTGGGAACTACATGTATTCATACGGACAAGGGCATATCATCAACCAGCCGGCCTTCCATGGCAATGTTTACTTCAACGATTCAGACAATGAGACAGGTGCGATTCATTGTGGTTATGATGGTGCACTTTTACTGACATAATGACTCTCAGAACAATTAATGCGGGACCTCTTTGTTACCAACCCGGAGGAAGACAAAAGCCGTATCGAAGACCTCAAAGGCGGTCTTGTCGAGGATTCATACAGCTGGATCTTGACACATCCACACTTTCAGCGATGGTATGAAAATCCAGGAGAGCAGGTGCTTTGGATCAAGGGTCACCCAGGCACTGGAAAGACGATGTTGATGTGCGGCATAATCGACCATCTCAAAAGCAGTGCCTCTTACGCGAGTGAAAGGCTTGGTAGCTTTTCCCAAGTCTTCTACTTCTTTTGCGAGGCCGGCGATACGGCCAGAAACAACGCAGAGGTTGTGTTGCGAGTCCTCATGTGGTCGATCCTTAAAGCTCACCCTTCTCTCATCCCAGTTGTTAAACACGACTACTACAACAAAGGCAATAATGTTTTCACGGGGAAGAATGCGTGGTATAGCCTCTCGAAAATGATAAGAATAATTCTCGAAGACAACAACTTGAACGACACGATTATCCTGATAGACGCCCTCGACGAGTGCGACATCGGAAGTAGAGAAAAGCTTCTCGGCTTGATCACCGACTTTGAACAAAGGACTTCCATCAAATGGGTTTCGTCCAGTCGCAATTGGCCGAGTATCGAGCGCAAGTTGGAACAGTCAAGCCGAATGGTGATCCTTGATTTGGAGCTGAACGCAGGCCTGATTTCAGAAGCTGTTGCGTCATATATACGGTACAGAGTGGATGATATGGCGAAAGGGAACCCATTGATCGGAATGGAAGCTTGGATCAACTTCAAGTCTGGCCTTCAGTCCCGTTCTAGTAGCATCTTTCTGTGGGTGGCAACTTCCCTCCTACATACCACCCCACCGGCACCCACTGTTAGTGCCGCGCTGGGTCTGTCACCCTAACACTAACACCACTAAACCTACCCCCTAACGACCAGAACCCTCGCCCGCGATGGCCTCACAGCTAGCCGCGGGCCCCTCGTAGGGCCCTATCGGCCTCCTATCCTCTATCTATAACCTGCCG
>VYYT01000355.1:0-20314 GCA_032988895.1 Colletotrichum kahawae | reverse complement strand
ACCGAGATCCGGCTCCGCTGGATCCACTATTCTACCGTGGCACACCGCCTAGCCCGACCACGTATCTCCGTAGCTAGGTGCCTACTCTTATAAAGTCCTTCTCCTCTTCAGCTTAGAATAGTCAATCGACGGCACCTCTACGTTGAACAAGCCTAGGGGCCAGCCCCTTACACGCAGCTCGCTGCTCAGATCTTGTTGGATGCTGTGGGCCATCACCAAGCTTTGTGGTGCGCTGAAGGATTGATTTTATCCGATGCCGTAGAATAATGAAGATAGGTGGGACAGCGAGTAGCATGCATTGAAAGAAGAGAATGAGCATCATGTATGGATTATGGGTGTGATCTAGGTTCCAGGCTAAGAAATGTTTATATGATGTTGGTTGATAAGTCGAGATGCGAATTTTGCTTGATACTTATACTACCAATGCACACTAGACTTTCCGAAGAAAAACGAGGCGGTTCCACATTCCTGAACGGTGTGAGACGAGGCTCAACTCCTCTGTTCATCTACTACAAAACGAGAATGCCTCGGGGCTTTCGGAGCCCCCCGACCCTTGTCATTTCCACAATCTACGTATGGAGGACAGAGGCTTACAATGAGCAGACCATCCCATGTGCAAAACGCTCAGGCAACCACCCTTAGATACTTGGTTGCGGGCGAATACCTGAAAAGCTGTTCGCCTGACGCACTGTAGTGACGACCTTGTGACAACAGGTACATCTGAAGGAGGCATCACGTCGAAGACTGCATTGATTTGCCGGGCCAATCAACATGTAAGCGCGGAGATACAGCAGAGCGACTATCAATTTGCTATCAAAAATGATAAGGGCGGGTTGGGACGCATCCTTTAGGCTTAGCATCTATTTGAGCCAATGTGAAATCAGAAGATCTTAGGCTTCCTTCAGCCAGGCGGCCACCTCCTTGGAGTTCTCATCAGGGGGGAACACGGGGTACCAGACATGCTCCACCTTTCCCTCCCGAAGTGCAAGTGTGCAGCGCTTGGCCAGCGGCTTCCCATCCCACTCAAAGACAGGCATCTTCATTGCGTTGACAAAGTCCAGGTTCTCGTCGCTCAGCAAATCATAGGGCAATTCCAGGCGCTCCTTGACCTCTTTCTGATACTCTGTGTCCTGCACGCTCAGGCCGAACACAGCGGTCACTCCCAATCCCCTGAGAGTCGAGTAGTTGTCGCGGTAGCTGGATGCTTCAGCTGTGCAGCCGCGGGCACCAGGCGTGTTGTTCCATTCCTGTGGAACCGCCTCGCCTGGGGCTCCAGTACGAGGGTAAATGAAGACGATTGTAAGTCCGGGCAGGTCGGCAAGCTTGACGGCAGTACCCTGCGTAGAGACCAGGCTGAGATCTCCGGGAATAGATGAGCCGAGTAGGTGGGAAGTGAGACCATCATCCACGGGCTGGGGGATGGTCTTGGGAACATCAGCGTCTATTGTGCATGGGTCAGTCTTCGGTATACCGATCAAACTTGGCATGGTCATCACTTACGGTTGAGAGCCATATTTCTGATCTGGGGAATGCTTGTGGTATGATCTTGGTCTTTTTCGGATGAAGGTGATGCTTGAGAACTCTGATGGTTTCTCTCTGCTGTTAGTTAAGAAGGACTTCGCGAGCTAGAAATACATCGTGCAATTCGAAAAGTGTCCCAAATCTGTAGAGTTGCGTAACCAACAACTGCAGGGCAATTTTGTGCAGTAGCGCCGAAATCAATCAGTCCAAACATGTAAGCTTCCGTGGCTGCCAAGCTTGCGTGCAGATGTGCCGACCCTACCAAGCCACGCACCCATGACTATTCGGTGAGTGCGTGATCAGGCAACCACTATCACGTAGCGGAGCGGGGTAGAAGTGCTGTGATTGGAGACGATTGCAGGGGTCCTTTGCTGCAGCAGCTGTCGTGTTCAGACCAACCGTGAGACTGAGATTGAGGCTCAAGACGAGGCTTTGCTGACCACCATTCAGTGTGCAAAGCCCGGGCAAGCCCGATGCGTGTGGGGCGCTTCTTGGTTACACACTGAGATAGGCATAGATTGTCATAGTTTGGACCCTTCAGCAAGCACAACCGCACATCAGTCGTGACTCAGAATCTCAGACATACAAACTGTCAGGTAAGGCTATCCGAATATGGATATGTCAGGCACAAGGATTGCATATCCAGAGTATGCATATAACACCTATATCTCCGAATATCCCGATGTCGGATTCCAGAGAGAACACACCGACTTTTTCCTTCTTTTATCATCATTATTATCATCATTACGATGGATTGATCAATACACTCATTCAATTATCCTCTATGTTGACTGCCTCATACACACTCTTGTGACACAAACTCAGCCTGATGACTGCCTGATGACTCGGCCATAATTCAACCATTACTCGGTGACGAAACTGCATTAGGAAAATGCACTTTCATGTTACATGACCGCACGTGAGGACTTCTGGCTAATGAAGGGAGACCAAAAAGCCAACGGTGTTGCTACGTGGGCATGCTCGTCGCATCGCGTGCGAATTGATTTCCTATCTTAGCAGGTACTGCAGTGACGAAGACAAGTAATTGAATGAGGCTTCATTGTCTGAGTCTCCATTTTTCGCCCCATACTCGGATGCGAAGGGGTGGTCTCACGCCGTCCGTAAAGTCCGAGCCTCTATGAGCGACTTGCGAAAGTACTGTGATCGTTGGGAGTACACTCGGGATGGAACTCTTGTTTTCCTCTAGGCCACTCTTTGGCTTGTAGATTTGTACTACTCATGGTTCTGTGCGAATAGTTACAGGTTTCTCTACTGTCTAAGTAAAGACAGGCTCAATGATGAACTCCCACAAACTAGAGGAAATTGGCGTTTTAGGGCTCGACATCAATCTTACCTTTGACCGGCAACGAGACTTCCTCGGAAAGGGAACTGTTGGAGAGGTCTTCTGCGCAAGAGCCGTCAAGGTTTGTTTATCTTCACATCAGTCATTCTTCAACAACTTCTAGTAACATGCATCATTTCAGAAGCACGACCGAGTTTCGAAGCCCACGTGTTACGCTCTCAAGATATTCCTCGACCGTGGGGAGCGGCCACACTTCGATAGAGAGTGCAGAGTCCTGGAGGCCCTTGCCCTGGCCCCCCACCCAAATATCCAGACCTTTCTGCATTACTGGAAGGATGACGGCTTCCAGTACATCCTGTTCCCACTGGCCGTAGGCGACTTATTCACGTTCTTCCGAAAGTCTGGGAAACCCAGGCTCGATCCACAATCTGTTCGCTGGCTGGTTGAGCAGCTCTTGGGCTTGTGCGACGCGTTGAGGTACATACACAATTACACCATGCCTGCCATTGGTTCCAAGACAGCTGGGAATGCTGATGGTGTCGTTGAAATGCGCCGGATTGGCTTTCATCACGATATTAAGCCTGTCAATATACTTCTGTTTGACAGCGGCTCCCCAGGACAACCTATCTGGAAACTCAGCGACTTCGGGTCCGGGATGGTAAGCGAATTTAAAGACAGCGACCATGAGAGCATCTACAACAGCAAGCCATCTACTGGAGACCCGATCTACACTTCGCCAGAATTTGCCCTTGAGGGAAGAGTATCACGCCCAAAAGACATGTGGAGCCTGGGATGCATTTATTTAGAGGTGCTCATTTGGATTTCCGACCCATCATGCACCGCTCTCGATGATTTCCAACAAGCAAGGTTCGACCTCCCTGGGGGAAAAGTCGCGCGAAAGCCCATGTACTGGTTCGAAGATGACGACGGTGAAACTCACATACATCCTCTTGTCCGTGCAAAAATAGACGTTCTGCACCATTTCTGCAAGCGCGTTAAAGCCCTGGAGGATACGAGGCTTCTTGTCAATCGTATGTTGACGGTATGTAGTAGGGAACGGGCGACAGCTGCAGAATCATGCGAGGGCTTCCTTGAAATTCTTCGCACGTGAGCTGCGGGGAAGATTAACACCACCAGATCAGACCTGATGCCGCGAGACTTGAGAGACTTGTGTGAAAAGCCAAACATTTGTCAAATTAGATCCTCTCAAATCAAGGAGACACTCCCTGCCTTAGAATTTCCTACTTCAAAGTTGATAAATTTTAGAATCAGTCAGTTGTCGCATTCAGAGGCAGTGAACTCACCTGCGTATCCCTATGCGATTCTCCGGCGGTCCCCATCGTTATTCGAAGACATTTCTTCAATAGAGCGATTCCCGGGCCCTACGAGAGAGGAAATGTCCTGGCTCATCTTTTCATACAATTCTGCAATGCGCTGGTCAGGCCCATCATTTGCCTCGATTTCACCCAGATCAGCCCAGAACTTCATCGCACGTGCATTGTCAATGCCCCCGGTGTGTTGGCTGCACTTCAATGCCCTTCCCATCCATGATTTTGCGCTCTTCACGTCCTTCATTTGTAGCAGAAGGTTGCTCAAAGCTGCCATAGATTCTATTGTGCTCCCTCTCATTTCCCCTCGTGTTCTGATCTGCTGTTCAACAGTTTTTGTGTGAAGCTCGTGACTGTCGTCCAGCCGGCCCAGTGCTCTTAGTGTCTTGGAAAGCCAGAATTGGCACCGTAAGGTGTCTGGATGATCCTTTCCAAGAATTCGAATCGACATTTCCACTGTCTTCCGATAAAGAGCCTCGCTCTCCCTGAAACTGGCCTCTCTGAACAGCACAGTCGCTAGCTTCCGGCAGAGGAGGCACTTTGTACGACCAGAAACCGCATCAGTTTGCCCGAGCTCCAAAGCAACTCTCAGAAGCTCTTCACTTTCGGAGTATCTCTTGGAATCGACGATGGAATCGCAGAGGCTTCGTATGGCTGCAAGAGTGTCGCCATGCCTGGGCCCAGACGACGTCAATCGGATCTGAACCAATTGCCTTAGGAGGTCCTCTTCTTTTTCCAAATTCCGCAGATTTCCATACGATTGGGCGAGAACATGAAGAGATCTCTGGGTCAAAGAGCCACCAGGAGTGTCGATAGTCAGTGCCAAATCGTGTACCTCTTGAGCCATCTCATTGGCTTCATTGTATCTGCCCAAATGCAAGACAACCTCCGCCAAGTCTCTCTTGAAAGACACGATATAACGAGAATCTGGTTTGTGCCGTCGCAGCAAAGCCGGAAGAGCTCGTTTGAATTCTTGTTCAGCTTTGTCGTAGTGACCAAGACCGAAATAAGCCACTGCTAGCCTGTCAATCAACACAGCCACAGCGTCGTTGATTCCTGGAGAGACGCTTTGAAGCAGCTGTATTTTCTCCAAACACTCATTCATCTCCACTCGCAGAATGTCGTGATATAAGGATGGAGATTTGTATTCGGCACGTTTTGCGTCTTGTTGAGGGAAGGGGTAAAGTTCAAAGTTCAGCGGATTGGTGAAAATGACCTCCGGATTAGAAAAGAGTGCATCGAGGATTGGGAACTTGAATGCAGAGGATGCATCCCTCTTCATGGAGCGTCTGGAATCCGGGGCGCGAGAAACTTGCCAAAAGCTAGCTCTGCCGCCACCACGGCTCAGGTCCATGAATTGCTCCTTGGAGATTGTTTGGGGATACTCAATCACAGTATCTGTGTCTGTGATAGAGCCTGCGAAGACTTGCGGATCAACTGGGTCAGACCATTCAATGCGAAGCGCCGAGAAAAGGCGACGTAGCACGGCTTGCTCGTGGTCCTCTGCAGTCGATGCCAAGACTGAATTGGAAGATGTCTCGATAACATCCTCTTCCCCATCATGAGATCCTTCGGAGACTGATAAAGCCTTGTGGTTTGGTGACAGGGTGGCTGACGAGTTACTCGGAGTATTACTGTGTAGGGAAAGCGTCGCTGAAGACGGTGATGAAGGTGTGCCAGAATTGTGCGGAGGCACTGCGAGACTACTTTCCTTGTCACTTTGGTCAGGCGCAATATCGTGGAAATCCCACCCAATTTTCAAGGACGAATCATCGTCGACTGAAGATTTTCGGATGCCGTCATCACGAGTGGCATGACGAGCTCTCTTCTCCCAGCGCTCTCGTTTGGCTGCAGTCACCCGTACACCTCTGACAGAGACCTCATCCAGACCAGGTGTTGAGCCCGTGGTGAGCAAGTATTGTCCTGTCTCAGACTGCTTGACGTTCTTCTTGAACTCCCACTTCTTGAAGCGCTTGGTCAATTGTTTTGATCTAAAAAGTGGTCAGCACACGCTCGTATTATTCGCTTCAACTATGGAACTGACGTGAGAACAAAACCATGCTCAAGCATGGCTTTCTTGACTTGGTCCAGTGTCTTGCTCTCCAAGATATAGTATTTGTGTAAAACATCCTTCAGGTCTTCCCATTCCTTTTCGGAAAGCTGCCTCGGCTTGACTGAAGCATTTTTCGGCACACTGGGAAGGTCGAGGGCCGGAACGGTATCGGAGTTTGGCGATTGTTTCTCACAGCTGAAAGGGATGTATCCATGTGATGGTATTGGTGCGCCACAGGGGAGTGATCGGTCGTTCCCTTCATTGTGTTGAAGACCCGTGTGATCCATGTTCCGGTTTGATTCAGGTGTGATGTCAAGCTATGATTGAATGAAATGGCAACACAGCCAATTTTTCAAGTGTATTTGGATAGAATGAAGGGAAGTTTGGGACGGGAGATGGAGGCAGGGTAAATGCAAGATGTGAACGCGAGGTTGAATAAGCTGACCCACTGGCTTGCTTCGAGGAACGATTGGACCAGAAGAAATTGCCCTGCATGACCTCTCCCTCCTATGACAGCCCTTCGGATACGCATGCAGCTGAAGACCAATCCGAAGACTTCAAAAACTTGCCTCGCATTAGCGCCGGAAACCTTTCCCAATTTTCCATTCTGTTGCACTCCTGATACTGGAGCCAATCGGCTACTTTTCAATGAGACATTGAAGTTTTCAAAGTTGCCATGCATGATGAACATGGGCATCGTCGTCATGACCTCAACTGCCAAGTGACGAATTAGAGGGGCGGACACAAAGTTGCCCTGCATGAAGAGTACGCCACACACCGAGGTGTCAAATTCCAGGTGTCACGATCCTTCAGTCAAACGTCAAATGAGATGGAGTAAAAAAAGTTTCCTTGCACACAGTGTCGGATCTTGGTGCTGCTGAAAACTACGCTTCTACACATCTGTCGTTTGAGCAGCTGCCTACATTCTACGTCAGCTTCGACACGGAAGAAACAGGGCGGAAAGGGTTGTTATTTGTACGACAAGACAATTGTGCTACAGAATATATGAAGGAAGGAATGAATCGTCAAACAATCACACAAGCCGGACCCTCATGTAACGCTACTGCATCTGTGCTCCATCAACTATCCCGAGCGCAGGTTAGTCTATTGTCGTCAGTCCCACATCGTACATACACTTCGAAATGGATCCCATGAGTATTACGGGGACCGCTATTGCGATCATTCAGCTCACCGCGACTTGTCTCAAGCTAAGCAGTAAGCTCTTTGGCACCCGGCGACATACTGTCGCTAGTCTGGAAGCACTAATGCAAGAGCTGCATTGCTTCAGACATGCAATCAAGAGCTTGCAGGCTTATATGGAGATCGATAAAGATGACGAAGGCAGAGGTAACACTCTGTTCTGCTTAGAAAGATCCCTCAACAACTGTGATACTGCATCACGTCTACTGGAAGAACGGAAAAGACGCACGGGCAGGACCTTTATTGACCGGTTCTTCATTGAGAAACGCTTCGACAGAAATCTCAATGATGCAATGAAGGTTCTTAGGCAGGAGCTTGTCCTTTTTTCGATAGTTCTTGTTGCAGATCAAGGGTAAGCAATCTCTATTGATAAGAGTGCAAGCACCGCTGGATAGTTCCTTGGTTTCAGCAATGTATCTCTTCAATGTTTCTATATTCCGTACCTACGCTGACAAATTTGAACCCTTAGAGTTACGCTCACCGCCATCGAACGAAGAACCGATCGTATGATAGGAGATGTATACAAGCTTAAAGATCGGGTCAACAAAGGAGGGAAACTCTTGCAGGATCTGAGTCGACACGTCGATGAGCAGGCAGATCAAGCAGAACGAAGTCGCGATGGAACAGCGCATGCTCTCCAACAGCTTGATTATAAGCTTCTGGATCTGTTTGAAGATATGGAGACACTGTTACAGAAGTAGAGGTTGAAGTTTCTTGTTCTGGGTCTGTTCTTTAAAGGGTTTTCTGGATATATTTGTTGGATGTACTAGTAGACACACAGCATGTTAAGATGTTCAAGTTGGCATGGCTGAAGGCATTCGGGCATGGTTTTTTCCCGGACTGAATATAATTTGTTGATTGTTTGAACCAAGCCTTCGTATTGTTCCTCCATGGAAATGCTCGTGTCTCCTGCCAGCTATGCGTGTCAAACTCTTGCCACAGCACCAACTGTGGACATGACGTGATCATTGAGAAACGAATAGCTCCGCCAGGCCACACACGCCGATATTCCCGCCACTCAACATCAGGCCAAGATCCCAGCCCTTTTCACCAGCCTCTTCCTCAACCATGACCCTAAACTCCTCGTCAAACAGAGCAACAGCCAGTGGCACGGCAGCAGCCGGCTCAACCACCAACTTCAGCCGTTCTAGGATCAGCTTTGTGGCCTCTAAGATGTCTTGTTCGGAAACCGCATACATGCCGCTAACCAATCTCCTCTCGTAGATGATATCCCAAGGCCTCGCCCCAACGACGCCGATCAGACCATCTGCAATCGTTCTGGTGCTGACCTCAGTCACTCTCTTTCCCGAATAGTAGCCTCTGCGCCCGTTATCGGCCCCCTCAAACTCAGGCTCGGCTCCAAAAACCTTCACCCCTGTTCCCTCGCAGCTCAATGCCACGCCAGAAAGAAGGCCACCTCCACTGCAGGGTGCGACAATGGCATCAAGGTTTTCGATTTGATCCTGCATCTCTAGGCCGACGGTTGCTTGGCCGAGAATCACATCTGGATGGTCAAATGGCGGAACGAGACGAGCGCCTGTTTCCGAGACAATCTTGGCCGCAACGGCTTCACGGTCTTTCGGGCCGCAAACGACAACGTTAGCGCCATATCCTTTGGTGGCGTCAATCTTGTAAGGGCGAGTAGTGCTTGGCATCACAATGTGCGCGGTGATGCCATTATCTCTGGCTGCTAGGGCCAATGCTTGTGCATGGTTTCCTGTATGCGATTGTCAGCTTCTAGTCCACGAGCTTAAGCGGCCGTTCTCAATTTCACCTGCACTGAAACCGACGACTCCTTTGGCCTTGCCACCATTCTCAAGCCATCCTGGCTCCTGTTTGAGTCTCTCAATGGCATGAAATGCTCCTCTAGCTTTGAAGGCGCCTATGCGCTGCATATTTTCGCACTTGAACCAGAGTCTAATGACAGGCTTGGCAGGCTTTCGGTCACCAAGGGTAGAAGATGCCCTTGGCATGGACGCCATTTGGCTCAGAGTCTTGTTTGTGAGGACCGGAGTTTTATGAACATGAGACTGGATGAGCTTTCGTGCTTCAAAGACCGATTCCCTAGTTAAGGGCGGACATGTTGCGAGACTCGCCATGGTTTCTGCTGAATTGTTATATCAAAATTGAAAGTATTCAATCTTTAGTTAAGCATTCTCCAGACTCCATGGGCGACTCGTCATGTGTAGCGCTTCACTCTTATGAGTTGAAGTCTGAAGAACTCTACAACTAGCGGCATTTCGCGAGTTTTGACCGAGGTAGTATTGATACAAAATATTATCAAACATGCACACGTTGAGGCGGATAAGTCAATTCAATATTGCACCATGCGTTGTTCGGCCGCAACGCCCGAGGTGAACCTTATTGCCTCCTCGGCATAATTCAAGATGAAGCCGACACATCGGCGGTTAAATGAGGCAAAACACCGAGGGGAACATCCCGACATCGCTCATTGATATTCCCAGGTCATAGAATACGCTCTCACTCAATAGCACATCACAAGCCTGTTCCGAGAAAGACAAAGTAACCGGAATTCGCATCCGAAACGCAATCTGTCCAGTCATCTGAAGTATTCCCAACTACCATTGTCTTGGGTAGAACAAATCACATTTTCGGTCACCATTTCTCGTCATTCACAACATCCTCATATCCATAGCCAACATGCCCTGCAATGGCGACGCAGTCATTCTCCCAACAGGCACCGTCACCGGCCTGGCCAACTATCCCCGCGGACGCTTAGCGCCGACTACAAGTCATCGAACACTGTACGTCTCAGGGACCTCTTCCAGGCGCCCAGATGGTACTTTCGACAGCGTCGAAACAAGTAGCGACGGCACTCAATTTTTAGACGTACGAAAGCAGACAGCCGCAATCCTCCGCAACATAATTAGAGGAGGTAATCAAGCATGCCACTGCAAACAAAGGCGGCCTCGGAAATGTCATTGACGCAACTATATTCCTGGTGGATATGGAGAGGGATTACTCCGGGATGAACGCCGCGTGGAACGAGTCTTTTCCAAACTTTGAGGAGGCTCCGGCTCGCACGACCATCGGGGTGAGAGAGTTGCCAAGTCCAAAGCTGGCTGTGGAGGTCAAGTGCACTGCTATTGTAGAAGCACTGAAGTGGGAAGGCAAATGTCTGTCTGTTCAACTCAAGATCAGCTCATCATGGGCCAACAAATTGATCCATGCCGGTAATCCATGTTGTTGGATCAGTTTGGGTTGTTAAGCTGTTGCCTAGGATCCTGTGGGAATGCTCTGATTTTTGTGTCATTTTGTTGAATGCCCTATTATTGCAACGAACCCAACTTCGAACGTCACATTGACTAGCCTCGGTTGCTCCCGAATTCGCCGTTTTTCTGCATTGAGCTTAAAGTCAGACCGCATTTTTGGGTTGTCAATTTCGAAGCTGCAATAGTCCGAGGAGGCCACTTTGAGGCGGAGTAGCTGGAACCCACCGCATGGGTCCCAGGGTCACGATCCTTCGAAGTCGCAAATGGGACTTTGGTGAAGCTGCCTTGGTCGTCTCTTTGTGGGTCCATGGGATCGAGAGACAACGAATAGTTGCATGAGATGTATTCTAAGCGCCAGCTTGGGTGATTTGGCCTCATCAAATATGACTTTTGAGAGAATTTCTAGTAGAGTCTATTTTTCAGCTTCAATCTCAGACTTGCCGTGATAGATGTCAGTCCCCAATTAGAACTTCAGCGGCAAAACTCTATTCTCCTGATTTTCGAAAGGGTCTGAAGAACCAAAGTCATACCATATTGCCAATTGCCAATGTGGTCGTGCCTAACTATGAATTGCGCGCGGTAAGTCGTAAAAGTGAGAAACAGGGGTACTTCCAGCGAAGGATCCGGACATGGACTCCGCCCAGCACGAACCCCAGGAAAAGATGACAGCTCGATCCTATTGCCCTGGCGAATTTCCCAATCTAGAACACTTTACCCGCTCTCCTGTCAGGCAGCCAAATTACAAGCCCAGGGAGATTGCATCGCCAATGCTCTCAAGGCTGTAGCCAAAGAACCACAATGCCACCAATACGTGCCGTCAGACTACCGTGCTAGGCGTCTCGTAAGGTCTCGTAAGGTCTCGTAAGATTGGGTTGTCGAGGGTACACAATACATAAAGAATCACATCCAGACTCGACGCTGGTGACCCTGATTGCTTCGTCACTCTCGAGTCCTCAACTTCCCAGTCAATCATAATGTTTAACCTCACCAAAACCCTCGTTGCCACTCTGGCTCTCGTCGGCCTCGGGGCCAGCAGTCCGGTCTCCCTGGACAAGCGCCTGCCCGGCCGCGTCGTCAAAGCCGGCGAGCCCGTAGTAATCGATACCAACAGTCACTATCTCCGCGTCAGCTTCATGAACGACGGCAGCTTGATCGGAGGCTACGGCGCAACCGAGGGCGACACGAAGGTGATGCGAGTTGTCCGGTCTACCGACGGCGCGCAGTCGTGGGAACACATTGGCGAAGTCTTCCGCGGCGCGATCAACAAGCACGACATGGACAACGCGTTCCCTCTCCAGCTGCCCAGCGGCCGAATCCTGTACGCCTACCGCAACCACGACCGCACCGGAGCGGACCTTCACTACACCTACTTCCGCATTTCCGTCTCCTACTCCGATGACGGCGGCAAGAACTTCAAGTATCTTTCCACCGTTGAGGAGCATGTTCCCAGTGGTGTCAACGGGCTGTGGGAACCCTTCCTTCGTATCGCCAAGGACGGCACTCTGCAGTGCTACTACTCTGCCGAGAACTCGGCCGACGACCAGGACAACTTTATGAAGTACTCCAAGGATGGAGGTCAGACTTGGTCCAGCTGGGTCAAGGTTTCTGGTGGAGACCGTCTTTCTCGTGATGGCATGGTTGGTGTTGCGCCCATTGACAACAACGGAAACCTGATGTGAGTTTTCTTCTGAATACGCATGCTTCCCCACACAAACTAACAGTAATGATACGCAGTGCCGTATTTGAGCACACAAGAGGGGGTAGATTCAATGTCGACTATGTCCTTTCTCACGATGACGGTTACAGCTGGGGAGAGCGTGGAAGCTTGTACACTGCCCGCAACGGCAAGCTCTCTGGTGCCCCTCAGGTCTACAATGTGTGGGGCACGTTGGTGGCCAGTTTCATGACCAACGAGGACGTCGACGTCGGCAAGGGGTACAACAATGCGCAAATGAAGGTCATCACAAGTATTGACCAAGGCAAGACATGGAGCGCCAGCGTTGTCACGGGCGAGGCTGAAGCCCACTGGCCGGGAGTCTTCAACCTCGACTCTACGCATTTCTTAGCTCTGTACTCGAGAGAGGGTCTTGGTCTTGTGAGTCAACTGTATGAGCTGGCGAACTAGGTCGTATGGCTGTGGAAATCATGCTGGATTCTATGTACATATTTCAAGTTCAGCGTACCAATGATATCAGAGAGAAGAAAACAGGAAGTGAACATTGGCTACAGGATATTGAACTTCTACTAAGAGTGTGTGTGTTGCATGCCAGGAGTGAGGCCCCACGAGTTGGTAAGATATGATTTTTTTTGTTGATTTGTGGAAGCTCTCCAAGTCATTGTAATTCAAGCTATACTTCCTTGTTAAACACATAATTAACCACGCGATCAACGTGAATCAGGTGATTATCGGGGTCAATTTGGCCACAGTGGTTTGAGGTGCACCTTGTTCAGTCATCAGTGCGCTGGACATTACGAGAGATGTTGAACGGGCATCCCACGATCAATGTGTGAGATTGAGAAATAGAAACAAAGATTGATTTTTCAGGCGATCAGGAAACGGCAGTGCGACAATTTCCGAGCGAATTAATGTATATCGTGACATCGCACTCAATGCTCAAAGTTGCTAGCATTTGAAGAGAGTCGTGAGCATTTAAGTGATGACCCATCGCAGAGTTTATCCTGTCCGCCGGGCGGTGCCAGCTGGCAACCACAAGGCCCACTCGAGGGGCACCGATAAGATAAGATAGACTCTCCAATGAAGATAAGCAATTTTTTTGACGGCTCGGGCAACTCCAGTTGAAGTCCCAGTTCCAGTCGCATCCTAGCCACATGCAACACACCCGACGGACGACTCTTCGACCAACGGCACAATGCTTCGTCAAATGTGAGTCGCAACCACCCGAATCAAACACTCGCCATCAGATATTCTAACAAACTATTACAGAAAGCCCCGTAACGCTCGCTCAAAGCGCGCGCTCGAGAAGCGCGAGGCCAAGACCCAGTACGTCCTTGTTCGCTCGAACTCGACCTCCTCCTCCCGCAAGCTAACCACCGCCGCCATACAGAGAGAACCCCAAGACAGCCCTCTTCCTCCGCGGAACCTCGTGCTCGCAGGTCACGCAAGATGCCCTCAACGAGCTCTACCAGCTCCGCCAGCCCCTCGCGAAGCGCTTCGTGAAGAAGAACGACATCCACCCCTTCGACAACACCGACTCGATCGAGTTCTTCTCCGAAAAGAACGACACCTCCATCGTCGTGTTCGGCCACACCTCCAAGAAGAGGCCCCACGCCATCACCTTCATCCGCACCTTTGGCCACAAGGTGCTCGACATGCTCGAGCTCTACGTCGACCCGGAGTCCTTCCGCACGCTCGCCCAGTTCAAGGGCAAGAAGGTGCCCATTGGCCTCAAGCCCATGCTCAACTTCTCCGGCACCGCCTGGGACAGTCCCATCGCCAACGAGTACACTCACGCCCGCTCCTTCTTCATCGACTTCTTCCGTGGCGAGCAGACGGACAAGATCGACGTCGAGGGCCTGCAGTGGATCGTCTCCATCACCGCTGACGAGCCCGCCGACGGCAATGACAAGCCCGCCATCCGCCTGCGCTGCTACACCATCAGCACGAAGCGCAGCGGCCAGAACGCGCCCCGCGTCGAGGTCAACGAGATCGGCCCCCGCATGGACTTCCGTGTCGGACGCCAGCGCGAGCCCGACGAGGCGATGCTCAAGGAGGCCATGAAGAAGCCGCGCGGCACCGAGGAGCGCACCAAGAAGAACATCACCACCGATAGCATGGGTGACAAGATGGGACGTATCCACGTCGGCCGCCAGGACCTCAGCGACCTGCAGACTCGCAAGATGAAGGGTCTCAAGCGCAGCAGGGACGTTGCGAGCGACAACGAGAAAGACGACGACGTCGAGGTGGAGGAGCCCAAGAAGAGCCGCAAGGCGTAATGGACGCTGTTGTACGTGATGTATGTATTGGAGACGTTTCGGCCCCAAAAAAAGAGTGGTGGGAGAGATGCGGCGGAAGACCACTCACCGGCGTTTTATCATTGTTTTGGTCAGGAGGCATTCATTCCCACGGTCGGAGTTTTGAGCTTCTTTCAGCAGATGGTCGGCAGATTACAAAAGCAGGAACAAAGTCAAAAGCATTTCAGGACCTCATTTCGAAATGGATTGGATAAAGTGATGAACGGAGAAGGGCAGCCTTGAGGCCGCCTCCCGACATATGCTATGCTGGTTTGCCCATTCTTACAACTTCAAACCTGATACCCGCCACACAAGCCTCTCACCCGATGGATCTCTCGCTCGAAGAAGCTCGATGGCCTTTTGAGCACGCTCCAGCATGGTTGGGCCCTCGATAATCTTCTGCCTGTTTGGCTTGATGATGCCCTCCTCAAGCAATGTGGGGACTATCTCTCTCTGCATCTTCTCCTTGAAGAACTCGTTCTGTGCCCAAAGTTAGCATCGTTTTCCACGTCGTGGTGCAAAGAAGAAAACTGACCTCCAGGTAAAAATGCGTCCTGACTCCTCTCACCTCGACGCCCGTGGCCCACTCGCCGACAAGCACTTTGCTCACATCCATCTCGTACTCAGGCTCAACCTCCTCCGTCGCGTCTCGCACGATGACAGGCAGCATAACCGCAACCTTGGTGCCCCTCCCCGCAATCCTCGTCAGCGGCCTCAGCGTACCCTCAACAGACCCAATACAATCCAGCACATACGGCACCCCCTCCCCCCCCCCCACCCCCAGAATCTTCCTCGCCACATCGCTGTCCCGGTAGCTGAACGTCTCCCTGGCGCCGATGCTCCTCGGGTACCGATGGTGCTTCTCGCTCGCAACAGCAATCACGTTCCCGTACCCCCAGTGCCTCAGCACTTGCACCGCGTACACCCCGCCGCTGCTCGCCGCCCCCCACACAACCACCGCCCCCTTGCCCCCCGGCGTCGTCCACCCCTCGGGCTTCGGCCACGGCAGCTCCAGTCCCAGATCCGCCGTGGCGGCATGGAACACGGTAATCAGGTTCGTCGGCACCGTGACGGCCTCCTGCGGCGTGACGTTCCCCGGAAGCTTCGAGACGAGGTACTCCGGCACCGTCGCGAACTCCTGGTGCGCCTTCTCGCGGGGCAGGTGGAACGCGAACGCAAAAACCTGGTCCCCGATCCGCAGACGGCCGTCAACACCGGGGCCGACCGCGACGACGGTGCCCGCCGCCCCGCCGCCCATCACCTCCGGGTACGTGCACAGCAGGCCGCCGTCGGCGCGGTGGAGGTCCAGCGGGCTGGAGGCGGTCCACTCGTTGTGGATGAGGACCTCGCCCGGGCCGGGGGGCTCGGTGGTGCGGTCGAGGAGGATCAGGGGCGCGCGTTTGGCGGGCGTGGCGACCGCTGTGTGCGTCTTTGGGATGGTTACCATTTTTGGGGGCGGGGGGGTGTTAAAGAACGGCAAACTTTAGGGGGAGGGTGTTTAAGGTTGTTGGATATGATGTAAGGGCCGTCTGATGTTTGATGGGGGTTGATGCGTGACGTGTGGCTTGCCATGTAGTCGACCTCGGGGGCTCGAGTCCATTTTGTACTTGTATTTTGATGTGATGAACATGTCTGAAATGTCAGTTGTAGAGGCGTGGGAACGATGGAGTATTCCCGCGGACGTTGATGCTGAATAATTTCTGGGCGAGATGAAGTCTTTCGGCGCCGAGAGATGTCGTGATTTCTAAGCTAGACGGCGTGCCGTGTCCAACGCCGGCGCTCCGGTCTTATTCCCGTGTCCCTCCGCCGCTCAGGCCTTGGTGATCCCAAGGATATGGAATCGTTTGGCAAAAATGTTTCAGGAACATGGGATAGACGCGGAACCACGCAACGAGTTCTTGCAGAATTGAGTTTGCTTACGTCAATTTCTATGCATAGTAACCGGTGGGTTCAGCCTCGATGGGTTGGTTCGGAGTCGCGACGTACTTTGCCCATCTCTTCCATGCGCCGTATCTGATACCGAAACTGCCTGGAATGGACGTGTTGCTTGAAAAGGGAAACATGCAAGAAGACGCAATTCCTCGCCGGGACAATTACGCGGCCTCGGCATGCCATTGTTATAGGCTGGCAGTTCCTTTATGCTGGACGGAATGCACTCCATCGTTCGGCATTCCGGTCGCCCCACTCCACCCGGGCCTCCAGGGCCGGACGGCAAAAATGGAGCCTATTGGGTGGCCCGGGTCTCTCCGCTGTCAGTAGAACTGAGATGTGCAGCATTGTCACTGTTCAATTGCAAGTAACACACTTTTGACAGTGGTGGTTTGATAAATATCGAGGCCGCCAGGCAGACGCGACTGAAGCATACAAGAAAAGCAGTCAGCATCACGAGCTCATCACAGTCGCGAAAAGGTACCAAGATGTTAGTTAACAAGAAGAAAAAAGCTCGTTGGTATCTATTCTATCCAAACATTCCGAACCTGAGGGTATCCGGCAATCTTTCTCATTCCCAACTCCCAAAATGTGCTCAAAGCAAGCCCAGTGTCGACCCAATCCTTGGAACACGGCAAACCCGCAAGCCATCCACGGCCCCTCCCGCTTCATTACAAGCAGCGGCCGCCCGCGATGCCTCCGTGCCCCAAGGTCCGTCTCTGCCGACACCCGGCCCGCTCAGCAAGACCAAAGAAAACCAGCAGATGACGACCTCGTCTTTTGTCGTTTTATCAAAATATCTCATGACCCAAAGAAATGTAGCCCATCGGGGTTCCCCGTAGGGAAGTACCCCGCCAAAACGCCCCGCCGTTTGTGTGCATCGCTCATTGGTATCCCGTTGTAATCAGGGGAAAGAGTATGTCTTCCCCCCCCCTTCTCGCTCGTGCGTTCCTTGCGTAAATAACTTGTCGTTGTTTTCGGCGGTTTTTTACATGCGCGACGGCTGGTTGAGGACGTTGGAACCCATGGGGCCGACGGGGACAGTCTTCATCGTGTCGATGCCGTGCTCGAGGTCGTAGCGATACGTAGGCGGGTGTCCGATGTCGCGGAGGGCCTGCTTCACTCGCTGTCTCTTGGAGAGCTTGACGGGGGCGACGGCCTCTGGGGAGGTCTCCTTCTCAAAGGAGCAGATGGTGGAGGTCTCGGAGAAGGAATCTCTGCCCATGATTGCGGTGTTGGATGATGTCGTGGTGGTGGTTGTGGTGTTGGTGGTGGAAGGTATGTTGACGGTGTTTGGTGGCAGACGAGTTGGTCGACTTGAGAGGAATTGATCGAGGTGACGAGGATGCTTTTGTGTGTTTTTGGTTGTAGGGTGTCAATGTGTGAAAGGCTGATGGATTGCTGACGGAGGCCAAGAGGAGGAGATAGCAGCATCATCTGGCGCTCCCCTAGCTCTTTATATGCTTCCAAGAAATGCACCGCCCCAAGCCCAATGTCACCCGCATCGCCTGTATGTATCTCCAGGACACACCAAGAAATCCAGTCCCGAATGGTAAACGGGCGAACCAGTGGGAATTTGGCGCGTCACTCCAAACGGGCGCAGAACAAGCATGGTCCCTCCGCGTCTTCCCCCCTCTCTCCCCTCCCCCGCCTCTTGTGCAGCCAGAGGCAGTCTGCCCAACCAAATCACCGGAAATGACACAAGCGCAGCCCCGCACATTGCGTAGCTCAGCCCAGGGAGCCGGTGTCATTTTTTCCCAACACAGGCGAAAAAGCTTGTGAGCTTATCCTCTTCCAACCCGGTTCGTCAACCCCTTCAATGCGAACTCAACGAGAGCATCATGATTCCCTGCACACCACAGTGCCTTTCCATCTCCTTCGGCCGTGACTCACGCGAGTAGCGGCTTCCCTGCTTGCACAGCAAAAATTCTACTTTGCACTGCATGCATCGCCATCCATCATCTCCCAAACCCGAAAGCCTTGCGGCGGCAGTTGCACACATTACTGCTGCCTCCTGCTTATGCGGTGTGGCTAAACCCCAACCTGGAAAACTGTCCACCTCTGGACAAGTCTCCCAAAGCGACAAAGAGGGCACAGGCAACAATGCGTGCAGCTAGCTGCATTGGCAAGCCATGTTACCAAGCCCCCGCGGCCGCCAAGGGCTGCCATCGTCTCTGCAATCGCCCGCTGCGGTATTGGCAACATCGGCAATGAAAGCAACAAAACTGGAAACCGCCCTTCAAAACTTGCCGAGGGATTCGGGACGAACGTACTGACGAACGGACAGGCCTCACGCAACCGCCTTACGAGTACCTCCCTCGACCGCGACAACATTACCAAACCAGACTAACCCGTCCCGTCGGGGGCCGCAGGCTCCACGGAAGAAGCAGACGACGCGTTCTTCGGCTCCCGGCAACAGGTCCAGCAGAAAAGATAGGGCTTAAATTAAGCTCCCTGCGTGCGCAAACCAGACTAAGGGGGGGGGAGGGGAACCGCTAGATAACAGGCAGGCATCCAGACCCAATTCGCCAAAGAAAACAAGGTTGTCGCCGTATCAAAATAGCAGCCCGTCTGTTGTCCTTGGCTTCGAACCTCTTTCTACCTTGGCCTGGGCTGATGGATCTCGGACACAGAACCCAACACCTCCTTTCCCTTACGCTGTTCCTCGGTGACTCTACTGAACCTCATACTCAATCACGCTTGCAACCCTGTCTTTGAGATATTGGCCTGAGTCACCAGGCGGTGCACCAGCACCAACACCTGCTTGCTCCATCTACTCGCCGGCCCTGAGCCACGATGCAGGTCCTAGGAATCCCGCAAGGTCCCGTCCTACGCAGCGTAACCAACAGGGATGCCACCCAAGTACGAAGTACCTACCTAAGGTCGGTAAGCAGAGACAGATCAGCGGGGATGCCGCCGTGGCCTGTGACGACAGACCACCGCGGGACGCTGCCAACGTCCACCTCCCGACCAATCAGCAGTCTTCCACCAGAGCACACCGCGCAATCTCTGCCGCTGTCTTGTTCGCCTTCTTTCTTCCCTGACAAAGATGAACACATGCGCGTTTGAAATCGTCCTTCCCCAAGAAACGTCGTGTCACACAATTAAGATGCCCCCCCACCAGTGACTCTTGTCCGCATCACAATGAGCCATCACCACACCAAAGATCCGCTCCGCTTTCCACTCGTACCTGAACGTCGTCGCCCATCCGCGCGGCTCCCCGGCCGCTAAGGAAAGAAGGGGGGAGAAAGGCTTGTCTACCACGCAACGCCGCAGCTCGATCTCTCGGCGATCCCTTACCGGCTTGGCTTCCCGGGCGTTGGCTTGCTGACCACAGCTTTGAACCCATCCCTTGCCCGGGGTCGGGTGTTGGTCACACAAGGCTCCCCCGAAAAGTACCGTACTTTTTTTTTTTTCTTTGCTCAGCCAGGCAGAAACTTACCACAGCCGACCCAGTTTAAAGTGCAGTCCTGCGGTGATGTCCTTATTGGGGTCTTGTAGCTGCCTGGATTCCCGCCTGGTTGCCTGATTGCTGTTGGGGGGGGGGGGGGGGTTCCCTACCTGGAGGGGCTCCAAGACGGTTGCGTGGGCGGGGGGCTGAAACAGCCTCGCGAGCATCTGACCCGGGGACTTCTTTTCACCGCGCGAGGGGACTGCACCCCTGGGGCTTCTCGCCACTCACAACCCTGCAGGCGCCCACCACTTCCCGTCACAAAAACACACACACCCGTAAGTGTGACACCAGACAAAGACGAGCACAAGCAAGCACCGTAGC
>VYYT01000354.1:0-20514 GCA_032988895.1 Colletotrichum kahawae | reverse complement strand
TTCTTTTTAATTTGTTATTATTATATTTATTAAAGATATTTTTAAATACTTTAACTAATAATATATAGGTATATACTAGTATTTATACTACTTATATACGTTATAAAATAGTATTTTAATATATAATTAGTTTAATTTTAATCTATATAGCTTATTTAATTTAAAAGATTTTTTCTATTTAATTACTAATTAGTATACTAATACTAGTCTAGTATAGTACTAGTATAGGCTATACTATACTAGTCTAGTACTAGTAGACCCCCCTACTAGACTAGCCTAGTATTAGTATAGCCCATACTAGACTAGACTAGACTAATTTCCAACCCTGTGGAGAGGAATAACAAATAAACAGAATGCAAGTCGACTTGCCAAATCCGCCCATTTCGGCCGTGGTCGTGACACGGACGAAGCGTTTCCTTCCAACCACATCCGCGCATCTTACCAGTCCCCCCGCCCCGCGTGGCTGGTATCTCTGCCCCTCCCCTTGTAGACCCTCACCATAAAATCTCCGACCTAAAACGATGAAGCTGCTCCGTTCGGTGTGTTTCGAACCATTACCCCCCCCTTTCGACGGAGAAAATCAGGAACACAATCTGATACCAGATTTAGAAACAACGGTTACCGCTGAAACCTCGCAACCAAAAGGGAAATGAGAGAAGCTGGAAGCCCTGCTTTTCATTCCCTTCCCCCCCTGACGGCAGGCATGGTGTTTGAAACAGCGGCTGATCAATTTGCTTAGCCGGCCGCGCTGGCTGGTGATTGGTTGTCTCGGCTGTCTCGAGAGAGATGTGGTGACATTGGTTCGGTGACGAGAGACAGCTGAGGTGCAGCGTCACAGGCCAGGTCCGGGGTGAAGACGGCCCCACGCGTTTCAGAGTCTTCTTTCGGTCCTTCCACATGCCTTCCATGGGGGGTTTTAAGGTGCTGCGTGCGTGTGATGATGTGATATGATCTTCCCGGAGATCAGCGGCTGTCTATTTTTGGAGGCGTTCGTGTTCGTTGCCGTGATGTGCGTTGGGAAGGAACCTGGTTACATGAAGCTCGCGGTCGCACATTAAGGGTCAGCGGCTACGTAATCTGCTTGCAATATCGCTGTTCCCGTGCTCGAGGCGCCGGATCTTGAGAGCAATCTCCGAGCTGTGTGGTGCCAATCCAAAAGAGCTTGCGAATCGGTGTACTTTTCCCAGAGCACCAGAGAGTCTATCCTAGCCTTACTGGTGTATAATTCAAGGTGTTAGTCCGTCCATACGGGAAAGACCTAATGCTAATGGTGAGAGGTATTGATGTTGTTGAGATGGAAGTTCCGTACCGCATCCCGGGGCTTGCTTTAGGGTTAGCTGTGTAGCTGTACTTGGACGAGATGTTGAACACATCGATATGGGTCATGTATAGATCTTTGCCCTTGTGAGAGGGCACTATGGTAGCGTCTGGTATCATATAATACAAAAAAATATGCAGAGGCACCATGGTTTGCGGCCCATCGTTTGAAGCTCATTCGTTTGAACGCTCCTGGGGCCATAGAAGTCAAGAGAATACGCTGGACGAAGTTAGCCGAGCCCAACCCAGACATCTTCAGGGAAACGAACGTACAAAAAAGGGTCGTCGATGTCCCTTCCAGATTGAGGCAATCATGTCGCCAACAACTGTGCTGCGATTAACTTGAATGATCGTTTCCGTGACCTCGACTTAATACTTAGCCTGCCCCTTTGTGGTCATGTAATGGCGAGAAACCTTGTCAGTGAACTCGATAGTTCGCTGCTTTAGGGTATGGCAAAGTCAAGGGCATGCGAGGAGTTGCTTTTGCCTGGGAAACTGAAAAGTTGAAGCACCTGCCCTGCAAGGGAAGGCAGGAAGCAATGCCTGCTGCCTTGCCTCCATTGATGTCCGATGTTGGCGGTACGTATGATTCCAGGACGTACTTCACCGCCCGGTGGCTCTTCAAAGCGTCGAAGGCTTGAATGCCAACGGCTAATTATAGGAACAAGCACTCTATGCCGTAGGTCTTGGGAGTAGCCGGGGCCAGCCATGTTCGAAGTCCACGGTTCTTTTAGAGAGAATAAACAAGTTGACGATGACGTCGGCGGTATGCGAAAAAATCAAGACCGCTGGTTATGCTAAAGAGATTGATGGAAGTGGAGTACGGAAGAGAGCTATGAGGGGAGGCAGGGTGCTGAGAAAAGAAGACATATCTACATCGATTGATTATTATTGTCGATAATCGGAATAATATCTTTCTTCATCCTGCTTTTGACTAATCTCCAGACAACATGTGTACATGTACATTCGAGAGCCCGATCTGGGAGTAGGTTCTCCATAGACATGAGCATCTACGCTAATGCCATCAAAGGACTCATGCGATCGAGCTGACAACTTTCCAACGTCTAGGGCCGTTTTCAAATATTCATCAAATAGGTCTTCACCATCCGTGTACATCCTCCTGGACATCGTCGCCGGATCTTTACTCAGTAAAACAAAGGCATTTCTGCCATTGACAGGTGGATAAATAACCAGAAGTCGCAGATAGAAGTTCACTTCCTGGCACGCATCCCCCTTAACAGTGACTTTAACAGATCTCGTACAATCATTAGGGAGAATGCTGTTAGGCGCGATGTGAAAGTCGTCAGGGAACAGAAAAAGCTTTCCAGAACCATCCCAGAGAATTATGGGCGTTGGCTCTGAAAAGGACAAAGACAAACCAGTGTCGTGCTTGTTCTTGATGCGCAAGATTACCTTGAGAGTTGTGTATATCTGATCCTGAGTTGAAGGTGTTATTTGGGGAAGGACGCAAACATCATCGTGGAGGATAAATGCTGCACCGTTGATTCTTGACAAAGGATCATAGAAGGAGGTAAATGCTGAACTGTTGGATGTTTCCTCTGCGATGGGAAGCAGTACCCTGGCAAAAAGGTTCCGACTAATTTTTCGAAGAAAGATACCTTCATCGATTAGACGAAGAATGCCATATTCGTTGCGACAGAAGGCAGTCCGCCAAATAAAGCAGTGCTTCCCCCCCCCCCCCAATCAAACCATAGGAGCTGCTTGCCAAGCTGGACGCCTCGATTGGTCACTGAAAAATCTTGTCTGTCGAATGGGGCCCTGGACCCGTCTCTATGTGTAACGTCTCCGCAGGCATGAAAATCTGCTGGTGAACGGGCGAACATGTCGCAGAATTGGTAGCTCGATAAATCCTCAAGATAGTTTGCGGCCGATAATTGCGAATCATCCCAAGGAGGTTCGTGGAGAAGGTTAATGCCGCTTTCTGTGTATTGCCGTGGGGCTTGTGGTGTAGAGGAACATTGTGACGCCGATGATGTTCCTGGACTAAACAAGAAAATTGATGTGTCGTTGAAACGTCGGATGATCTCCTCTTGAAGTCGTATGAACGCCTTGTCACCCTCGCCGTACAACATGGGCATGTTGATGTCGAATATGCCGAGGAGACAATACGCATTGTCTTCAACGCGGGTGGTTATCCGACTCGACGCCCAGGACATTCTTCGGGCAACAGGTAACAGATACATGGCCTTGTGGTCTCTGAGGACGGAGTGGTCAATGCGGGTAACCCGCGCGATCACTTTATTCAGTTCGGACTTTGAGCCAGATTCCTTCCAGTCCTTGTCGTAGAAGATCAGTTGCTTTGGGGCTATCAACTCTTGAAGACACCAGCCACGGGTGAACCACTTGCATTCTTCCATTTTTCGGTTCCACGCATTGCCGGAGCCGGGGAAAGAGTAGTCGCTCAGGTATGCAAAGCATACTGCCGCGTCCCGATACCAGCGAAACATGGAGTTGATGGCCTCGCTCAATTCGGCGCTGCTGCTTTTGTCAATGCAGCAAGTGTCGACCCAAACATATTCAAGTCCGTGTTTCGTGGCCTGATGACAAGTCTCCTCAATTTTGCGGTACCCAGACCTCGTCGTTGCGGGATGGCTGAGGTTATCCGCAATTTCGCACATTTCTTGGAAGCTTACTTCTTCATCTTCAACCCATGTGTGTGATAGAATGGCGTACGGAGGTGCTTTTTGGCTGTTGAAAGACTTGAGTCGCAGCGTCTTGACGTCGATCAATCGAATGGACATGGTGAATCGTGTGTTGTGGAAGGACGATGGGAGGTATTGATGTTCTTCGAAAGCTGGGTGATTTGAAATGATGGGAACTGCAACAGAGCGACAAGCCTGAGTGAGAAAGCAGGCGGGGGAATGTGGGATAAAGAAGTCAAGGTCTTGCTCAGCCTGATTGTAGAAAGGGCATGCACCGCATCATATTTGGGAGGCATTGCTTCGCCACTCCGATGCATGTGGCAGGCCGGGGCCGACGTGGTCCAATGAAATACCAATCACAGGGTTACATGGAGTGCATCGAAATGGAAAAACTGCAGGCTAATCTGGTGGCCACCAACAACATTGCTGACCAGGTTGAATCATCACGGCCTCCAAGTAATCATTGCGTCCGATTTCTTCATAGCCATGTGCGATTCGTAAAGCATAGACTAGATATCATGGATATCCTCAATTACACTAATTTTGTTAGATTTTGCTCCTCCAGACCACATTAATCATGGCCCAACACCACATCAACTCATCAAACCCCCCTTAAACCCTATGCTCCGCATCACTCTGGAACTCCTGCCTCTTATCCGACTCGTCGCCATGCGTAACCATAACCTCCATCTTCTCGCTTGTCACGGCCGGCGGGGGCGCCGCCGCGCTGTCGCCGTCGAAGATGACGGCGATCTGCTCGAGCGTGTGGCCGCGCGTCTCGGGGTAGTACAGGTAGGACGTGATGAGCAGGCAGAAGAGCACGACGATGAAGACGATGTAGTACTTCCAAGCGATGGCCTCGAGCGCGATGGGGTTGACGAAGGTGTTGATGAAGATGGCGACGACGCTGGAGCACCAGGTCACGGTGAGGCCGCGGGAGCGCAGGCTGTACTGCCAGATCTCGCAGGGGTAGGCGGTCAGGAAGGGAGTCCTGCGTTGCGTGTTAGTCAAGGGGTTGGAATGTTTGGGGCTGCTGCTTGGGACTTACATGGCAATGTCGTAGCCGGCAAAGAAGATGAACAGGAAGGGGATGACGGCCATGCCGACGCTCGAGGAGGCGGTTTCGGCGAACTTGGCGCTGAGGCCGGTGACGATGACGAAACTGGTCAACATGACGCTGGCGGAGGTCAGGAAGAGGAAGCGGCGTCCAAGGCGGTCGACGTTGGTTGCGGCGGCGATGGCCCAGAGGAGGTTCCACACGTTCAAGCAGGCCGAGATGAGGGTCTGGTTCGTGGTCGAGGTGACGCCGACGGAGTTGAGCACGAGGGGCAGGTAGTAAGAAACGACACCGTTTCCTAAGAACACCAAATCAGCAAGGACTTCGAAGGGCGAGCTTTCAAGAGGAACAACTTACCAGCCCACTGGGCGAAGATACCAAGGGTAATCGAGATGAAGAGTCTGTGGCGGTTGCCAGGGGTCTTGATCATGTCGGCGTAGGACGCGCTGGCGGAAGCCTCCTTCTCGGCGTTGATGGTGGCCTGGATCTCGACGACCTGGTACTGGACGAGGGGGTTCGATCGGTCGCCGCCGGCGTGGTGCTTCGCGAGAACCTCGGTGGCCTCCTCGACGCGGCCGACGCTGATGAGCCAACGGGGACTCTCGGGGGACATCAGGAAGCCGGGGAGGGCGACGAAGGGGAGGACGATCTGCAGAAGGACGGGGATGCGCCACGACCATTCGGAGGGAATGTCACGGCAGGCGAACACGATCCAGCCGACCAAAGTTCCGCCGAAGCTTTTGCAACTCAGTTAGCGTCGTGGTTACTAGCACCGCGGCATGATTCAGGGGGGAACATACTACCAGCCAACCATGAAGAGGGCGTTGGCGATGGAGCGCTGCTTCGGGTGGGCGATCTCGTTGATCAGGAGCGGCGCGGCGTTACCCAGCCAGGAGGCGGCGATTCCGATGAATAGACGGGAGACGGTGAAGGTCTTCTCGTTCTGGGCCGCCGTCTGCATGCCGACACCGAGGATGAGGAAGAGGTAGCCCAGGTAGATGCCGGGCTTGCGGCCCCAGCGGTTGGAGACCCAGGCGGCGACCGGGAAGGCGACGCCGTTTCCGAGCCAGTAGATGGCGCCGATCCAGCCAAGGTACGCGCCGGTGGGAAAGTCCATGAAGGTGTTCCATGTGTTCAGGGCGAGGAGACCGCCCATGATACCTCCATCGTAACCGTTGGCGGACGCTGGGGGTTGTCGGAGGTTAGTTGCGAGCAACAGGTGATGGTTCACAGACGGGATGTTCTACATACAGAACAGGATCATGGACGTGGTGATGAAGTTGAGCTTCAGCAAGTAGCCATGCTTCCACCACGGCTTGCCATCGCTCGGCAGGCTGTCCAGTTCTTCAACGGGTCTCGCCATGTTGACTGTAATGGTGTTCGGACAACTCCCGAGGGTCGCGGGTAACGTTTGGCAACAAAGAAAGGGGGGGCAAGGGGAGAAGCTTCACGGATTAGGTAGTGTGTTCTGGGCTATGAGGTCGTGGTTGAATTGTCTGGACTCGGACGAGAGCCTGTGAGGACCGTGACACCGGGATGCATCACCAACTGTCTGTCACCGGGGGACAGGCCAGGTCTATATACAAAACTCTCTTCTCTCCCACGTGGAGAGCAAGGCAAAGGAATCAGTTCAGGAGCACGGTCTTTGGGAAAACGGTAAACCGAGAAAAAAAAGAAGGAGTGGAGTCCCCTATTCCGATGCCCCGGTCGTCGCGTGTTCGTCCGGAACGAAGAACTCGGCTCACACGCATGGTGCATGGCCCATGGGGCCAGACTTGTCTAATGTTGCGCCCCCCATGGAGAAGAGGCGCGCCTCCAGGATAGCATCCGCGGGGGCCCATACGACCCACATGGCAGATGATACAAAGTGGGAATCGATTCGTGTTGTTGCCAGAGAGCGGGAGTCAACAAAGCATGATCTGGAGGCGGAGAATTGAGTCAGTTTGGTGTATCGTGATGGTGGGAGGCACGGTGTTGAGAGGTCGGGAGTTGAAGACGGAAGACCGAGGCGGAGAATTGCGCTTTTGGCTTCCCTTTTGGCGAGTTGACTATTGGCACTAGGACTCGATGGTGGTCCGTGCAGTTAATCCATCTGCAGAAGGGATCTTGGTCGGATTCCTGCCGACTCGTATTTCTCCGCCTCTTCAAACAACTCTGCTGCCATCGTGACCCGTCGCGTCGGCTCACTTCCCACGCGACGGCCTCGGACAAGGTGGACATGCAGGACTGCAGGACCCAGTTGTCTCCTCGTTGCAACACTGCTGCAAGTGAAAATACGTCATGCTTGTCGGAGCTCAATTGACGCCCTCCATGTGTGGGCCAGGAACCCCGCGGTTGCGACGGGTCTGGAGAGCTCCCCGCGTGCTCCAGGAATAAAGAAGAGTGCCGATCGAATAGCGCATTTTCCTCTTTTTCCCAAGCAGTGTTTCTTTGACCGTGTTCCCTTGAGTTTGATTCGAAGCTCTCATCTGTTGTGTTTCTCATCCGAACTCTCCCAGAGACTCCCCACCAGCAGAACGTTACGATGGATGTCGAAGCGCTGCTCGAGCAGCTCACTCTGGAGGAGAAGGTGGCCCTCACAGCTGGTAAGCCTCTTGGGAAGCTTTGCTCAGATCAGATCTTGACCACACTACAGGCAACGGATGGTGGCATACACAAACCATTGAGCGCCTGGGGATCAACCCGATCCGCCTCTCCGACGGCCCCAACGGCGTGCGCGGCACTCACTTCTTCGACAGCACTCCCTCCGCATGCCTTCCCTGCGGCACGGCCATCGGCGCGACATTCGACACAGAACTCGTCAAGCGCCTCGGAGGCCTGCTCTCAGATGAAGCCCACGCAAAGGGCGCCCACGTCCTCCTCGGGCCTACGGTGAACATCCAGCGCAGTCCGCTCGGCGGCCGCGGCTTCGAGTCCTACTCTGAAGACCCCGTCCTCTCGGGCATCATCGCCGGCCATTATGTGAACGGAGTGCAAGAGTCCGGCGTCTCTGCCACCCTGAAGCACTACGTCTGCAACGATATGGAGAGCGAGCGCATGGCCGTGAACGCCATCGTCACAGAGCGCGCCATGAGAGAAATCTACTTGCTTCCCTTCATGATCGCCATCGAGATGGGCAAGCCGAGGGCCATCATGACCTCCTACAGCCAGCTCAACGGCCACCACGCCGCCGAGAACAAGCACATCCTGCAAGAGGTCCTGCGCGACGACTGGAAATGGGACGGTCTGGTCATGAGCGACTGGTACGGCACCTACAGCACATCCGAGGCCATCAACGCCGGCCTCGACCTCGAGATGCCTGGCCCGACCCGCTGGCGTGGCGAGACCCTCTCCCACGCGGTCACCGCGAACAAGGTCAAGAAGTCCGTGCTGGACTCTGCCGTGCGCAACATCTTGAAGCTGGTCAAGCACGGCCTGGAGAACACCAAGATCCCGCCTAATGCCCCGGAAACCGAGGCCAACACCCCCGAGCACATCGCCCTGCTGCGCGAGGCAGCAGCCAAGTCTCTGGTTCTCCTGAAGAACGAGAGGAATATCCTCCCCTTCGACAAGACCAAGAAGGTCGCCGTGATCGGCCCCAACGCCACCATCGCGACGTACTGCGGCGGCGGCAGCGCCGGTCTCAGAGCCTACAAGACCGTCACCCCCTTGGAGGGCATCCAGGGCCTCGCCAGCGACGTCGTCTTCTCCCAGGGCGCGTACGGCCATCAGTCCCTGCCTCTCCTCGGCAAGAACCTGCGCACGCCGGACGGCAAGCAGAAGGGCTTCGTCCTGCGCATCTACAACGACCCCCCGGCTGCCAACGGCGCCGCCGACGCTCGCACAGCGCTTGAGGAGCGTGTCCTCGACGACGCCAACATCTGGTTCGTCGACTACGAGAACGCCGACCTCAACCCCCTCTGGTGGGCCGAGACGGAGGGAATCCTCACCCCTGGGCGGTCCGGCGAGTGGGATTTCGGCCTCTCTGTCCACGGAACCGGCGAGCTGTACATCGACGGCAAGCTGGTCGTCTCGAACGTGGAGAACCAGCGTCTGGGCAACAGCTTCCTCGGCTGCGGTACCGTCGAGGAGACGGGACGCATGCACCTGGAAGCCGGAAAGGACTACCGCGTGCTCGTGCGCTTCGGCTGCTCGGCCACCAGCAAGATCAAGCCCTCCGGCACGGTCGACTTCGGCCAGGGCGGTGTGCGCTTCGCCGGATGCCCGAGACTGGAGCCTAAGACCGCGATCCAGGAGGCCGTCGACGTCGCCAAGAGCGTTGACCAGGTCGTCATCTGCGCTGGTCTCAGCGGCGAGTGGGAGTCGGAGGGCTTCGACCGTACTCACATGGCCCTGCCCCCTGGCACTGACGACTTGATAGCGGCTGTGGTTGCTGCCAATCCCAACACTGCTGTTGTCATCCAGAGCGGCACGCCTGTTGCCATGCCTTGGATTGACCAGGCCGGCGCGGTCGTTCAAGCTTGGTTCGGCGGTAACGAGTGCGGAAACGGCATTGCCGACGTGCTCTTCGGCGAAGTCAACCCGGTAAGCGATGTCTCCTTTAACGACAATCAAGACAATATCACTAATCAACCATCACGCAGGCCGGAAAGCTCCCTCTCACGATGCCCCGCCGCGTCCAGGACAACCCCGCCGCCCTCAACTTCCGCTCCGACAACGGCCGCGTGCTCTACAGCGAAGACGTCTACGTCGGCTACCGCTGGTACGACACCCTCGACATCACGCCCCTCTTCCCCTTCGGCCACGGCCTCTCGTACCCCCCCTTCTCCGTCCCCGACCTCTCCGTCTCGCAGGACGCCGACAAGAGCGTCACCGTCCGCGTCAAGGTCACCAACACCGGCTCCCGCGCGGGCGCCGAGGTCGTGCAGGTCTACGTCACCCCCGCGGCGCCGACGCCGCTCACGAGCACCATCCGCGACACCATCACGCGCCCGGCCAAGGAGCTCAAGGGCTTCGCCAAGGTCACCCTCGAGGCGGGCGCGAGCGCCACGGCGGAGGTCACGCTGGATCTCCTGCGCGCGACAAGCTACTGGGCCGAGATGGAGGACTGCTGGCGCAGCGACGCTGGAAAGTATGGCATCCTCGTGGGCACGAGCAGTCGCGGGGAGTTCTTGGAGTCGTCTATCTCTGTAGAGAAGACGAGGAGATGGAGCGGTCTGCGGGCTTAGACGGTTTGGGGCATCACTTGAGAAATTAGACATCATGCAAAGGTGCTTGGTGGAATGACTGTACATTGTAATGAACCCATCACGAAATAGACTTGGAAAATTCTGTTCAAACTTGACGTTATTGAATTCCCGTTTGGCATACGTAATTTGCCTGGCTAGGTATGGAGGTATCTATTTCCGCCAACATAGACACCCCTTTCCGCACTTGATTCGAGCCATTTCGGAAACCGTCCGATTCTCCCCCCAACAAGGCCCCTCCCTCCCCATCACCCAATCCTCTCCACAAAGACCGCCATCCCATGTCAAGTGACCAACAAAGTGGAAATCCGGGCTAAGCAACTGGGGACCCCGGGAATACTCGCCGGGGAGTTACTTTGGAGAAGAAAGAAGGGAAGAAAAAAAACTAGCAAAAAGCACTAAAGAGGCCCCCAATTCTCCGCATTCTTCAACCCCCCAAGAAAACCCAGCTTTCGCTATTTCTCCCCCTCAAAAAAATCTCGCCGCCCATTTCGCCGAAGGAACGAACCACGCTCCCGGGTTTCATACCCCATGATTCCCACCCCCGCGATGGGTCGCCGGTGACTTAAGCATGCGTCGATCAACGTCAGCGTCGTCGTCTACAGCGCGGAGGAGGAGGAGAAGTGACAGCAGCAGCAGCAAGACGCCCGAGACGCCGGCTGCTGCCGCCGTGGTAGTAGTCGGTCCGAGCAGCAGGGCCAGCTTGGCTAGCAGGGCCTGCGATGCGTGTCGGGCCCGCAGGAGGAAATGCCATTTTGAAGAGGATGCGCAGAGTCCCGGGGCGCAGTGCCGCGATTGCATCCGCCTGGGAATCTCGTGCAGCTTCCTTGTGCCCACGAGGCCGAGGGGCCCGAAGCGAAGGTGAGCCGATCTGATCTGTGGTGGCAGAAAAGCATGGGGAATGGTTTGGGAGGGACTGATGTTACACATTTTGCGTGCATGTAATCTGTACTTACATCCTTGTAGGAAGAGGCTCGCTTCAATGTCGGATAAGAGTGACGTCGAGCCGGCAAACGAGACTGAGACACCGACGCAGGTACCGGCACAAAGACCGGTATCGCGGTCGTTGAACCATGAGCCGGTCCTGGTCTTGCCTGCTGAGGATGGTCCTCGTCTTCCGAGGGTGTCGCAGGCTAGATCGCCATACGAGACCTCGCATGCGGTCCTCGGCGGCCCTTCACCTCGCGCAGTAGTCGCAGCAGCAGCGCACACCGACTCGCCGTCGATATCCGGTCAGGGGTTTCCGACAGACGAGGTCTGCTCCAGAGCGCTCATCAACATCATGATGGCCGACTACCTTGACCTGGTCTACCCCCTGGTGCCCGTCGTCCACCGGCCGACGTTCCGCCACGACCTCGCCAGCAACCGCGACCTCACGGACCGTGACTTCTTTGCGCTGCTGATGAGTCTCGTGGCTCTCACTGTCGGACTGCTGCCGTCGCGGTTCAGGGTGTATCGGGCCGTTGACCCTGAAGTGGGCATCAGATTTGAGACGCGCACCGCGTTCATCAACTGCTGTGCTGAGATGGCCACGCGGCTGAGAGATGCGACATATTTCGATCAGATCAACTCTCGAAAATGGGCCGTCTCGTATGTGCTCTCAGTAGCATGCTTTCAGACCGGGCAGGCAAATAGGAGCAGGATGTTTGACATCGAGTTCATGCAGCTCGGTCGGCTACTTGGACTTCATCGCATCTCAGACTACGACGGGCTCAACTGCATCGAGACACAACTCAGAAAGAAGGCCTTTTGGTTGCTCTTCTACGCCTGGGCGTACGTACCTTCTCCCAGTCACTCTCACACCAGCACAACTAACATCACCTCACAGACACACCAAAGTCCAAAGCGGCCGCTCAGAGCACCTCACCTACTTCCACCCCAACGACCTGCGCGAAGTCAACTTCGAAGCCCTGATGCCTCTCGCCGTCGACGACGAGCAAATCTTCGAAACGCGCATCGTGCCCTCCGTCCCGCCCCTGATCTCCCCCGGCACACCCTGCGCGGCCGGCGCCCAGGAACCCCCGCGCCCGCCGCAGCTCACGCTCACCAGCGCCTACAACCTGCACTCCCGCGTCTTCCTCAAGGGCCTCCGCGAAGCCATGACCACCGTCGGCTGCGAGTGCGAGCTCCGCCGCGGCACCGCCGTCCGCCTCGTCCGCCTGCGCGACCTGCTCGCCGAGCTGCGGTACATGCTCGACGACGCGCCGGGGCCGATGCGGCAGTGGGCGTCCTCGGACAGCTACGAGGCGCCCGTCACGCCGCGGTACGACGGCGGGGACAGCCAGCCTGCGGTGTCGAGCTACGACAGCCCTGCCGCGGACATGCAGAGCCGGCCGGTGGACCACTCCAAGATCGTCCAGGGCCAGGCGGACATCATGCGGGCGAACTTGCACGTCACGCACCTGTGGCTGCAGAGCATACTGCTGGAGCAGATTGACGTGGTGCTGCAGGAGAGTGCGATCGGGCCCAACGCCGCGATGGGGGGTGAGGATGTGGCGGCTGCGTTGAAGGCGAACTGGGCTGAGAGGGAGGACATTTGTCGGCAGCTGCTGCATTTATTGCATAGCATCCCGTACGTCTACCTCGAGCCGAACGGGCTGTATCTGGTATGTGAACTCACCACCACCGCCTTGATGTTCGTCCTGGGTGAAAGCTAACCTTTGGTGGGGGTGACAGACGTACAAGGTGCGGGATGTGGCGGTGACGCTGCTCAACTGCCCCTTTGAAGCCCACGAACGGCCTGCGCGGCGCGCTGCGGAGTACATGCGCGATTTCACCAGGGCGTTGTCGCGGCTTGACCGGAGCGAGTTTGTGAATACCAACAGCTTGAAGAGCTGGGTCGATGTTGATCGGGAGATGGCGGTCCAGTGAGGGAGACATACATCTCCGTCGTCGGTAGTCTAAGTTTGAGAACTGTCCGTCAAGGTCCATGGATTCACACAACAAAACCGGCACCGAGGCAGCCACGTACCCCCATTCTGCTACATCATTCTTTCAACCCTCGAAAATTTTAGCATCTCCAAACTTGCGTCTTGTCATCTAGTTTCGCATTTATATACCCAACATGTCGACATTAACTACGTTCACCTGTTTTCCGAAGCTACCGCCAGAGCTTCGAGAGATGATATGGATTGAAGCACTCACGGCCTCGCCATCCGTGTGGTATGCCAACAGGAACTGCTTCGACGGATATGATGAAAAAGAGGGAAAGGCGAGGTGTCCATTGTTCACTCGCATCAGCGAGTCGCCGCCCGAGTGTCGCGCAGGTTTCACCAACAGAGAATCCTGGTCTGTCCTCCACAAAGTCTACGACAGAAGCCACTGCGTCCCGGAGCAACCGCCGCTTTCTGGTGTCTACTGGGCTGATTTCAGCAAGACCTTGTTCCACCTCGCCGAAGGGGAAGCAGGGATCTACACTCTGATGGCTCTTGAGCGGCAATTCCTCGAAAGAATCGAGCACGTCGCACTGCAGTGGTTCACGGAAAACTACATGTACGAGGTGTGCGCAGAACTCGCCAGACATTGTCCAAGGCTGAAAACGATTGTTATGCAGAAGATAGACTGCAGGGTGCAGATATGGCCGGAATGCATCAACGATCCGCTATTGGACCCCGGTTCAACGGCCTTTTGCGAATGGGTTCTGGGCTACGAGGGGCCTGAAATTACGCATTCCGTGGAAGACGGGTCGCCGTTCCGAGATTCTCTCATGGGGGCGCACTGGAAGGGACACAGGCCCAAGATGCATCTAGTCTCATCTTGTACTGTGAATTTTCGGAATCTTATTCCAATAAAGAAGCCGTGGTGAATCGATGCCTTCCATTCTCCGTCGAATTACGGGCGGGGTTTGTAGTTGCCCTCGTCTCGTAGGAAGAAATACAGATAATTGAGTTTAATCGCCCGCCTTGGGACCCTGCACATGTTGAATATCGAGTATCAATGTGCCAATTTCTCTGATTCTCGGGAGCCCTCGGACTCCGAGCAGTATGGCAGAACCATAGTTTGGCGGTTTGCGCATCTGTGGCCATCTTGGTGGCTCGAAGTCAAACGTGTGGTTCCAGTTAAATTTGCATGCACTACGGTACCCTGAGAAAAAGGAAGCGAATTATAGATACTGAATATTTTTTCAATGTTGCGGCAAGCGAATTTTATCTGTTTTAGTCCATCATCCTGCGTGGTCATTCAAGCACGGTGCTTCCCCTGCGAACTGCCGTACTCAGCTCCGGCTCGCGGTGCCGGGACGGAGGAGTGGGTCCCGGATGTATGCCGGTAAAAGAAGCGTCTGGCACTCACACTCGGCAACACGGCACCTTTCGCAATGCGAAATGCAAAGTCACATCTCCACACATTGCCTCAGTCCCTTGAACCAGACGACCAGGGGCAATTCCACATTGACTCAGGCATAGAGGCAAAACGCCAACAGCGCAGACGGGCTGCATCTGCATGCAGGCCTCAAACTGACCGGCCGACTGAAGCAGAGCCAAAACAGCTGTCGTCTTGTGACAGCTGTCCTGTCTCTGGTGGCCCGACTGAGACTTGGCCTTGAAGACCTGAGCGCCAGGAAATTCCCATCTGTGAAGGACAAGACAACAGGCGAACATCCAAACGAGTGGCAATCCGTTATCGCGCATCAGAGAGGTCCAAACATTGCGTGCCCAAACTTACTGCACAATTTGGCCCTGTTTCGGCTCGTCGATGACTGATTGGCCCGATTCGTTTCAGGGACTGAAGAAACTCTTCAACCTGCTCACACCCAGCCCAGCCTTCGGCTTTTTCGAGTGCCGTTCCTGATGGGAAACATGAGCTGCATGCAGGGATGAACCTAGCCAATGGCGCTAAACCCCAGTGCATCCACCTCCACTGCGATCTTCAATCACCTAACCTTACCCCAAGAACCCCAGGGAAATTAGCGTCCTCCACAAACAAACATCCCGGCTTCAGCTTAACGGTGAAGCCTTTGAAGTTCATACAACAGAGGGCAAAGCTGCGCAAACAATCTATATCGTGCGGCTTGGCTTTCTCAGCGGAATCGCAGAATTTCATCAATGCCTCGGACCTACTTGTCGTCTCAAATCGGCTTCAAGTCTCAAGATCTCAAGGACTGCCCGATGTTCGGGCTACGACAAGAAATCATGGGACGAAGTCCGTCCTCGTCTCTTTAAGCTACCCCGCCCGTGACCAGGTACCCCTCACATGAGCTCGGGCTAACATTGACGAGTTTAATAAACCACACCGCTGTTCATCCGCGGACATTTCCTTCGTCCCTCCACTTTCTCGAGTCAAATACTTGCTGTTCAGCCACCCGCAGGACGGTAGAGAGGTGAACCGCTAGTCGTCGACATCCCATCACTCCTTGCAACCAACATGCTCAAGGCCCTCGTCGCCGCCGCGGCGCTCGCCGCGCCGGCACTCGCGACAGTACAGGATGACTGCCTCGCTCTCACACCCAAGACGATCGTGACCAACTCGACGGTCAGGGTGCAGACGTTCGTGGCCTCGGGCACGAATCTCACCTTCCCCGAGCAGAACGCGAACTGCGGCCGCGCGAGCCAGGTTGTCAGGGCGAACTTGTGCCGAGTCGCCATGAACCTCACGACTTCGGCCAAGTCTGAGGTCGTGACGGAGATCTGGCTGCCTGAGAAGTGGAACGGTCGCATGGTGACTGTGGGTGGTGGAGGTCTGGACGGATGTGAGTGACTGGGAGTGAGACTTGAAATGAAGCCTTCCAGTTGACTAACCGCACATGCCAGGTGTGCACTACGAGGATCTCGCGTACGCAACCGCCAACGGCTTCGCGGCCGTGGGGACCAACAACGGCCACGACGGCACCACGGGCGTACAGTTCCTCAACAACGACGAGGTCGTGACTGACTTCTCATTCCGGGCGTACGTTTTGAGCTTTCCCTCCTGAGATCCCGTAGGCTAACCAAGACACAGACTCCACGTTGGCGTTGAGGCCGGCAAACAGCTCGTGCAAACCCTCTACAAGAGCGGCGCCAAGAAGTCGTACTACCTGGGCTGCTCCCTCGGCGGCCGCCAGGGCATCCAGGCCGCGGACATGTTCCCCGAAGACTTTGACGGCATCGTCGCCGGCGCCCCCGCCGTCGACTTCAACAACCTCTACTCCTGGCGCGCCGGCTTCTTCCCCCTCACCGGCGCCGCCGACTCCAAGAACTTCATCAACGCCACCGTCTGGAAGACGACCATCCACGACGAGGTCCTGAAGCAGTGCGACACCATCGACGGCGCCGAGGACGGCATCATCGAGGACCCGTCCCGCTGCCACTTCGACCCGTCCAAGATCCAGTGCAAGGACGACGCCAAGGACAAGGGCCAGGGCTGCCTCACGGCGCCGCAGGTCGACATCGTGAAGAAAATCTTCGCGCCGACGAACTACCCCAACGGCACGCTCTTCTGGCCGGGCATGAACCCGGGCAGCGAGGTGGTGTCGGCCGACGGGCTGTACGCCGGCAAGCCCTTCACGCTCTCGGAGAACTGGTTCCGCTTCGCCGTCAAGAACGACCCCAAGTGGGACCCGGCGACGTACAAGCTGGACCCGGACGGCATCGACGCCGACAAGAAGAACCCGGGCCGCATCCGGACGAACCCGAGCGACCTGTCCAAGTTCAAGGCCCTGGGCGGCAAGCTGCTCATGTATCACGGCACGCAGGACAACCAGATCACGAGCCTGCACACGCCCGTCTTCTACGACCGCCTGGCGAAGGGCATGGGGCTGGATAACAAGGGCATGGACGAGTTCGCGCGCTTCTTCCGCATCTCGGGCATGTTCCACTGCTCGGCGGGCCCCGGGGCGTGGGTTGTGGGCCAGGGCGGCGGCGCGGCGGCGATGAATGATAATCTGCCGTTTGACGCGGAGCACAATATTCTCGCTGCTGTCGTGAACTGGGTCGAGAACGGGGTCGGTCCGGAGACGATTAAGGGGACGAAGTTTGTGAATGATACTGCAGGGTTGGGTATTGACTTCCAGCGTCGGCATTGCAAGTACCCGTTGGTGAACTCGTTTGGAGGGTCTGGACCGCATGGGTCGAAGGATGTTGAGAACTGGACGTGCAAGCCCCCGAGCTGACTGAGTTCACTCGACGATCATGATGAGCTGTAGAATAGTGTAATGTGTCTAGTACTAATTGATGAGGAAATGATTTGCACTTGAGTATTCCGTGGCAGTGTATCCCTCATCGCCTTGGTGATAGAAACAGCCATCGCTCGCGTGACGTGTTTTGCTAAAATTTCTGAGTCTGTCATAGCCTTGTACAGCCACCCTCACGTTAGTAGTATGCAATAACTAGACTATTCTTGTCTGTCATAAGCTGGAAGTTGGTAGGAGCAGTGGGTGTCTGCGATCAGGCTGGCCATTGAGCGTTTAGACAAGCATGTAACAATAGCGACATCATGAAAATGTCTCTCAGTTGGTTCTGGTAAGCGCTCGCGCGAGCATATCATTCGTGGAAATGCATTACAAATTCCTTAGTCCTATGCAATTATCCCTGCAACATGTCCAAATTGAGAGTCAAGATAAGGAGCTCTGCGGAGGCTACTAGCCCTTTATCGAGATGGTTTAGGCTGCCACGGATCTCATTTTAAAGGCCTGTTCCGTAAAGTTCGTCGCCCGCCCCGAGTTTTCAATAGATCCAGACTCAGAGTGAAGAGAGAGTCTCACAGTTCGCAGACCTGCATTGTTCAGTTTCTTTTCGACATGGCTTCGCTCATTCGAAGTTCAAGCCCTCGGGGCGGGTCAGCAAGATATCGACACCTAGATGATAGTTCAGATTACGCCCAGAATGAATGTCAGAGCAATGATAGTCGCCTCACACTAGCTCCAGCGACAGCCGAAACGCCTTCCTACCAGTTCACAAAAGATGTACCGTTACTCGGAAAACCAGCTCGAAAAAAATGTTCTACAGCTCGGACATTGCAGTGGCGATTATAGCCCTTGTTTGCCTTGCTCTGTCGGTCTCGGTAGTCTCAAACAGCCACATCTCATGGTATCTTGGTGCCTCAAACCGACAGCTCATTGTCATCGGCTTTCTTCTGAGCATCATAAGCCTGTGTTTGGCCAGTGTCACGCCAACGTTTTTCATACTCCTCGAAGCCCGTTTTGGACAGTCCACGATACAAAACTATGACGCAATCCTCCGAAACAAGCCTCTGGCATCTAGCCTCAGCTTCGTGTGGCGTGTGATCCTCGTTGTTATGCTATCACTTCCCATCGGTCTCAGTGTGGCGTACAAAACATTCGCAGGCGGCGAGAGCAATATGAGCATTCAAGCGCTCGACTATTTTACGAACGCCACGTATTTTGGTCTTTTCGCACCACCAGGAATCGTATCAGTTACGGGAATCTCCACCTACCTCAACGCAACCACCTCATTTCGAGATGCAACCCAACGAGCAGCAGATGGCTCTGAACCTCCCCTGCCAACTTTTCCTCAGCCTTACGGCTACAACATTCTGTTGCTTAACGAATCTAGCGCTGCCTCACTCGACCTTCTCCATCCCGATTATATCCTAGCAATACAGAACCTCCTTGCTGCCGGCGAGTCTTGGACCATCACTGCGCCCGTGATCGGAACCGTCGCTACTTTCAACGAATCGGCCACCAACAACCGCACTGCGTTTGATGAAGATTTCGAGTCTATCTGTACGGATGGACTAGATAAAAAAGAGAAGTGGGAAATGGGCATGGTATATCTATACAATGCATGGTCTTTCTTCCTCGCCAGTCAAATTTCGAAATCGGATCAGTCAATTCAGTACGTCGGCTTTTCGCAGAAGCGTCCGGCAAAGGACTGCCCGAATTACGCGCCCCACGCGCACCTCTTCAACATCTACAGACAGCCATGCTTGGGTACGTGGTCCATCAGTCGAGGTGGTTTCGAGCTTCTTAGCGGTTCTTGCGACAACACCATCCTACCGTGGGCCAAGCAGCAGATAATCCAGTACCGTACCCTAGCACTTAAATCATGGTACATGCCATCTTTGATAGAGATGATGACAACATTCAGCGGAACTAATATTACGAACAAATACAGAAGCAGTCAGTCTCACTGGATGAGGCCATACATGACGGTTTCTGTGGCGAACATGTTGTGGTCAAGACTTTCATCAGTGGAACTGACGCTGACGAATGCTCCTTTCGACGCAGAAACATTCAACAAAAGTTCGATCGCGTGGCGGGCTAAAAACGGAACCAACATTACCCATGAAGACGCTGGTATGATGTATGCCGTCGACGAAGATGATCAGTTAATCTTGTTCAACCGACCGACGCTACAGAAGTCTTTCTGGCTCTATCTGGTCTTGGCGATTCAACCCGCTTTACTGCTAGTAATTCTCGGAATGATTGCTCTATTCCATTCATTTCCCTTGAGCAAAGGTTTTGGCCTCATATCCATTCTTTCGGGCATTGAGAGTCGAAGCCTCAATAGTCTAGGCGGAGCATCACTATCGGGGGAGCTTGTGAGACCTGTAAAGCTAGTCATGATCCCCAGTCAAGGTAGTGAGACGAGTTCTATCCAGTACCATATAGCCACCTCCTCAAAAGAGATACAAGGCAATGAAAGGCTGGCACGGAATGTGGTCTATCATTGAAGGCGTTGTCAAGGGAATCATCGAGTTAGTTCACCCCTCTTGCAATGCTGTATCCACAGCTAATGACCGATATCAAGTTCTGAGGACTTACCTGTATCCTATTACCTGCTAAAGAACGTCTTTGCCGAGTCTTAGATTGCTTGTGCGCTTTGAAGTAAGCGATGAGATACCGGGATTGGCGTCCAGTTGGGGAGAACTCAAGAAAGTTGGGTTTGAGTGAAGCCGAGAGCGTGCGTGCTTCTTGAGTCCAGCAAGCTCGAAGTCTCTTGGTGTCGTAAACTAACTATAACGTACATGTGGCATCTGTGTGAATAAACAGCTTGATTCCTTCTAAATCAGAGTCTAATACGAAGGGTTTTTTAAAGAATAGACCTTAACGTATTAGAATATCGTTGGCTTAGATAAGTAGGTTAGAAGTAGGTTACCTTATACTTTCCTCTAAACATAAAGCTATCTTAGATACTTAAAAGTATTATAATATACTTCCTTAAGCTTAAAAAAGCTTAAAACCATTAATCTTATATAACTAATATTACTAAATATATATATATATATATATATATAACGTGGTTTACCAGTCAGCCGCGCATATCAGTCAGCCGCGCACTTTTTCCAACCTTTCAAACATTTTATAAGTTTATACAACCACAACGTATAAAATCAATTAGCTCTCGTCAGTACATGA
>VYYT01000353.1:0-20517 GCA_032988895.1 Colletotrichum kahawae | reverse complement strand
ATCATCTCCTAGTAGCCCGATCAGGCCACGGGGACTTCGAACAATACTACCAACGCTTTAACCATTCAGAAGCACTGCTTACCTGCTCTTGCGGGGAGGCTAAGGGAGTAGATCATCTGGTCTACTGTCGAAAAACCCTAGTGAGGAGGCAACAGTGGCCCACCCTCTACCCTTTCAGCCGCCAGGAGCCTATAGGACCTATTGGGTCTCTTGAGCGTTACTTTAAGGGGCTAATCACTGATTCCGAAGGCTTCCAGGCCTTCCTTGACGTGACAGACTTCTTCCAGAAGATCTGCCCGCGTTACTAAGAGATAGGACTTAACCTATCCTCTTAATAACAGACTACCTATAGTTATCAGGACAGCAGATTGCTATAACAGAACTAGGGCACCAGTGGGAACTAAGGACGGATAGAACATATAGTGGCCCTCGGGCAAGATCTGGAGGACGCCAGGAAGAGGCATGTACTACAGAGTATATAGCTAGAGCTTGCGGCCCTCCACGCTACATACCCCTCGGGAGGTCTGCCGCAAGGGCGGCTGCGCCCTTGCCGCTATGGCGTTAAATATAAAACAAACAAAAACAACAAAAAAAACAACGACCCGAGAGAGCGAAGCTCGGATACCACAAAGCAGCGCAGTGGCACTCAAGACGATTGTTCGCATGCAGAAAAGTCTACAGCTGTAGTGGAAACCACTGAGAGAAACACGACTGCGGGATACATTCTGTCCATCCATGACGGCGCTTTCGGCTGGAGCGAGAATCAATGGGATCTCCACAACGTCAACGTCAGCATACCTAAGTCTCACCTGACAGTAATTACCGGTGCAATTGCCAGTGGTAAATCGACACTGTGCAAGGCGTTTCTTGGTGAAGTACCTTACGTCAAAGGTATCGTCAAGATATCTTCTGGGGCGGACGTTGGATTCTGTGACCAAACGCCATACCTGACCAATACGACCATCTACGAAAACATCATTGGACAAAGCGTCGTTGACGATGCTTGGTATATGTCGGTTATCAGGGCAGTAGACCTGGAGACTGACTTTGAAAGATTTTCGAGTGGTGATCGCACCCTCGTTGGGAACAACGGAGATGCACTGAGCGCAGGGCAAAAGCAGCGTGTTGCACTTGCTCGAGCTGTGTACGCAAGAAAGCCCCTCATCATACTAGACGATGTCTTTAGCGGCATGGATAATGCGACCACGGGCCGCATATTTGAGCGACTTTTGAGCCCCGATGGGCTGTTACACCACCTAAAGACGACAGTAATCCTGGCTTGCCCTGACCAGGATGTCCGTCTTGCTGCGGACTTAATGGTGGAACTTGCATCTGACAGGCCTCCTGTTTGAAGCCGCCCTATCCGCCAAGAGGAGCCTGAGCGACGAGAAGCCAGCAGTCTCTCAGAGATTGACGATGCCCCTGATACCATGCACACCAAACAGGAGCGGATTGCTGTGAGTGAAACACCACGGAAACAAGCTTTTAAGACACCCAGTGATTGGGCAACTTACGGCTACTTCGCCCGAGCTGTGGGAAGCCCAAACACGGCGCTACTGATATTCCTCGGTGGAATCTTCGGGACACTATACACGTTTCCCTCCGTTTGGGTTAAGTGGTGGACTACGGATCCTACAGCCCGACATAGTTTTTATCTCGGCATCTATGCCTTACTACAAGCCACAGGTCTTATCTGTTGGTTCCTCTTCACTCGGCATTGCCTGACGACGGTAGTGTCTAGGTCGGGGAAAAGACTCCACAACAGCCTTCTGTCAACGGTCATGTCAGCATCATTTCCATACCTCAGCACCAAAGACTCAGGAACCACCATCAATCGATTTTCTCAGGATCTCCAGTCAGTAGATGGAGAATTGCCAGCTGCTCTGCTCAACACGGTGGCAACGGCATTCATCGCCCTAGCCCAAGTCGCTTTAGTTGCCACCGCAAGTCCGTGGCTGGTTATTTCGTACCCGTTCCTGATGCTTGTCTTTTACGGTATTCAACGGTTTTATCTTCGAACCTCTCAGCAACTTCGGCCTCTCGATCTTGAGCTCAAAAGCCCTCTGTAGTGAGTGACATTCCTTTTCCATTTGAACATAGTATGGCTAAATCTTCTGACACGACTTCCTCGTAGTACACATTTCTTAGATACCCTACGAGGCATTACCACAGTCCGAGCTTTCGGGTGGTCTCAGCAATACGTCGAACGCAACCAGCAGCTTCTCGATGCATCCCAGCGTCCCAACTACCTGCTTCAGATGATTCAACAATGGCTTTCATTGGTTTTGAACATGGTGGTCGTGGTCATAGTCACACTTCTCGTGACCCTTAGTCTCAAGCTTCGATCAAGCCTTGGGCTTACTGCAGTTGCTCTGGTCAATTTGATGTCTCTTAGTCAGATGCTGCGATCGGTTGTGATTGGGTGGACACTTATGGAGACATCAATCACTGCAGTTTCGCGGATCAAGGAGTTTGAGCAGACGACCCCGAGAGAGAACGACTTGAACTCCGAGGGAGCCATCACCCACGGACCAGTTTCAGGCAAAATCGAGTACAAGAACTTGACAGTATCATATGGGTAAGTATAAGCGTCATGACAACCTGGGTTCCGAATGCTGACTGAGCATACCAGCCCGAGAAATGAGAATCTCGCACTTAAGAATGTCAACTTGGTAATCGAGGCAGGACAGAAAGTCGGCATATGCGGTCGGATTGGCAGGTAAGTGGTCCTGTGCAGTCAAGGTCAACCCTCCAGTTAACACATCTACAGTGGGAAGTCGTCATTGATTGCATCTCTCTTCCGATTGCTAGATGTTCGAGAAGGGAAGCTTGTCATCGATTCAACCGACATCAATGATTATTCCTTATCGAAACTTCGATCAAGCATCAACGCCATTCCGCAAGATCCCTTCGTCACCAGCGGGACCTTCCGCGAGGTCCTTGACCCTTATGAAACATCGCCAGATCATACAATTGAAGAAGCCCTCCGTAAGGTAAAGCTGTTCGAACACGTACTAAGCCATGGAGGCCTTAGCGACAATGTGAAGCCCGAGTCACTTAGCCAAGGGCAAAAGCAGCTGCTGTCCCTTGCAAGAGCCATCTTGAGGCGTTGCAGGATCGTCGTCCTGGACGAAGTGACCAGCAGGTGAGTCGGAAGATAGAGACTACATCTAGCTCTCTTTTATACTACGGTTACCGATCTCAAGACCAACGCCAACAACAGCTTGGACCTAGAGACGGAGAAGCTCATATGGGGCGTCTTACAGTAAGAATTTAGGGGATGCACCATCATTGCTATTGCACACAGACTAGAAACAATTGTTGGCTTCGATCGGGTTGCTGTCATGGACGAGGGAAACATCATCGAATTCGATGATCCTCGTGTCTTGTTGGAGGATACCAACTCTGCCTTTTCCAAGTTGCGTAGGATGGGCGAAGGGCACTAAGGAAATTGTGGCAATTCAAGACACAACAAAACGGATCGGTGAGTGAAATAGATGAGGTGAGCTCTGATGGAGACAGGTTCTCAGCGGCGTTTGCGCATTGAATTGAATGAATCTGAAGTGGAGCACGGAGAAAGGACGCTTTAGTTCTCTCACCCTACTATCACTTGTGTTTGTCATCGCTAGATACGAAGTCCAGAATGGTATTTCCCAGTACAAGTCTATCTAACAGGTATATGCAACGTTCGGGCTTAACGCTAAGACCGTCTAGCCATTGCAAAAATTCCGGTTAGCCGGTGTTGGCAATCATCGATCTTGACGCATATGGGGGCCATCGTGCCTGACGTTTCGCGGTAACACGGCTGAGTGGCTACTTTCAATACATGATGACCGGGTGGGCGGGGCGTCCGGCCGATGCGGCTTCGGGCATGGCACCCGGTGCGAGGTCGGCAAGGTCGCCGAGTCGGGTGATGGTCCCAAGTCAATATCATCAACTTTATGTGGTACTAAAGAAACAGGTGGCATATGTAATCCTCTCTCAGAAGGTGCCATATCTCATATCCGTCCTACTGGTAATCTTGGTTCGAGCTCCGGTCTGACAAGTGGTGGGTGATTGTCTCTTCCGCAGACAGCGGCGAACCCTTTCGACAACCGTTTGCTCGGGCCAAGATGGTTACATTTAATGATGAAGTTGGGAGTCTTTTGCCTGTTGGAGTTGATACCGGGGACGTACCCTATTGGGCCGCTTCTTATGGGCTGCCTTACAAGGTATGGAGGTTTTCCCACGTATAGTTCTCACAGGTAGGGTGCTCCTCGTATTCTGTTTCGTTCTTCCCCGCAAATGAAAAGCAGGGATGATCCGCTCCCCCGGATCTGCTGGTATGAGTGAAATCATGGTGAGTGAAAAGAGCTTGTATGCAGTGTGCTTTTAGCCGATGGTAGTAGGTCACGGTGTCGACCGTTCAAATAGAGAGTCAATTCGTGTTCGTGAGATTTCCATCTGACTTTTGATCTTTTCGTTTGCAAAGTCCTTTCTTCAGGATATCTGTCCTGCAAACAATCGCAAAGGCGAAGATGGCAGTTGAAACGGTTGTCCCGACAGCGAAGGAGCTTGAGCAATTCGATCTCAATGACGCACACACCGTCGAGCTTATCAATCGCGCCCAAGAGGGAGACGCCGCCGATCGCAAGCTCACAGTCCGTCAGGCTCTAATCAAGTACAAGAAGGCAGTTTTCTGGGCCTTATTCCTGTCAACCAGTCTTATTATGGAAGGATACGACCTTGTCATTGTCAGACACCCCCCAAGGTCTCTTACCAGTTTTTTTTCGCGCTCGACTGACATATGACAAGTAGATAACTTCTTTCTATGGACAGACACAATTCAAGAACCGTTTTGGAGTGTTTGATGAGGGAAGTGGCGAGAAGCTAATTCCCCCTGAGTGGCAGTCCGGGCTTTCAAATTCGGCGCTTGTTGGGCAACTTGCAGGCCTAGTCGTGAATGCCTGGTGCCAAGACAGATTTGGTGCGAGGCACACAATGATGTTCTTCATGGCATGGATGGCGGTGATGATATCGATTCCTTGCTTTGCGCCATCTTTGCCAGTCCTGGCCTGGGGCGAGGCCATGTGCGGCGTCTCTTGGGGAGTCTTTCAGGTATTTGAACCATATTGCCTTCGCATCATCTCCACTTACCAATCTTCGAAATCCAGACACTAAGCACAACGTACGCTTGCGAGGTAGTCCCAACTGTACTTCGACCGTATGTCACAGCCTACGTCTGCATGTGTTGGGGCGCAGGTATCCTGCTTTCTGCCGGAGTTGTTCGAGCAGTCGCTGGTATCGAAGGTGATATGGGCTGGCGGCTTCCATTCCTTCTCCAGTGGATATGGCCCGTCCCTCTTTTTATCGGGGCGTATCTTGCACCTGAGTCCCCATGGAACGCTGTGAGGCGGGGCAAATTCGACACAGCTCGGGAAAGCCTTGTTCGCCTTCGACAAGACACCACAGAACGAGAAGCCGAAGTCGATGCTTCGCTGGCGTACATTAGACATACAACCGCACTCGAGGAAGCGGAGACACATGGCGCTTCTTTCATTGAGTGTTTCAAAGGCACCAATCTTTGGCGGACTGAGATTGTGAGTTTCCATCCAATACGTATCCAGCCGTCAGCGTCATCATTCTGACATAGATCCTCCCGGAGAACTGTGTCGTGTGGGCTGCCCAAATCCTAGGTGGCAACGCTCTAGTAGCCTATGGAGTGACCTTCCTCCAAGCCGCAGGCTTTTCGGAGATCCAGTCCCTCAACCTCAACATCTCATTGTCTGCATGCTACGTTGTAGGTGGCATTATATGCTGGTTTCTATTTCCCCATGTTGGTCGTGCGACACTCTACATGAGCGGTTTGACATTTCTATTTTTCTGCAACATTGTCATTGGGGGACTCGGATTCACGAAAGACCCAAAAGCTTCAATTGCCATTGGCGTCATTTTGGTCATCTCGACTCTGGTCAATATGGTCACAGTCGGACCTGTGTGCTATCCCATCGTCGCCGAAACCCTATCCGGGAGACTTCGTTACAAGACCATTGTAATCGGTCGTTTCGTATATAATGTCACAGGCATTGTGGAACACACCCTTACACCTCGGATGATTTCGCCGATTGGTAAGTTAAAAAGCCATCACAAAGTCACCGAGCCTTTAGCTGATCGACAACAGGATGGAACTGGGGAGCGAAGGCTGGCTTGTTTTATGCCGGAACTAACCTGGTTTGCAATACGTGGTGCTATTTCCGTCTTCCGGAAACCAAAGACCGAACATTTGGTGAACTTGATATTCTTTTCGAAAATAAGATTCCCGCGAGAAAGTTCAAGTATACCGCTGTCGATCGTGAGTAAAACGCCCTGCAGAGAGGTTGACGACGAAGCTAATGTGTCGCAGAATTCGCTGGGAGAAATGAGATCGTTGGCAAGGAGGAAGACCTGGCCTAGATGTGATTCAATGGATAGGCTTCAGTCGTTGCAAAGAGACACTCATCATGCACATTTGTATCGCTTCTGCGATAGGTCCCATAGTCGGATGTTTCCCGATACGTAAATTCCAGTCTAGTCACAATTTGGTCCTGCTAGCCTTTCCCTTCGATTTACCTGTCTGAACCACAATGTTAATGTCAGGTAGAAAACCCCATGTGGTTTGCCGAATGGTGACGATGCGTTCGGGGATGCTCCGGTACTTCTCCCGATTCCGGCAGCCCGCGCTTTGGCTGGCCTCGGCACACATGAGCCGGCGTGATAATCCCGCAAGGGCTTCTTGGCTTGCAGCGGGGTTTTCCGCTTTTTCCTCCGTTGCCTCAGTTGCAATGACATCGTACACGTCTCGATAGCATGGATGTCTATCGACTTCGGAAGCGGAATCTCTTGCTTTGATATACGACGCGTATTACCTAGGTAGTAGCCCGAGAACTCGACGTCTTGGTTCTCATCTTCATTTCGGTCTTGTCCACAAAAATCTCACCTGTTGAAGATGGCTTCACACTCATCTCTCAGAGTCTATGACAGCCCCTCGGGCGTTCCCATTAATGATGAGTTTGTGGTGGAAGCCCGTCCCACCTCGCCTGGCAGCACTGAGACGCAGCAGTGGACTCGCGTGCCAGCATACGCCATTGAGGTTGCCAACGCCAACATCACAAGGAACGACTTCAACAGACATACAGTGGCCTTAGTCTCGATTGATGTCAGCGGTCCTGTTGATATCAAAGTAACATACACGACCTGTCCTGTTGAAACGGCAATCATTCGCCCGGTGTCTCTCGGCGTCGACACTCAAGTTCGTGAGGGAGAGATCACATTCACACTCTACGACCCTCGCGATGTTATGCTTGAGATCAACGGTAACAAATGGAAGGCTTTGCACTTGCTCACCAACGAGATTGACAAGAACGCACCGACGCAAGATACCGATGATATCTGGTACTTCGGGCCCGGGATCAACCAAGGGACCGCTTACTCAAAGATCACCGACGGAGTCAACTTGACGGTGCCGTCAGGCAAGACCGTCTATCTTGCCGGTGGTGCATTTATCACCTGCAGACTCAACTTCGTTGACGTTTCCAACAGTGCTGTCAGAGGCCATGGCTTCATTCCCGGCCCGAAAGGCGGATACGTCTACAGGGAGCATGGCGGGGCGATTCACATGAGCAATGCAAACAACATCCTGGTGGAGAAGGTCACGTCGATCGCGGCCAATGGCTTCAGTCTGTCGGCCGGAGAATGCGACGGCGTTCGCGTTGACGGTTACCGGTCGTTTTCCTTTGCTGCCAATGGCGATGGAATTGACTTCTTCTGCTCATCAAACATCATCATTGAGAACTGCTTCTTGCGGAACTCAGACGATACCATTGCTCTCTATTCCCATAGCTGGGACTGGTACGGCGACTCCAAAAACATTACGATCCGGAACTGCGTGCTACTGCCAGAGATTGCGCACGCGATCAACATGGGTACGCACGGGAATCCCGCAAAGCCCGAGACGACAAGCAACATTCGCATAAGCAATCTCGACATCTTGGATCACGAGGAGAACCAGCTGTGGTATCAAGGATGCATCGCCATCAACGTCGCTGATGAGAACCTCTATCATGATGTCCAAATAGAAAATTTCAGGGTTGAGAGGATAACAAAGGGGCAATTGTTCAATCTTCGTGTTATGCAAAACACGATGTGGACGACAGCGCCCGGGAGAGGCATTCGTGATGTTGTGTTCAAGAACATATCACTCGACATGGAACACTCCAAAGTTGTCAACCCTGCACAGATCCTGGGGTACGATCAACAGCGGCACATAGAGAACGTCGAATTTCAGGGCCTTAGAATAGGGGGTCGGGATATTCACGAGAGTATGGGGAAGCCCGGCTGGTACATGGTCGCCGACTTTGTTCCTGTTTTCGCCAATGAGCACGTCAAAGGGTTGTCATTTGGGAATTTGACATCTTAATATGGACCTTGAGCTTCGTACATTACAGCTTGTTACCAATCATGTAACGAGGATAGTCTCTTTCATTGGATAGTCTCAACATCGCGAGTAAATATTACCGAGCCAGCTATTTCCAATACAAGTCGTAATGATCTACAAGCATTTGAACGATGATGCGACATTCGGATCCCCCCCTACATAGTGTTGGATCCCGGGATACATGCAGATATCTCTCTCCACGTGAACTCCGAGACCGTTCGACCCCGAGGCTCGCAGCGTGTCTGGAGCCACACCATTCTCCACCCAGTTAACAATTGGGTCCATTGAGAATGGCGGGCTTGGTCCGCAGTTGAAGCAGTGCCCAGCACCAGGAGCCACAAAGAACCGATAATAATCGTGGGCCTCTGGATCCTTGGCCAATACACGATCATAGTAGTCCGTGCTTCCATTGAAGGGGATCGCAGCGTCCACAGTGCCATGCCAGTTTATCATTTTGCCGCCCCTTCGTTTGAATGCTGATAGATCAGGGTCTGAGGTTCCAATGATGGAGTCGAATTCGTTGATAGAGGCGTGCATAAGATCGTCCCATTCTTGGTGTGTTATTTTGCTGATGTCAAAGAACGGATCCTTCTTAACCCAGTACCGCACCCAGACAGGGTTGCCCTCGGCAGTACAAGAGTCCTCAGTACATTTGACTTGTATAGGCCCGGTGACTGCTTGGGTCAAGTCGGTCCCTCTTCCATATCCGTACCACTGAAATTCACCGGTGGAGCTCCGAGGCCCATCCCATGTTGCTTGAATAATATCCGCAGCCGCGGATGACACAGTGACCTCGACGCCGTCACAGTCGATTTTGTTGCCTACGAGTTTCTGAGGATCAAAATCGCAGAGATCAAGTCGAGAAATGATGCCGTCTTCCACCCCATCTAGCTTATCACAAGCAGACATGACTGCAGCGGTGATGGCCTCGAACTCGCATGGCTTGGGGTACACGCCCAGTTTATCCATGACGAATTTCGGCCAATAGCTAGCCCAGAAGAACTTGACCCAGTTCGTGGCAGGAAACAGGGCGATGATGCCATCGTAGTCCTGAGGGTATCTTTGCGCAAGCATGTGACCCTGTCTACCGCCGGTAGAGCCGCCAAAGAAGTACGAATACTTCCGTGAGGTGCCGTAAAATGCTTCCGTGACGGCTTTGCCAATGGTTACCGTATCGTGCAGCGCGACCGAGGCGAAGTCCACAAGAAGAGGCCAGTTGACGTTTCCAGGGCTAGTCAGGGCCCAAGAAGGATCGTTGGCCTCGGGTCCAAGAACATCCGACGAGTGCCCGCCGTCGGTGGTAGCGGTTGCATATCCTGACGCCATGATTGGCATCATCAAGAACCCTGCTACCTCTCCACCCCCGGTGGCGAGATTACCTCCGCCAACTCCCGTGAACCTGCCGTTCCAGTCATCGATAGGAAGTAAGGTATTGACGTTGATGGTATCGTGCCAGCCCGGGTGAGTGTAGGTGACAGTAACCTCACAGAAATTCAGATCTGGAATAGGCTTGGAGCCCGGCAAGCCTGCTCCGAATATTCCCGGAACGTATGTGTAATTGCGCTCTTCGTAGGCTTCAATCGATAGTATCTTGATTCCGACGAGGTCAGGGAGCGATATTGTGGATGGGCTGCATCTTGCATTGGAGCCCAGAGACACCTGGGAAAGCCATTGGCTAGCCCATGTAGTCGGATCCCATCCGCCTCCCAGCAGTTCCCATGCCATTTTGAAAGTGCGATATCTGATTAATAGAATGATACTTCAAATAGAGAAAGTATTCGAAGATCCGTTCACGTCACGACGACGGTATCAATCATAAATACTTCGCTATCTATCAAGGGGGGGTTCTCCGCAGCAATCATATCCCAAAAGGAGCAAATAGAGGTACTTCGAACATCACGTGAGCTTACTGTGTGCCACAGCGTAGCCACGCCAAAATATGAGACAGTATGATTCATTTGTATAGCGTCTTATTGGATCGTTGATGATTCATCCACGGATACTGACAGCGAGACTAGCTGAGGCCTTCAAGCATGGATGAAAGCGCGAAGGCTGCAGTTGCTAGGAGGAAGGGGCATTAAACCTACCTTATGTGAGAGTAGACCTGGCTCCTGCATGTTGAAGTGCATTTGTGGAGTCCGAAAAATTGAGGGGAAGTGTTCATTGCCCTTGGGGAAATGAACGGGGCCGCCGGACGATCGGGGGAATGCTCGGCCTCTTCCGGGCCAGGTCTCGGCGATCGTGACTCTGCGGGCCGAACCGCGTTCTCGGTTCCGTGGTATTAGCGGGGAAACGTGGGGTAAAATGCGGAGGAGTGCGCAGCTTGCAGCCCTCAGGCAGGCTTACAATTGAATACGGCGAAGGATAAAGACGTTAAATGACTCCAGTCGGCTTTTAGATTTCATGCTAGAAACCAGACGCTAAGTTTCTCTTGATTCGCCCTCCGGATATCAAGGTTCATTTCCATTAGATTTAATCATGAAAGCCAATAACCTCCTTGTCGTTACCGCTGTTGCCCAGAGCCTCACCTGTTGGGCCTCTCCAGCAGCCGTGCCAAATCCGGGGCCCATCGGCTTCGTCCATCCCGGAGCCCTGCACAGTGCCGGGGACTTCCACCGGATCAAGAAGCATGTCCAAGCCCAGGACCAGCCTTGGTACCGGGCTTGGCAACATCTCGAGTTATCAAAGCTCGCCCAAACAACTTGGGTACCGACGCCTCAGGCCGTTCTTGTTCGAGGATCAAATGCAACGTTCACCGAGCCAAAGGCAAACTACGGATACGCATATCGCGACGCTCATTCGGCGTATCAGCTGGCTCTCCGCTGGCAAATCGGGGGCAATATCTCCTATGCCAATCATGCGAAAGCAATCTTAGATGGATGGAGCTCGACCCTGACCGACATTAACGGCACCGAGGACAAGTATCTCGCTCCGGGCTTGTATGGGTATCAGTTCGCGAATGCTGCAGAACTACTACGCACATACTCGGGCTGGCCTAAAGATAGCCAGAATGCTTTTGGGAATATGCTCAGCAACGTCTTTGCGAAATACAACCATGACTTCCTCGAGCACCACTACAACAAGCCAAACTTCTACTATGCCAACTGGGATCTTTGCAACATCGCGTCTCTCATGTCCATTGGCATTTTTACTGAAAATCGGACGATGTACGATTATGCCGTCAACTACTTCAAGAACGGCTTGCCGGGTCAACCCGAGGTCGTCGCGAATGGTGCACTTCCTTATTTCTCAATCGCAAACTTCACCGAGGAGGACTCAGGAAAGACTGTGATGCAGATGCAAGAGTCAGGTCGTGATCAAGCCCACGCTCTCCTGTGCATCTCACTGCTTGGTGTCATTGGTCAGCAGGGTTGGAACCAAGGCGTCGACTTGTACTCGACTTACGGCCATCAGATTTTGAACGCGTAAGTGACTTCCAACTTACTCAACAGAAAACGATGGATTTCGCTGATAGTCGTCAAAAAAGGGCTGAATACGTGGCCAAGTACAACACAAATCACTCCGTGCCGTACACTCCCTACACAAGTTGGGAAGGGGTATTGGAGGTTGTAGCAGAAAAAGCTCGATTCGATATCCGGCCGGGATACGAAGCGCTGCATTCGCACTATGCAGAGCTGAAGGGTATGAATGCATCTTTGTCATTAGAGTATCGAGAATTCGTCAACCGCAACATCAGCGCCCAGGTTGAGGGCGGCGGCGGCGACTACAGCCCTAACTCTGGGGGTTACGATAGCTTGGGTCACGGGACATTAATGTATCGACTGGCTAAGGAGGATTAGGTCTAGATTATTTCTATTGGTATTTAAGGGGTATGTGTCTAGCGTCTAGATACAAATTATACAAGGTCTATATGATTACATGTACTTGGAGGCGGCACATGATGCCCCCCTGAGGCGAATCGAAAACCATGGTGTATTACTCATTATCAGTAACACTGATAACGGTAGACTTGAACTTCCTGGCAGAGATCTTGCGGTTGAACAAGATATCAGTCTCGCGATACGAGCGGTGCTTGAGCTCAGGAAGGCCGAAGTATGCCAGGACCCAGCACACAATAGCGGTTCCTCCCCAGACGTAGCCGCACTTTCCAGCGACGTTCCATCCAGTAGGGTTCAGGAGTTGAGAGGCCAGGTAAATCATGGGGATCTCGGCAACGTAGTAGGCAGCGCGGCCGACGGCAGTGGACAGCGCACGGAGACGGACAGCGGAGGTCTCGGCAATAATGGTGTAGGAGATGGGGCCAAGAGTACCGGCGAAGACGAAGGAGATCAAGATACCCAAGACGGCTTGGGCGTAGTTTGTAGCGCTTGTTTGTTCGATGGAAGCGCAAATGCCGAGGACGATGAGGAAGGTGATGTTGGTGGCGGTACCCCAGAGGTAGATGGTGCGGCGACCGAACCAAGCAGTCAGTGGCCACGAGAGAACGTTGGCGATAAACTGGAGGCAAGAGTTGATAAGATTCAGGTCGAATGCGCGGTCATGACCCATGCCAGCCTGCTCAAAGAAGAAGGTAGCCTGGTTGGCAATCAAGTTACCGGCGAAGTTCTGCGAGGCGTACATCAAGCAAGTGATGGTGGTACGTCTCAGGTCAACGCCCTTGAACAGGTCGAGAAGGGTGGGAGCGCCGCCCAGTTGAGACTCAATCTCGACAGTACGCTCGATCATGGCATACTTCTGCTGGTTCTGCTGAGCAGTAGCATTGGAAGGACCAAGACGCTTGATGGATCGAAGGGCCTCGTCCTTGCGGCCGCGGCGGATGAGCCACCATGGAGATTCAGGGGCGAAGAAGAGGATGACCATGAGGGGAGTCTGTATGAATGTAACGTCAGCTTCTGCAGATCAACGATGGACAGGCTGGATGCCTTACGGGGAAGATCCACTGCAGGGCGAGAGGCGCACGCCAAGCCCATTCATCATCACGCTTGTTGTATCCAAGGGTGGCGCCGGCAACGACGATGGATCCAATGGACCAAGACATCTGCAGAGTAGCAGTGCATGCACCTCGGAGGGCGAGAGGAACGATCTCAGATGCGTAGGCCGGACCAATAGCAATGAAGAATCCCCAAGGGATACCCTCCATTGCCTGTCCAACGGTAAGGACCTCAAGGGATTGGGCCTGAATAACATGTCGTTAGGCAACAGAACGGAGGAAACCTGGTTTTGACGCGACTTACGAAGAAAGAGATGAAGATGGTGGCGTTCATGAGGACCAGTGCAAAGATGGTGGTCCATCGGTAGCCGAACTTGTTGACGACAGGGCCAGCCAAGAACACACCTACAAACGCACCACATTGACCAGCCTGGAAGAGAGCACTCTGCCACTTGGTTTCAATAGCGTAGCCATCAGCAACCTGCACGCCGTATCTTTTCTGGAAAGCCGCCTGCGCGACGAAGTTGCCATTCAGGAACATGTCGAAGGACTCCATGACCTATACGAGATCCGTCAGTAATTGCTCAGAGCGAGTGTCGCGCAACGAGTCATGTGAAAGGACGTACGATGGTGAAGCACATGATGAAGGCCCAGAAACAAGCTTTGGGGTGGGACTTGACGGCCTCCCAAAGACCCTGCTGGTGCTCCTGGTTTTCGCCATCAAAGGCATCGTTCATGAGGTCGGAGTCGGCCAGGACTTTGGAATTGGCAACGTCGACGTGGTGCGCGGCGTGGTCGGCATCGTGCTTCTCGTCAATGCGAGCATCTTCGCTGCTGCTGTTGACGCGAGGGGCGTTGTGCCCGTCGTCAATGAAACCCGTTGACATCTTGGAGTCTTGAGCGGTTGTGCTGGGCCAAGTAGTAGCCAAGAGAACGCCAAGAGTGATTCACGAGCCAAGAGAAAACAAGAAGAGGCCAAGAAGAGCGGCGTAGCCAAGAAATACTGAGAATTGGGGGAGAGTTGGGGTAAGAGTCTTATGTACTGCCATTGGCGCATCTGTGGGTCAAGTTCACTGTCAGAGCACCAACATATCGCCTTCCATTGGTGCGCGTAACGTGTGTTTAGGAATGGTCCGGATGTCGTGTGGAGTAAGAGACAGATCCCTGCTGTTGTCTGGGGTTGGTTAAGCGTTGTGATAGGTGGGAGATTTGTCGCGTGCGGAGGCGGGGAATGGAGGTTGGGGAACAGAGGGGAAATTGAGGAGGACTGGAGGAGGACTGGATATCAACCCCTGTCTTGCGGCTCCGCCGGCAAGTTGGGGATTGGGGTTCGGCCTCCTCTTGTTGTGCGTGTGAGAGCGAATTCTCTGCATCGCCGTGGGCCGGGAACACGGTGTGGACATCCATCCCGTAGTTTGAGAAATCAGCTCGGAGCATCGCACCCAAATCAGGAGGCACTAACAATCGCACACAGATTTCAGGCTTAACACGTGGCCAAAGACATGTGACTGAGCTGCTGAAGATAGGGCCGATAGGACCGCTTCTGCAGGCTTGACAGTTGGGATTTTAGGTTCAGATTCGCATGAGAGAAGTGTTGCTGAAGACATGCGGCTATGGCATTGTGCCTCCTAATGGCCCGAGTGCGTCTCTAGAACTTCTGTCTCACCCGCAAGTGATGTAAGCCTCCAGGGCTGTTTACTTTTTCCACTCTACCGGAAGTCCGGAAGAGCCATCTGGCTTTAGCCACTAATCCCATTACCGGCCGAATGGGAACCTCATGCTACCCGCCATTGTCAGACTTAGATAGATGAGCGCGAGGCCAGGCGCAAACCTCGAATGCGGGGTTTGTAGAGCTAGACCGCTCATTGCTGAATCCTGAGGGCTCCGTGTTGATCAGCAGCTGATGAACAGACGCAAGCCAACTGGGTCATGTCGAAGTCGCGGTTGTTGCCAAGGGCAGAGGCATAATAGACGCTTTTGCCCGAACAATGACGACACGCAGTGGCCGAGAAGCGATCAAGCTAGTATAGCGGGTCTACTAGTGGCGCCTCGGAAGCGATGTCATGAATCCAGATTCTGAGCCCCTGCTCGTAGCCAACCATCGTGTTGATGACACCAGCAACCATAACCATAACCCCTGCAATCACGAATACCTCGGCTGTCCAGAAGTGAGATGTGGAGTTTTTCATTCAAGAAAGAGGAAAAACAGGATGTTGATCGGCGCCTACCTCGGTATGCATTTGTTTTCAGTCGTTTGATTCCGGAATCCAGCGCGAAAACCCGGAAGAACCAAATTGCTTGTGGTCTGCAGTGTTTAGTCTTGAAAACCCATCTTCGAAAAGATTCTTCGTTTGCGATCCTGCGGCGAAAAGAAAACCTCCCGATATTTCGACAGGCTTGAGACTTTGATCCGTCTCCTGACAGAAAGAAGTTGGAAAGTCATGTTTAAAGTGGGACCTTTCTTACTTGACATTGAATCTTCCGGCTGGTTTCCAACGGCCGCCACTGGAAAACCACCTCACGTCCTGAGCATTCATCAATAGAAAAGGCTACTTAATAGTGACTTGATGTTGATAGAAATATCTGAAGGACGTGGCAGGCGTAAGGAAAAATACTATGCGGGTTGATGCGCGTAAGCGTACCAGCCACGCCCCAAAACCTCACAAAGACATACGGGATCCCGGCTCGCCTCACGAACTATTTGTTCGGATATTGAGCTCACAGGCAAGATGTAGATAACTGAAACAACGAAGCCATGTTCGTCACCATGATCGATCACGACAGGGGAACGTAACCTAGGCCAGATGAGCAAGCATTCAGCCGAAGGGTGACCTTCGGGAAATTACGATCTCGCTTCCAATCCATCGGTAAGCATTGTTTTTACCCGGCTTCTCAAGCACGTTGACCATCACGGTCCCACCTATGAGAGCACGAGTTTGACTTGTCGGGGTACCTTAGTTTAGTTGGGAATAGCGGCCTGCTGGTGTCATCGTTACTTCCAGCACCCCACGGAACCGGTTAAATGCCCGGAGTGGCGTACATATGCAGGTTCGATACCACGATGCCAACCCCATGGTAGTGGTTTCCTGTTTTATCGTCGTCCACGTGCGTTGGTGATTTCAACGAACCAAACCTAGGGCTTAAGGCTAGTGGAGCCGAGGACACCATTCACACGAAGAACAGCATGAACGACAGGTCGCGATACATATCTTAAACCTACGGAGACTGTTCCACCTTTCACCCGCACCCTGATCTATCCGCTGATCCGAGAAACAGCATGAAAGGCAAGGCAGAGACGGATATGTTGTGGATGAAGCCGACCATGAATCATGGGGGTTCGGTTTGTTTGTGCTCCGCAGGAACGCCAGACTTTGACAGAAGAGGAGTATTGACCGGGATAGAAGATCGATGAGCAAGGTGTTACGGTCAGCTATCCGACAGTAGGGTCTGCTAACAGAAGCTGGGGATTGATACGTAGTAACAGTACACTGGGTCGTAGGTCGTAGGCTGTGTCGTAGATCGGTAGTCAGAGGCTAAGGTGATCAGTCTTAGACTCAACAAGTATTCGCAGTGAAGGTAAGCTGAAAGTATCCTGAGGATGAATACTAAGTTGATTGCTGAAGAGCTATAGAAGTCTGACTATAAGCTAGGCTCAGGGTTATACTATATATAAGTCCTGAACAGTACCTTTTGTCTTATTACTATTCCTAATCCTGACGGGGTCTATTCCTTGATTATATAGGACCTATATATGCTAAGGACAGCCTCTGTATTCTTGGCGTATAGATCTAATCTATTATCGTATCACTATATAACTTATACTATAGTTCTTCTGTTCCTAAGTGAGTCCCTCTTGTTCCTATGATCCTGCAGTATAAATGTCCTGTCACAGCTGCCTGACGCCTAAGTGGGTCGTTCAGCTGTTACCTTTGTTTACAGGTTGTAACATAAGGTAAGGACTGATGTGCGTTGTGGACCTAAGAGCCCTACGCCAGCCATTCCGTCTGTTTCTAATGTCATGTTGATGTTTTAAATCTATGGCGGTTGTGTTATTGGATTGTTATTCAGCCTCATGACGAAGGTTCATGTCCGCTAGCGCTACATACTAATTAAACAAGTCAAACTAGGGGGTTAGACTTAACTATTTAACTAGATTTTCACTAAAAACTTACTTAACTTAATAAATTTGATTTAATTTAACTAATATTACCTATTTAAGAAGTTAGTAAAGCCTTTATAAGTTAGTAAAGCTTTCATAATATCTTAATATACTAGAAATATATCTATCTAGTATTCTAATATTATTTTACTTCTTATTAACTTTTCTACTTAAAGTAATACCTATTAATAGTAATATTATTACTTTAAACCTAATTCTAAAAGTATTATATCTCTTTAAGTAATAATAGCTTTATTAATAGTTCCTATAATATTAATATTAATTTAGTAAAGCTAAATACTTTCTTATAGTTAGTTATTATTACTAAAATAGTAAAGATATTAAAAGTAAACTTACTAAGTGTTAAGAAAGTCTACTAATATAAAATCTACTACTAAATAGGATTATTAATAAACTAAATAACTATAAAATTAAAATACTTTTCTAACTTATTAATCTTATTAATAATAATATTATAAAAGCTACTATCTAACTATTAACTATAATTAGAGTTTTTAAGTTTTAGAGGTATTATAATTAATATAAATAACTTTTATAGAGGTTTTAGATAAGCTAGTTTATTAGTATAAGTAGCTATCTTAATATATTATTACTCTTAATACTCTTAAAGACTTTCTTTAGTAGTATAAAGCTATTTATAAATCTTTTAAATATTCTAATACTTTTTAAGGTATTATAAACCTCTATTATAGTATAGTATTATAATAATAGTATAAAAAGGAGACTTTTTTAGCTTTTTATAATAGTTATTAAGTATTTACTAGCTATCAATAATTAATAGATATATAAATATATCAGAAGTGAAGTTAGTAGCTTAAGGGAGATATAGTAATATAGTAATATATTTAGACTATAAATAAATAGAAATATTATTAATTAATAAGGTCTATAAGATTAATATTTACCTAGATTAATATAATATCTTTATTAGTTAAAATTACTATAATAAGAGATTTTAAGATATTTCTATAGCTATAAAGTTAATATCTTCTATAGTAGAAGTATTATAAAGCTTATACTAATCTTTAAGTTAATCTAAAAGATATTTAAAGCTTACTAAGATCTCTTAAAGTTAACTATACCTATTACTTTTGTTTTAGCTTTTATATTACTTAGTCTATAAGTAGAGAAACTTTAAGACCTTATTTAACTTAGTAAAGACTTATTAATCCTTATTAATTAAGATATCTTGATTAAAGATATAATTATTTTTATTATTAAAGCTCAAAGAGTAGTATATATAGCTAGTAATTTAGCTATATTTAAGTAAGGTATAGCAGATTATATTATATATTAAGTTCTATTATGTAGTATTACTTAATATTAGATTTAGCTTTTATAATAACTCCTCTTATAGAATAAAAATATATTTATTATTATTAGCTTCATTATTGATAGATAAAAAAGCTTCTAAGCGTTATAGTAATAATCTAAAATACTTAATAATATTCTAAAACTTATTAATAGGTTCTTTAGTTTTCTAATAAGCTAGATCTTTTTAGATCCTATTAGTATTAATTAGATAGTTAGACTTTTACTTAAATATCTCTTTATTAACCATATAAATAATAGTATAACTAATAAGGTTAAAGATATAACTATAGTATTAAATTTAATGATTTAATATTAGTTTCTATATATAATTATAAAATAGATAGATATAAAGCTTTAATACAAGTACTATTAGTATTAATATTATTAGAGATTATAATATTAATTTTATTAAAGAGGTATTAATCTTTTATAACTATATATATTATAGTAGTAATATTCTCACTAGAGTAAGTATTAAGCTAGTAATAAAGATCTAAGAAGTACTATATTTATTTACTTAACTTATTAATAAAGTAACTAAAAATAGTAATAATAGTATATTAATTAAGAGAGATCTATAGATTAAATAATATATAAACCTTTATAAAAGCCTTTTATATCTCCTCTTTAATCTATTACTTCTTATAGATATACAGTTATTAAAATTAATCCTTTAAATTAATTTTTAACTAATATATCTAAATGTTAATATTATAGTTAAATATAGTAAATATATACTAAATATACTAATTATTAAATATTATAAAAAAGTTATTAGTATTAATAAGAAAGCTTATAACTAATTCTTTAATCTAAATAGTCTTTTTTTTAAATATAGTAATAAGAATAAATTAATAATACTTAAATAGAGGCTTAAAGTTATTAGCTTTATTAAGAGATATATTATTACTTTCTAAACTACTTTAGAAGACTATATATTTATTCTTAAGATATAAAGTAGTAGTAGTTATAATATTAGTATTATATAGCTTATTAAGAATCTTTACTTTATTATAATATTAATAAACTTAATAAATATTACTTTTCTTACTATTAGTAAAAATCTTATAAATAAAGATATTTTTATTTATAATATAAAAAGTATAGTTTTCAATATCTTTCTTTATAATAATATTAATATTAATAAACTACTAGCTTTTCTATATAGTATAAAGTAAAGCTTTAAAAATATTATATATAGTTAAATTAATAGTTAATATATTATTAGTAGTAATAGATAATATATAAATCTAAATAGTAATCCTATAAAAAGTTAACGCTTTATAGCTAATAAAGTAATTAATATATTAATTATAAACTAATAGAAATATTATAATAACTAATAAGAGGTGAGATAAAATATTAAGAAGTATAGAAAAGTAATAGTAATAGTAGTATTACTAATAATATTAATAAAAGTTATTTTTAAAAGCTAGTAAAAAAGTTAAAAAATAAGCTTTTTTTAAGCTTTAGTAAAATAGCTAAAAAACATATTAATTAAGCTTACTAACTAAAAATATATTTTAACTTCTTAGCTTTAGAGTAATATTGTCACGGGCTAGAGCCCGGCCGAGATCTCCGGCTTTGCCGGAGCAGTTACCGAGATCCGGCTCCGCCGGATCCACTATTCTACCGTGGCACACCGCCTAGCCCGACCACGTATCTCCGTAGCTAGGTGCC